>JAHTLZ010000114.1:2807847-2828902 GCA_023846285.1 Phrynocephalus versicolor | reverse complement strand
AAATGTTTCAATTCTTTAATTTTTCTGTGGAAGAGTCTCCATTTGCAAATACAGTGGAACCTTGACTTACATGCTGCTTGACTTGCAGCATATTTGACTTGCATCAAGAAGGGGCCTGTTTGACTTGAGTCACAGGCTTTGACTTACAGCTCAATGCCCCGGCGCAAGGCACCGGAATCTGGCGGCAGCCACGACCCAGCATTGCGGCTGCTGCCTCCAAACTGCTCCTGCCTTCTTCCGGCAGTCCTAAGCACCTGGAGCTGGACCTCGGCCTCACCGAAGCCGCTGCTGCTGCCGGAGAAGGGCCAGGAGCTCGGGGCTGGCCTCGCTGGTTAGACAGTTGGCTCAGTCTTGTAAAAAATCTGGCTGCAGACGTCTGGTCCACAATGGAAGCATTTTAGTTGGGGAGCTGTACAGTTGTGGGACTCTAATGGTAAGCATAGAGTTGTTCAGAACTTGGAATGTCAGGTTAAAAATCAGTAAAACTTAAATGTTAGACATTGTTGCTATGAACATTAAAAAGTGGAGGCATATAACTTGTGAACTATAATTCCACTGCCTCCTCCTCTCTTTGAAGAGACATTTCATTTACATCCCCGGAAGGAATCTCCTATCCCAGTCAAATTTGTGTTAAACTGCTGTTTTGGGGGGGTCTTTTTCATCATCTGGAACGGATTAATCCACTTTCCTATTACTTTCTATGGAAAAAGTTTGTTTGACTTAAGGCATGTTTGACTTATGTCTAGATCTCTGGAACGGATTAATGACGCAAGTCAAGGTTCCACTGTAAACAAAATCAATTTGTAACACTAGCCAGAATTCTGTCCAGAAGCTAAGCACAGAAAGTGATGTCAGTGTCTGACAGCTGCTAATTAAATGAGTTCAGTCTTTGATTTTAGAAAGTGTATGACTCATGTGCAATGAGACAAAATTGCCTCCATATCTGATATCAAAGCAGAAACTCTTTAGTTAACGGTGATCTGTCACTGACAGTAATGTCACTACTGTTGCACTGGTGAATGAACAGATACTAATAAGTATATCTTTAGATCACATTAGGCAAGCCTGGACATTTCAAAGCTTTATGAGTAGTGAAGTTGATTTTACATAATAAAGGAAGAGTTAAATTCGACCCCAAATTATTCATGCTGTATCTGTTTGAGTATACAGTGGTACCTCTACTCACGAGCAGCTCGACTTAAGAGAGAAAAATCATTGGCGTTGTAACTGATGTGGTCTGCTCTACTTACATTTATTTATTTATTTATTTATTTCAATTTTTTAAATAGGGCTACTCTACTTAAGTGTTGTTCGACTTAAGAGAATGCATTTGGAACGGATTAAACTCGTAAGTAGAGGTACCACTGCATTTAAAAAAAAAAGGTTTGACTGATCTGTAAACAGGGAGAGAGAGAAAGCATGCCACACAAAGCACATCTACAGCGGACTTGATTGATACTGTATTTTAAAATTTCATACCTGTTTGACATTTTAAATTATCGTAATCCCTGCAGCAATCTAGCCCAATATAAAGTACCCATCTTGCTGGGTATTAATTAAATTGTAAACTGCCAAGGAAGTCCTTTAAGAGCTATTGGGCAGTATACAAGGAACATGCATTTGCTTTTATGAATTCACTTTCGGATGTACAGATCAAACAACTGGTTTTCCAGTTAAGATGCCTATTTGTTTTAGATTTGGAAAGCAAGAATGCAGGCCTAAGGAGCACCATGAGATAGGTAAAATTAAGAGACAGGGAGAATTGGGTGAGAAAAACCTCTGATTATAAGATATTAAGCTTCATCTGATTAAATGTTTGAACCAGGAACTCCAAGTTCTAGGTCTAGTCTCACTATCTGCTATACAATTTATTTCAGATAAATTATAGCAGGCTGGATTGGGATCCAGCAAACCTGGGTTCACATCTGCATCCAGCTATGAAAAGTCATTGGGATGTATTGACACTGGTACATTATGCTTTAAACATTTTAGAATGCTACATGCCTAAAGTTGGATACAACGATAGTACATAACACCACCATCAAAAAACAGAAGTTACTGAACCCAAACTTAAATTCAAAAACCTTTATTGGCATATAAATTATTTATGTTACCACTGCAAGTTAAATACATGCTCTTTATCAGATTGTTCTTCTACCTATCAAGTGCCTCTCTCTAAGATCAACTTCCCATGTCACTTGCACCTCCCAGTCATTGATGCTGTAGGTGGTCACCTCTACAGAGGCCAGGAAGTGGGGCTTTCTCTGTGGTGCCCACCTCTTTATGGAATACTCCACCTGTGGAGGTCTGTCAGGCTCCTTCCCTCCAAATATTCAGGAAGCACATCAAAACTTTGCTTTTCATTGAGGTATTTTGGGATATCCTTCCTCATATATATTGTTGATTACTCACTCTTATTTTAATCACTTTATTCTGTTTCTTGTACACTGCCGCCACCTTGGTTTTTAGACCTGTTGTCCTTTTGTAGTATACAGTATGTCTTTACTTTATATTTCTGAATTGTGTATAATTTGTCTCTTTTCTTTATATTTATTTTATTGTTGGAAACTTCCCAGAGTAGTGGCAAGACCGCTAGATGCTGCTGCAGTACAAAAGTACAATATATAAATAAATATAGACTTTATGGGGAAAACTTACAATTACTGTACAGCTTTTCTGGAAAATCAATGTCACTAGTTGTACTGCAACTCTCACTATTTCTAGACAGTTTACCCAAAGGTAGGGACGATGAAAGCTGCAGTATTGAAACATCTCAGTGTTTCCCATCTCTTTCCAAATTGGGCCAGTGAATTCTAGTCTTACCTACATATGACAGACCAAATAACTGAGAACATAGCCTGCCTATGGTCATCTAGAGTTTCTGGTAACAAGACATGAACTGAGAAATTCTTGACTCACCCTGCTTTAGCGATAGACCTATGCAAGTCTGGAAAGAACAATCCAATGACAATCCTATAATCACATTACAGTATGGATGGGCACGAAGAAGAATTGCATTTCGTTTTGTTCCATTTCTTCCCCCGCCCCGCATTTCCTTTCAATTCGTTTTGTACTTTTCCCCCCAAAAAATTCATGCGAAACAAAATGTTTATGAAACGAAACATGGGGAGCCCTGGAAAGCCCCCTCCCAGGCAGCCCATCCCTCCTCCTGCTCCGGGCCCCCTAACTGCCCCTTCTCCTGGGCTCCCACACTGATGGGGGCCTCCCTGGCTGGCCAGGATGTTTGGTGGCAGTGGCACAGTCTACCGCCAGGCCGCTTGGCCTCTGAGGCCAGTTGGGGTGTGTGGTGGTGGCAGGGGAGGCGGCGGCCCAGGCCAGCCTGTTAGGCCTGGCTGGGCCCCCACGACAGCAGCAGCGATGGAGGAGGAGGAGGAGGAGGAGGAGGAGGCACAGGCTGGCCTGCCAGGCCCACTCTCGCCCTCTCAAGCCTGGCTGGGCAGTCTCAGTAGCGGCAGGTCACCAGCAGGTAATGGACCGATTTATAGATGGAACAAAATGGTTCGTTTCAACAAAAACACCATTTCATTTCATCTGTGATGAAATGCTACTTCCTCATTTCATTTTGTTATATAACGACATGACAGCATTTCATTTTTCATTTTGTGCTCATCCCTACATTACAGTAATACCTTGGTTTGTGAGTATAATTTGTTATGGAAACATGCTTGTAAACCAAAACACTTGTATATCAAAGCAAATCCCCATAAGAAACAATGGAACTTAGATGATTCATTCTGGGGGCCCAGAGACCAAACACTATACACACAACATGGCAAAGCTCACAAAAGAAGTTGGCTAGAAGTCCACATGCACAGCATGGTTTAGGTACCTGGTTGCAGAATCTGCTCTGCTTGTGACTAACTGCAGTTTACTCTATTGTTCAAGGCAAAATTGATCAGAAATGTTTGCTTGTCTAGCAAAACTTGTAGACCAAGGTACTCATAAACCAAGGTATTACTGTACAGATATTTAACATGCTGTGGTACACTCCCAATTTTAAATGTTTATGCTCAAAATGAGTATCAGTGAAACTAGATACAGAAAAATGGCTGTGATAACAAAATGCTGTAGAGGGGAAATAAGCAATGCAACCAAAAATCTACCAACTTTTCTGTCACCCAGGAATCTTATGTTTATAAACAGATATTCCCACATTAATAATAATAATCATGTCAACTTTGAATAATGATAACCTTTTTCAGGATTGTAAAGGTATTTATTATAGATTTATTTATTACATTTGTATAGCACCTATCTTCTGAAGCGGAACTCTGTACAATGTATTCCGAAGCAGTTTACAATTCCCTTATTTTGGGCACATCCTGTGATTGCGTAGCTAGTCCAAGACCATATAGGTGGCTTTTCTAGGATACAACTCACATTCTTTGGCTCTGGAGTCTGAGCCATCCAACTGCCCTTATTGGCTATGCACAAAAAGAAAACATTTGAGTGGGCTTGGTTTTCGCAAACCTTTCTAGGCATACTATTAAGCCAGAAAAAGCAATGCTTCTCTCAATACATGAGATATAAAGTAGGCTCCACTAAATACTACCATGCCCAAACTTCATCCAAATTTCTCTCCTGTGCTAGCAATGACCTGCCATGTTAAGGTTCAACTTGCAGCAGTCTACCACAGATGCAAGCACAATGCAATACGGATAATGTATTACCAACATGCATGTCATATTTGGCAAGAACAGAAAGATTTAGAATAAATCCTCTACTAGCTTGGTAGAGATAGATTGCACTGGTAACCCATTTTTCTATACCTTAAAGATAATTGACCAGTCAATTTTCATGTACTAAGTAGACCTCAGTCAAAATAGAACATTAGAAGGAAGAAAAATATGTATCCAACTAATCATATGCTAAAAATAAAGAGCCACTGATAACACAGTTTGGAGTGTGCACAAAGACAATGTAAAAATGAGTGTCTCCTAGTATCTGGACACTATTTACCTTAGTCATGCAAAGACTATGTATGAAAATTGATCACCCCTGCTTTCCCATTCTATTGTATCTGCAGAAATAAAAAACAACCATGATGCTAAGGTAACAAAAAAAATCACTCTATACTGCAGGAAAACATTTGCATTTCGAGAATGACAATTTTACAAGGTTTCCTGCATTATTTTAATATAAGAGACCTGATAAGGTGTGATTCTTTACCTGATAAAAGTATATTAATCAATAAGCCTAAGGGCCGTAGCCTTATAGATGTTATTTCTATGAGAACACAATAAGTACTAGCAACATATAGTGTTTCCTGTTTTCAACTAAGAACATGTTTTTGATATATATTGTTTATTAGTTATTGTTTTTACTTATTTGTGCTTATCTATTATATTGTATTGTATTCTTTATGGGTTTGATTTCTGTTCAGTTTTGTAAACCGCCCAGAGTAGCCATGTAGCTAGATATAAATTTAATAAACAAACAAACAAACATGATAAACAAGATAACATCTGTAGAGTGCTTAAGCGCAGAAGCTTCCTGAAGACCCGGGAACGTACAAAGTACATGAAAGAGGAAGTGTATATGGGTGTAGTAGTAGCTGTGGTACTGAACAAAGATAAACTGGTTTCAACTGGTGTTAACAAAACAGGAACCGTTAGAAGATTTTAAAAGATGGGTGTGGTATCTAAGAAAGTATATAACGAAGTGTCACAAATTGTTTAGGGGTCCTGAATCCCTGTAGTCACCATTGGTGATACAGTACTCCCCAATTTATTGCAGGACTTAGGTGCCTGATCCACCCACGATAAAGGTGAAATGCAGACACCTCAGTAAACAGACCTTGGGCTGGTCCTGCCAGCTGTGCTTCCAAAGAGAGGTTTTTAACCCCCTCATGACACCTCAGCAAACCTTGCTGCACTCAACCTCAAAAAGACTGCAGAGTAGCTTTTAAACTGATAACTGGGGGAAAGCCGACAGGAGCTGAGTGGCATCTGGTTCGGAACACCTCATCCACAGAGAATGAGGTTGGAAAGGGTAGAGAATCACATAGAGATGACATAGCAGGTATTAGCACTGGGAGAATAATGAAATGTGATAGTTTGTCTACTGAAATTAATAGCTGTGGGGGGGGGGAGAGAACAAAGCAGCAGCTGTTGTTGCAGAACCCATTGTACAGGTGCTTCTACACCAATGCTCGAAGCCTCCGACCAAAAATGGGAGAACTTGAACATTTGGCAGCTAGGGATAACATTGATATAATAGCCATAATGGAAACGTGGTGGAATGTAGAGAATCAGTGGGATACAGCAATCCCAGGCTATAAACTCTATAGAAGGGATAGAGAGGGGTGGGTTGGAGGGGGAGTGGCCATCAATGTTAAGGAAGGGGTAAAATTCAGTAGAAAGGAGATTGACAGAGGGTCTGACTCCACCATAGAATCACTGTGGGTTAAACTACCAGGTCCAAGGAGTGACATGATAGTTGGGGTATGCTATCGCTCACCAGATCAAAAACTTGAGGGGGACCTTGAAATGAGGAGACAAATCATGGAGGTGTCTCAGAAGGACAGGATAGTAAACATGGGGGACTTCAATTATCCCCATATTGACTGGGCCAATGCGAGCTCCGGGCAAGAAAGAGAAACTGGGTTTCTCGACTTGCTGAATGACTGTGCCTTAGAGCAACTTGTCATGGAGCCCACCCGAGAACAGGCAACTCTGGATCTAATACTGTGTGATACTCAGGACCTGGTCAGGGATGTGAATATCACTGAGCCTCTGGGGAACAGTGACCATGCTGCAACTTCCTTTCCCATGCTTGTTGGAGGGAGAGTGTCAAGCAAATCAGACATAAAAACCCTTGATTTTCGAAGGGTAAACTTCCCTCAGATGAGGAAACTAGTTAGAAAGAAATTGAAGGAGAGGGTTGGAAAAATCCAATCGCTTCAGAGTGCATGGAACCTGTTTAAAACAACAGTAACAGAAGCCCAGCACAAGTGCATGCCACAAAGAAAGAAGAGCTCATTTAAGTCCAAGAGGGCACCAGCATGGTTAACGAGTGGAGTTAGAGAGGCTTTAAAGCGCAAGGAGAGGTCTTTCTGTAAATGGAAATCCTCCCCAAATGAGGAAAATAAAAAGGAACACAAACTCTGGCAAAAGAAATGCAAGAAGATGATAAGAGAGGCAAAGAAAGATTTTGAGGAACGCATGGCTAGCAATATAAAGGGTAATAATAAAAGCTTCTTTAAATATGTTAGAAGTAGAAAACCTGACAGAGAACCAGTTGGCCCTCTGGATGGTGAGGGAGGAAAAGGGGAGATTTAAGGAGGACTTGGAAATTGCAGAGGAATTAAGTGAGTTCTTTGTATCTGTCTTCACGACAGAAGACCCTGAGCACATTCCGCTGCCTTAACAGCCTCTCTTGACTAAAGAATTAAATCAAATGTAGGTTAAAATAGAGGAGGTTTTAGGACTAATTGATAAATTTAAGATTAACAAATCACCAGGCCCAGATGGCATCCACCCAAGGGTTATTAGGGAACTGAGAAATGAAATTGCAGATCTCTTAACGGTTATATGCAACTTGTCTCTTAAAATGGCCACAGTACCGGGGGACTGGAGGATAGCAGATGTCACACCAATTTTTAAAAAAGGAAGGAGGGGGGACTCAGGAAACTACAGGCCAGTTAGCCTTACATCTGTCCCAGGGAAGATGGTGGAAAGCCTCATCCAAGAGAAAATCTTAAAACACATAAAAGAACAAACCTTGCTGAGAGAAAATCAGCATGGCTTCTGCAAGGGTAAGTCTTGTCTGACAATTTTTTTAGAATTTTTTGAAAAGTTCAACAGGCATGTAGATTTGGGTGAACCGGTGGATATAGTCTATCTGGATTTTCAAAAGGCTTTTGACACAGTCCCTTACCAAAGGCTGCTGAGAAAATTGCAGAGTCAGGAGATAACCGGGCAGGTCCTCTTATGGATTGAGAACTGGTTGAGATCCATGAAACAAAGAGTAGGTGTCAATGGAAAATTTTCACAATGGAGAGAGGTGAAAAGCGGTGTGCCCCAGGGATCTGTCCTGGGACCGGTGCTTTTCAATCTGTTCATAAATGACCTGGAGACAGGGATAAGCAGTGAGGTGGCGAAGTTTGCGGATGACACAAAACTTTTCCATGTGGTAAAAACCAGAGAAGATTGTGAAGAGCTCCAGAAGGATCTCTCCAAACTGGGGGAATGGGCTACGAAATGGCAAATGTGTTTTAATGTAGCCAAATGTAAAGCAATGCATATTGGGGGGGGGGAATCAAAACTTTATCTATCAACTCATGGGCTCAGAGTTATCCGTGACAGATCAGGAAAGAGATCTTGGTGTGTGTGTGGACAGTTCCATGAAGGTGTCTCCCCAATGTGTGGCAGCAGTGAAGAAGGCCAATTCCATGCTAGGGATTGTCAAAAAGGGGATTGAAAATAAAACAGCCAACATTATAATGCCATTATACAAAACAATAGTAAGGCCGCACCTGGAATAGTATTGTGTACAATTCTGGTCACCGCATCTCAAGAAAGACATAGTGGAAATGGAAAAGGTGCAGAAGAGAGCAACTAAAATGATTACTGGGCTGGGGCACCTCCCTTATGAGGAAAGGCTAAAACATTTGTGCCTCTTTAGTCTGGAAAAAAGGCGCCTGAGGGGGGATATGATTGAGACGTACAAAATAATGCAGAGCATAAGTAAATTGGATAGAGGGAAGCTCTTCTCCCTCTCACAAAAATACCAGAACTAGGGGATATACACTCAAATTGAGGGCTGGGAGAGTAAGAACTGACAAAAGAAATTTTTTTTTCACCCAGCGCGTTGTTAGTCTATGGAACTCCCTGCCACAGGATGTGGTGATGGCATCTGGCCTGGATGCCTTCAAAAGGGGATTGGACAGATTCCTGGAGGAAAAGTCCATCACAGGTTACAAACCATGATGGAGATGTGTAATCTCCAGGCTTAAAACCAGGGTACTTCAAGGGCCAGATGCAGGGGAGTGGTATCAGGAGACAGATATCTAGTCTCATGCGCTCCCAAACGCATCTGGTGGGGCCACTTTGAGATACAGGAAACTGGACTAGATGGGCCTTTGGTCTGATCCAGCATGGCTCTTCTTATGTTCTTATGAGCTCAAGCTTTGTTTGCTGAGGTGTCAGGAGCGGGTTAAAAACTTCTCTTTAGAAACAGTAGCCAAGCAGCCCAAGGTCAGTTTGATGAGGTGTTAGGGGGTTGGTTAAAAACCTGTTTGCAAACGCAACCAGCAGGAGCAGCCCCAGCAGTTTGCTGAGGTATCAGTAGGGGGTCAAAAACTTCGCTTTGGAAGCCAAATGCAGACACCTCAGCAAGGGCTGCTCCTGCTGGCTCCGCTTGCAAAGAGAGGTTTTTAACACCCTCCTGACACCTCAGCAAACCTTGCTGCCAGGAGCTCAAGGTCTGTTGCCGAGGTGCCAGGAGGGGGTTAAAAAACTCTCTTTGGAAGCCTGCTTCTCTCAAGAAAAAGTAGTGATATACTGGGACCCTAATATATGAACCGTGTTGTGGTGAGGGACTACTGTACTCTGATTCGGGTCCCTAGATGAATGGTACCTTCATCTAGTCTTCATGTGTTTGTGTTGTTATATGTTGTGTTCTGTTATGTATTCTCTAATAAAGCTTTCTGTTAGCACAACTGAGGTGTGACAGTGCAATTTTTGATACCAACATTTCAATTTATCAGTTGGTGCACTGGGTGGGAATCAAACCCGGGTCAACTGCTTGGAAGGCAGCTATGCTAACCACTATACCACAGCTTCACCTCTGAAAAGTTATTGATTAAATAAGTAAAACCATTTGATGGCCACTGTCCTTGCTGACATCTGAAGAGAGCCACTTGTCTCACTGAACACAATTGAACACAAACTGTATTTCCTTCCAATGTTAACTTTAGCAGACTGGGACAGGCACTTTCAAAAGCTATTTAAGTACTCTCCTAGAAGGCAGCATTCCCATTCTGTATTGCTGAATTGCATCTGAGAAAAAAAAAAAAGCTAAGAATATAAGAAGAGCCATGCTGGATCAGGCCAAAGGTCCATCTAGTCCAACTTCCTGTATCTCACAGCGGCCCCACTAGATGTGTTTGGGAGCGCATGAGACTAGATATCTGTCTCCTGATACTACTCCCCTGCATCTGGCCCTTGAAGTACCCTGGTTTTAAGCCCGGAGATTACACATCTCCATCATGGTTTGTAACCTGTGATGGAGTTTTCCTCCAGGAATCTGTCCAATCCCCTTTTGAAGGCATCCAGGCCAGATGCCATCACCACATCCTGTGGCAGGGAGTTCCATAGACTAACAACGCTCTGGGTGAAAAAATATTTTCTTTTGTCAGTTCTTACTCTCCCAGCTCTCAATTTGAGTGGATGTCCCCTAGTTTTGGTATTTTGAGAGAGGGAGAAGAGTGTCCCCTCTATCCACTTTACTCATGTCCTGCATTATTTTGTATGTCTCAGGCATATCCCCCCTCAGGTGCCTTTTTTCCAGACTAAAGAGGCACAAATGTTTTAGCCTTTCCTCATAAGGGAGGTGCCCCAGCCCAGTAATCATTTTAGTTGCTCTCCTCTGCACCTTTTCCAGTTCCACTATGACTTTCTTGAGATGCGGTGACCAGAATTGTACACAATACTCCAGGTGCGGCCTTACTATTGTTTTGTATAATGGCATTATAATGTTGGCTGCTTTATTTTCAATCCCCTTTTTGATAATCCCTAGCATGAAATTGGCCGCCTTCACTGCTGCCACACACTGGGGAGACACCTTCATGGAGCTGTCCACCAACACACCAAGATCTCTTTCCTGATCCATCACGGATAACTCAAAGCCCATAAGTTGATAGATCAAGTTTGGATTTTTTGCCCCAATATGCATTACAGTGGTACCTTGTATAAAGAAATTAATTCGTTCCAAATAAAATTCTGTTAAGCAAATTTTCCTTTATACAAATTCCCATAGGAATGCATTGAAAACAGAGTAATCCCATTTTTATGTTGTACAGATTTTCCCCATAGGCGATTATGTTAAGCAAATTTCCCCTATCTCCAGATTTTTTTATGTTGTACAAATTTTATGTTATACAAGCTGCTTGTTATAGGAGGCTCCACTGTACTTTACATTTGGCTACATTAAAACGCATTTGCCATTTCTCATCTAATTTTCTTAGAACCACTGGATCTTGTCAAGATGAAACAAAGCATGAACTAGGGACTGCCCAACCCACATTCTTTGATAGTTTAGAAAACCATATCTGAATCCAAGTTGCAAACTTCCATTAACAACATTTAATGCAGGAAGAACCCAATGCCCATTCTAGGCTCGATTTCTCTGTACAGACGGTTTTTTCCTGCAAAGGTACACACCACCACCACCTCGAGGTGCGATGCCGAATGTTAACCACGCCTGCTCCTTGGGTCGCGCATCGATTTCCGCACCCAGGGTCCTAACGGAGTGGTGGTGGTGGTGGCATGAGTCACACCTGAAGCAGAGTCCATCAAATCCCTTTGGGTCTCGGATCGCCCCTTAGGATCCTGCCCCACCCCCCGTTGACACGAGAGGGGTCTCAACAGGAAAGCCCCCCACCCCACCCCAGGCAGTCTCGCCTTTGCCTCTCGCGGCCTAGTGACGACCGAGGGGCCTTCCCGGTCCCTCATTTCAGGGGCAACGGAGGGGGCGGTGTGTGTGTGCGTGCGCGCGCGTGCCCGTCCGTAGGCCTGGATTGCCTTTTGGAAATGTCACTCGAGGTCGCCTCCCGCCCCGTTTTCCTTCCTGAGGAAATGGAAAGCGCGCGGCCCCCCACCCGCCACCCACAGAGCGCCTGACCACGCCCCCCTTTGGGCCCGCGCAACGGCTATTTCTTCCACCCATCCCCCCCACCTCCTCCGGGGCCTTTTCTCCGGCTGAAGAAAGCGACGATAAGCATTGTTTAAAACAAGCATAGAGGGTATATACGACCCTGGGGGGGTAAATGAAAGGCACGACTCAAAGGAGAGCGGAACCCTCAGGGCCCGACCTGAGGGAAAGAAAGAAAGGCCTCCGCCGCCTCGGCCTCCCTCAGGAGCGCTTACCTGGCTCCAGGTGATGAGCTGGTTACTCGGCGCGTCGCCCACCAGCGTCCAGAGCTTACTCAGGAAGGCCGGGACGGCGGTTGCGCCGCCGGGATTCGCCGCCGAGGCCACCACCGGGTGCTGCTTCATTGTGGCTCTTTGGAAGGAACTGAGGGCCGCCTCCGATAACCACCCCCACCCCCCACGCCACCCCCCTACCGTCACGGCCCGTGACGCGCCTGCGCGGGCTTTTCGCCCCTCCCTTTACATAACAGGCCCACGTGCGCTCCCAGCACGTGCCACAACAGCGCACGCTGCCCGCTCTTATTGGAGGAAGCGTGGAAGGGCCTGAAGGAGGCCCATTGGCTGGGCGCAGGGGGAGACGGAAATTTCCACCGGCGTGATATGCAAAATAACTAACCCACCGTAGCCAATTGGGGAACGGTTCTCCTAATAAAGAACGGCAGGCCGGAGAAGAACCGTGCGCGGGCACGTGCTTCGGAAGGGGAGGAGGCGAAAGTTGACCATCACGTAGAAGAGGTAGGCGTTCCCATAGCAACGCAGTGACAGAATGGCTGCTGATTCGGAGGAACTACAGAAGCTTTAGAGTAGGGAAGCTTAGCTGGGCTATGCGGTCTTACGTGCAAGTCTATATGGAACTCTCTGGTTAAAATGCAAATATATATGTAGGGTTCCAGTGCAAATGTGCAGTCCTAGGCGCATAGACTTGGAAATGACGCTGTTGTGATTTAATCACGTGCATTTCTATCAATCCTGAAAGTTTCATAGTTGTTTTTATTCGGGGTTCACACTGGGCACCCATATTTTGGGATGGGAGTTTATTACAATTAAAGTACAGTACTTGGTGCCTCATTTTTTAAAATAAAAGCCCTTTTAGATCTGAAGAGGCACTTATAAATAATGGTATATTTGTACAGTTACAATTTATAAATAATGGTATATTTGTACAGTTACAATTTCAATACGAAAAGGGATAATTTCATTGTCTGCAGTGTAATTAACTGTTTTAATTATTTGTATTTCTCTACAGACAGCATAACCTCAATACTTCAGTGGTATTTTCTACCAGCAGAATTGGGATATTTTAAAATATAACTAAAAGAAAATATTCTTATTTTTTAGAAATCGGAATAGCAAAACAATGCTTTCAACCATTCTGTCCACAGTGCTAACTGCTTTAAAATGTTTGTGCAACTAATGCTGTTTAAAAATAAAGTTTGATGTTCTGGTTTCAAATTCTCGGTTATTTTAAAATGCCTTAATACTATTATAATATTTTTCCATACTAACAAAAAACAAGTAACGAGTGAGGCTTTGAGACCCTGGGAACCAGTCCAACATTGTTCAGGTCAAGCAAGGTCTCTGGGTAGACAGAGTGCCCATGTGTATATGGGATGCTCCTGACTCCTCCTGAGATTGGCCACTTAAAGTCTGTTTCGAATATAATTTGTCCAGATTTTAAAGACCTGTTAAATAGAGATCTTCGTTAATGTAAAGTAATATCACTTAAACTGTGAAAACGAATTATTTTACATTGGGTTACAAAAAATCTCTATTTAATATCTTTTTGACAAACTAGTCATGAACCTGTATTGGAGTATCTAGTCCTTTGCCTTCTCTATTCAGTTGGCTGGATGACTAAGGTGGAGCATCTGGTTGGTAGTTTGGGTCTCCCATGTGCCTAATTGGGGCGGGGGGAGTGTGATCCAACAGCAGCTCCAGAAGAATGGAATAAATGATATCTAAAAATTCTGAAAAGGGTTGTCATGACTTGGAATTGATTTGATGGTTTGTGATTAATATTATTTATTAGACGCCTTTCCAAAATGACTTGGAGGTAAAGATGAACAATGCAGTGGTCAGCATTTAGAACAGACTTAATAGCAGTGAGGTGAAAATTCAGACAGCCTGAAGAATTCCAAAGAGTAGGCAGTGAAATGGCAAGCAAGATCAAGTGTAAGTGGTACACGTAGCAACATCTGGATTTTGAGTCATGGCAACTGGACTTCTTTTTCTTGAGAGACTGAAACATTTGCTGGATGAGCAGCGAAACGTTTCAATCTCTCAAGAAAAAGAAGTCCAGTTGCCATGAGTCAACTTCCAGATAAACTCACCTAGATGACAGAATCTTCACAGACATTGTAGCAACATATACAAAAAGAGCATACTGTATTCATTTGCTAGTTTAACTTCAGAGTTAATGTTATCTCATTTTATTTCGCGTGCCACAAATCTAGGAAGTTGGACGTGAAGCCTGATGCATTCATAGACATGCTCTGTGATCAAGAATGGTGCTTGTTTTGAATTTACCTCTAGGCATGTATGTATACTTGATCATTCAGGCCAAAACCAATATGAGGACTGAGTACCTGGGAACAGCAAATATGCCCTTCCTTGCACTTATCTGATATCTGAGCACTATTGTATTGTTAAAGGAATCTTCCTGGGAGGTCAGCCCATGCCTCATCAGTAGCTGCTAGTAGAAGTTCAACAGTGCGAGAGGAGACCTCTTTTTTTTTTGTACCCTTCTTTGTTACAGTATCAGGGTTTTTGTGTGACTCCAGTGAGAATGGGATTATGTGACAGTTCCAGCTTCTCATACTGAATTTCATATGGCAACTTATGAATGATGAAAACAAAATGGACCATTGGCAGGCACAGGAAAAGATATCGGGTGTTGATTTGAAACTTGAGATGCCTGGTTGGGCTTATGACAAGAAACTACTCACCCGGTATTACTCTGAATTTTTTTGCCATTAGGCATGCTGAAAGACCTATCTGGTGTTGTTTTGGAGCTAGAAGTGAATAATGAGGATAAAACAGAATGGTGGTATAATATGTAATTTCATATTGTATGTGAGGTCATAGAAGGCAAAAGGCATTGACCTATAAATGCTGTTTTAATAGAATGTTTCAACAACTCAGATCTACTCAAAATCAATTCATTTCCAAGCCCATACTGCCAGGACTTGTATTTTATGGTGTCTTTATATATACTGTAATTCTGTATATTATATGTAAATATCTGGTTTATGAATGTAGGATACTGCGCTACTGCACTCACAATTGAAAAGTCCAGGAAATGGTCAATATTGGTGCACCATTCTTGATCATAGGACATGTATGTGAATGTATTAGGCTTTACTTCCCATTTCCTAGATTTGTGGCATGTGAAATAAAATGAGATAGCATTAACTCTGAAGTTAAGCTAGCAAATGAATAGCTCATCTGGTATGTCATGCTACAATATATATTGTGCCCATGTTGCCAGCAGAAAAAAGGGTGTGGTTTTTAAAAGTCAAAGACTGGAAGGATGAATTGGTTGGTGCTGGAAAAACAGGTAACCACCATAGCCCCCCAAGAGTCCATTCTCATCAAACTTGCTGGGAGCATGCAAGGTTGCAAATAAAACTGCCAATTGGTAGCAACTGCACTGGTTGCTTCCTGTGACTAATGTTAAAAATGACAGTAGCCTGAGTGATACTAAAAGGGATGTAGCTCAAGTATGATTTTGATTTAATTTAAATTGATCATGATTTACTGTAAATTCTAAAATAAAATCATTTTTATTATTTAAACAATGTTTAATATTGTCATTTAAATCAATTTGGGGTTTGTGCAGCATCCATGTTGCTTGATTGAGGTTTGCTAATTACACTGAGACTAACCCCGCTCCCCCGGCACTATCACATTGGGCGCTTTTACACGACCCCTAAGATCCTCTGGCAACTTAAATTCGGACCAGAGATCTTGGGGGTTTGTCGCTCTTCCTGTGTTCCCACCCCTCCGCACTTCCTTGCTCCTGTCTGTGTGAGGGGAGGGGAAAAAAAGGGAGAAAAGAATGCAAGCTCACCAGCTGCTCCGGGAACCATTCCAGTCTCTTTCAGTCTCTTTCAGTCTCTTAAAGGGGTGGGGGCAAAAAAAAAAACGAAAAACAAACAGAAGGAGAGGAGAGCCCGGCACTCACTGCTTTACATCCGCATCAGAAATTTTTCACCTTCAGAGACCAAGTACTTGGAAAATGCACTGGGACGCGCTTAGGTGGGCGTGGTCGTACTTTATTTTGTTTAAAGTCCGGAGCTGGTGGGAAAACAATTTTAAGCTCCGGATCTGGGAGCCCTTTGCCCCGGATTTTAGGGGTTGTGTAAAAGCGCCCATTGTCTGCTTCTGAAAAACGAAGTTTCCTTTGGGCTGTAGAAAAAAGTAACACAGAGACACTGCAACCTGAGAAAGAAGGATGGGGTTATAATTTAGTTTATTCACCAGGTAAAAGTAGTCCATCATTGACATATTAGTCAAATTAATAGTTTTACCTAGTAAGTAGTGATAAGGTGGAAGTTGTTACTTGATTTAAGGGCACATACAATATAAATGGATTCTAGGTTGTTATTTATTTGGTTTGTAAACTGCCAAGGGTAGCCATTAGCTAGATCAGTGTTTTTCAACCTTTTTTGGGCAAAGGCACACTTGTTTCATGAAAAAAATCACGAGGCACACCACCATTAGAAAATGTCTCCATCCGTCAGTGTACACTGGATAGCATTAGCAACATTAACTGGCTGCAAAACATTAACAGTAGGGCACTGTAGGCGAACCTATAGCATGGATGCTAAAAGTGGCACTCGGAGCCCTTTCTGTGGGCACCCGACATCATCCCTTCACAGCCACCTGTATTCAGGTTAAATTGCTGTATTGCCACTTTACGAAAGTGCAGATGCCTTCAGCAAGTCCAGCGACAGGAGGGGAGGAGGATGAAGGAAGGCAGGAAGGAAAGAAGGCAGAAAGTGTTCTGCTTGTATACCGCCCCATACCACTTCAAGGAGTCTCTGGGCGGTTTACAGTTTTAATTACAGATACACATATGCAGGCTAGAAATGAGCACGTTTCTATGAAGAGGGGAAAGGGTACAAATGGAAAGGGAGAGGTGGGGAAAAAAAGAAAGAAAAGACAGAGAGAGAGAAGAGGGCGACCCAAGACAGAAAGAAAGGGGCAAGACTTCAAGGAGGACCCCAAGCAACCGTCCCCCCCAATCTATGAGGAGGAAGAGGAGAGCTTGTCAGCGCCGGCCCCACACCGATGAGGAACCCATCGCGGGGCCACTCAGAGACGGCTCTTCCCCTCCCGGACCCTAAAGGCCGGCCGTCCGGCCGTCCAGCCATGCCAGTAGCCCCCCCCCGCCCGCCTGCCTCCTCAGCCCAGGCCCAGCGGAGGCCTCCTCCATCCCCTCCTCCTCCTCGCAGCCCTGCCGCGGTGCCCGTGGGGCAGCCGGGCGCCCCTCCTCCCCTCCCCTTCACCTGGTGGTTTGTTCTGGGCTGGGGCTCCCGGGCCGGCTCGTGTCGGCGGGCGGGCTGTCGGGCGGCTCAGTCCATTGGTAGCTCCCAGGAAAGGGGTGGTGGTGGTCCAGGGTAAATAAAAGGAGGGGGGAGAGGGAAGCGAGCGAGTCGCGGCGGCGGCGGCAGGCACAGGGCAAACACTAAAGAGAATGAGCGGGGCCAGGAAGTGATGCCAGCGCCGCGGGCCTCGGGGGGGAGGAGCCAAGCTGGCCCTTGGACACTTTATAGCGCCTCCCAGCTGTGGGCCGCCCACCGGCCCTGGGTTGAATTTCTTTAGAATTTTTCAATTTTTCCCACGGCACACCAGGCAACATCTCGCGGCACACTAGTGTGCCGCGGAACAGTGGTTGAAAAACGCTGAGCTAGATGGGCGGTATAAAAGTTCAATCAATTGAAGGTTAGGAGGGTCTCCATCATAAGTTCCATGAACTCTAGAGCAGTGCTGGCGAACCTTTGGTACTCCAGATGTTTTGGACTACAGTTCCCTGAATTCCAAGCCTATATTGCCAGTGACAAAGGACTGTGGGAGTTGTGGTCCAAAAACATCTGGAGTGCCGAAGGTTCGCCACCACTGCTCTAGAGGCTACAATATATATTGTGCCCATGGTGGTGGGGTACATTTACAGCCCAAATGTCTTGGTTCCAGCTACCTGTTTATCTCCACAAGGACTTGGTTGCTTGCACTAACTCTCCCCCAGAACCCAACAATTGTAGCTGGGGATTTCTTGATATTGGTCCCAGCCACTCAACACTTCTCAACAAGGTCTGATAGTATTTGGCTAATGTGGATCTCCAGTTTCCCCCTAGGGCACAGAAAACCAGGAACTGCTCCTACTATGTCCCTGATTTCCCTTTTGCCTCATGCTGACACACCCCCACCCCCCGTGCCATTTATCCCTTGTCCTCACCACCCAGCTCCTCCTGTGCCCATTCCTTGTGAATGAGGTTCTTCCTCCTCTTTGCTCTCACCCAGCTGTCCTGTCCTGCCATCAGCATCCTTGGGCTGCCCTGCTGCCAGGATTTCAGAGTAGTCCTGTGTGTGCGTGCGCAGAAATAAGGCAAATAACCCACCAGGCTTCCCTCTTACAGATACATAAAATAAAATCTGAGTTCCAAGTTATAGCCAGTTGCTATTACATTTCACACACTATAATTATCTCTCCCCCTCAATCTATTTTACCAGCATAGTTTTGCTTAATACTAGATATTGTTATGAACAGTATATCTGCCAATATTTGTATGCTGTAGCTAGTATAAAGGCCTCTAGCCTGGCGGATGATTTGTTTGAGTTTCTTTTAAGCTATCTGTCTCCATTTAGTCACACACCTATACACCACAGAAGATCCATAAAAGAATCTAAATTCATGAAATAGTGGAAGATGAATTCTTTTATATTAAAAACTACAGATTTAATGGCAATGTTAAAACAAATCCTGGATATTTTGAAATAAATATTTCAGATGAAACTGCTTGTACAAGCATATGGGATGTACCAGAAGCATATTTCAGGGTCTTTTATGAGTCTAGGCATTGTATAAGTCAAACAGACAAATATAATAAACCTCGTAAAGTAATTGTGAGGTAACAAAAGCACTATGAAATCCGTTTTTGAGCAAACAGAGAACAAGACTTATTGTACAAGATGTGGCAAAAGCTGAAAAGAATTTTTGTATAAAAAGTAGTAATGTTTTGAGAAGCCTAATAGAACTGATTAATTGCTATCTCAGATGTACAAAATAATATTACCTCTGGTTAGAGAAGGAACATGAACAGTTAGATTGAGTAGATACAATCACTAATGTAATTTTTGAATTTTATGCAATGTTTTATGAAACAGATTTACCAAATGATGAATTAATTGAGAAATTCTTGGGGAACATAGCAATTCCCCTTACAAAAGGACCTTTTTTGTGATCAGAAGCATCACAGTACAACTAATAAACATCTCAGATATTTTTGCAAGATGGGCAACATCTTTAGAGATGGGCACGAGGTGCTGAAGGAGCAATTTGTGTGGATGTGTCCTTTGGCCAAACATATGTTTGGCCTTTCCCAGACCACCTCCTCTGGTGGGGGCCCATTCAGAGGCAGTGACTGGAAGAGGCAGGGCAGGAAAGCTGGGGTGCTACTTCTGAGTGGGCCACCAGAGGTGGCAGGACTGGGCAGTGTTGAACACATGTTCAGCCAAAGGATGAATGGAATAAGCTGCCAGTTCAGTGGTTCATGTCCATCTTTAATCAAGGGCAGCTAATACTAAGTCTTTCATAGTATACAGTATATTGAACACACGTTCAGCCAAAGGATGAATGGAATAAGCTGCCAGTTCAGTGGTTCATGTCCATCTTTAATCAAGGGCAGCTAATACTAAGTCTTTCATAGTATACAGTATATTGAAGGTCATAGAGTACACTGAACTAGGTGTGAAGTTTCCTGTTCTTCTCTGCACTCACACATATTGTGTCCAAGCACAAACCCCATTTTCTAGACTCACTTTGGTTCTGGCAGCAGTGGTCTGTAGCCTACTGTATTAACTGACTTCCAAGTACTGCAAGTTTCCATGTTGCCAGCTAGACTTTCCAAAGTTCTATCCATTTTAAGAAGACATTTCTTTCTACAGTGTGTGTGTGTGTGTGTGTGTGTGTGTGTTGTGGTGTCAAGTCAGAACAGACTTATAGTAACACTAACTGGACTTTTAAGTTGAGATACCCGTATTTAAGGAATCATTCTCAGTGCCACTCTCTCAGAGAGTTCACATGGCCAAGTGGGGGCTCGAATCCTGTTCTTCCAAGTTCTGCTCCATCAATGTATTCATTTCACCACACTGGAAGTATTCTTTTCACATTACAGTCCTGACATTTTCTACTGTTGCTTTGAGATTCACAGGTACTCTGCAAGCAATCCTTGATTTTAATCTGCAAGGAGCTGGATGGTATTTAAAGAGTGGATTCACATTTACTAGAGATGCATTGAATCTTGCACTATTAACACCTACCTATATCCATATGTCAATGGGTTCACTGCAGTAAGTGGTTGGCAGTGACTCGACAGCTGTCAGAGAGTGTTATATCTGCCTAGTTTGCACTGGCTGACCTGTACCACCCTGGGCTGGCCTTATGTCTGTGGAGTAGCATAGGACTAAGGCTATCATTCTTCATGTTTGTAGTTGTTGGGCCCAAATGTAATACATTTATAAGTCTTTCAGTTCAGGTCATTAAAAGATGGTAGAAAGCCCCATGTCTTTTAGATAATGTATAGGATAATAAAAAAGCATGAGTGGCAAGTGAGAGACAGCAATGTCTGCCTGTCTGTCTTTCTATGTCATGAACTACAGTGTCGAAAAAGTATGGTTAACCAAGAAGGGTCCAGTTACCTTTTTAACTACATTGTCACTTTTCTGCATACACTGAAACACTATCTGACTGGTGTAATAATAAGAGTTTAAATTCCAGGAAAAATATTGAGATGAGTTACTGCAGCTTGCCATTAGGCATCCTCTAGTATGACAACATAACACCTGGCAGGTGTTATGGAAAGGGTAATATACTTCAAGATGCTGTTCTAGAGCTAATAATAATAATAATAATAATAATAATAATAATAATAATAATAATA
>JAHTLZ010000114.1:2790244-2807837 GCA_023846285.1 Phrynocephalus versicolor | reverse complement strand
AATAATAATAATAATAATAATAATAATAATAATAATAATAATAATAAACAATACCATCCGACATCTGACTAATGCCCTTATGTTTTTGTGGTGGCATTTTCATATTAATTGGTACTGCTGATGATTGGTGGTGTCACCGTGCTGTGCAATTTAAAGATGCATGGTTAACTCAGCCTTCCATCCTTCCAAAGTCGGTAAAATGTGTACCT
The DNA here is from genome assembly GCA_023846285.1 of Phrynocephalus versicolor. Lineage (NCBI taxonomy): Eukaryota > Metazoa > Chordata > Lepidosauria > Squamata > Agamidae > Phrynocephalus > Phrynocephalus versicolor. Next base: position 2,807,628 of record JAHTLZ010000114.1, on the reverse strand, counting down.
AGCTTGTTTGGGGGGGCAATGTGCAGCCTGTATACTGGCATTAAACTATAAAGTTAACCAACCAAAGACTTCTTGAAGGGGGTGGGGTGGTATATAAGCAGAACACTTTGCTGTAGATGAATTATATGTCACAAGACAAGATCTCAGTAAGAATGGGAGAGAAGAAATGACTCGGCTTTTAGTATCTACAGCTAAATGTCTAAGCCAGGCCTGCCCAAAGTCCGGCCCGGGGGGGTGTGTGTGGCAAATCTGGCCCGTCAGGCCATTCTGAGTGGCCCGTGGCTGGCTGGCCTGCCCCTCCCTCCCCCTCCTTCACCCCATTTTTTAAAAAAAATCTTCTGCCAACACTGACACCACCGGGAAGCTTATGGGCTGCTGCCACCGGCACTGCCAGCAACCATGTGAGGCTGGGAGCATGCGCTGGGGTGGCGCGCGGGAGGGCCACCGCCACCGGCAGCACCGGGAACCTTGTGAAGCTTGGTGCGCGGGCAGGCCACCAGCACCACTGGGAACCTTGTGAAGCTTGGGAACACCGGCACTGCTGGGAAGCTTGGGTGGCTGGGCAGACGGGCGGTCTACCGCCACCGGCACCGCAGGGGAATATGGGGGGGTGGGGGTGGGCAGGCCAGCGGGCCTCTGCCACCCCCAAGGAGCTTTGGGGTGGGCTGGTGGGCGAGCCATCGCCACCGCTGGGGAGCTTGGGGGTGTGCAAGGTCACAGATTGCCTCTTCCAAGGGGCGACCTGTGGCCACGGCTCCCTGTGCTTCCTTTGGTCCCCACCATCCTTCTTTCCTCCCTCCCTTGGTCCCCACCTCCCTCCCACCCTTCCTTGTTCCCCACTTTCCTTCTTTCCTCTCTTGGTTTCCACCTCCCTCCCTCCCTCCCTTGGTTCCCGCCTTCCTTCCTGCGGGTGGGGTTACAAGCGGGCAGTGGGTGGGGCTTATGGGTCAGTGGGTGGGGCTTGCAGTGGGGTGGCAGGGTCGGGGAGCAACCGGCCCCTGACACATTCTCAGCCACCAAATCTGGCCCTCCTTTCAAAAAGTTTGGGCACCCCTGGTCTAAGCCTATTTGTATACTTGTGCCAAAAAGGAATTTAAATGAATCGGTGCACCTGCCATCAAGCAGGAATGACAAGAAAGGACTGTCTCCTGAAATATATACTGTAAGTTAAATTTATCATTAGGAAATTGCTATGGATATAACCATGGATGACTAAGATGACTGATATTGAAATAATGGAGGACAAATGGAAATTCATACTCTCTCCAGTAACCTTAGAGGTAATATCTTTGGCACTGAACACCTGTACAGCTTTGTAAAAATATATAGACTCAGTTCCAAAACATGTTGAGGATGTGGAGCATCAGTTGCAGGCTTTTTCAGTATTTGCTGAACATGCCATCTGACAGTAGTTTTTGGCAAAGGAAAAAATATATATAGTTGACCTTGTTTTGGGATATAAAGTTGTTCCCTTCTTAGATTATTTTACTGAGTGATGAAAATGTTTGTCCCGTTCATAGTGTATCAGTGTAGTATGGTCAGACATAGATGTAGATCTAGATACTGATATTGTAGCGGAATTTCAAACAGCTGCACAAATAAAAATGTCATGAATTTCAGTGTTTACAAGTATGTTTAGCCAAAATATGAGAAACTGCAGTCTTGAAAAAAAAAAATTCTTTAGCTCAGACCAGGGATTATTAAGAATCATGTTTTCTGATACAGCATTTCTTTTTCAAATATATGAAGAGAAAATATGGATTAGACCAGAGGTTTGATTTTACAGTATATACTAAGAAATTCTACAGGACTTAAACACACACTATAAATGGTTGAAATGTTGCAGGCATCTGATTGTGCCCTTAGTCTGCTGGGAAAACCAGATTATTGCCAATAAAGAAATAATTGCAAGTGGACCTGATCCATGAAAGCTGACAATAAAATATAATAGGCTTTAAGGTGCCACATGTTTTTGTCTTTTGTTTTGTTCTGTTTCTTTGATTTTCGCCTGGAAAGCTTGTATCTAATTAACCAGTTTATTTCAAACCTGTTGTGTTTCATAATTCTTTAATTCCTTCAATGCAGAGAACCATTAACTCTATTTAAAAATAGTTATTCTGGAACTCTTAGACCAGGCATGTCCAAAGTCAGGCCCGGGGGGGGGGCAAATGTGGCCCATTTTCAAATTTTGAGTGGCCCGCGGCCTCTTTTCCCCACTGGCTCAACCTGTCATGCTTCCCTGCCAGCTGGCCTCTCCCCATACCGCATGGAGGCATCAGCTTGCAGTTTTACGGTTTGCCTGCCCTCCCTGCCTCTGTCCACCCCACCAGCCACCTGCTCAACCAACCCGCCCCCGGTTCCATTGCTGCAGCATCCTCCCAGCCTCCTTGCATGTTATAGAGACTTGTCCATTGTCTGGCCAGGGGCCAAATGCTGCTGAATGGTCAGCCCCCGCACATTTTCACCTCAACAAATCTGGCCCTCCTTGCAAAAAGTTTGGACACCTCTGTCTTAGACCAATCGGCCTTCCTTGTTAACAAGGTTGCTTCTGTTGTTATTGGGGTTGCTTCTTAATGGATAGAAACTATGTTTCCTCAATGGAAGTGAAGAAGAAACACAGTAATTGGTGCTATCTAAATTGAAACAAAATTCATCCTAACCAGTGGATGTTTTGTGGAGCATTTTGACTGTTACAAGTGTATCGTTAATGTGCTTGCCCCCGGTCCTTTCGCAGGCTGTTGACAAACACTGCTTCGGATTTTCTTCTATTGCAGTCCCCAACTAGCTAAGAATCAAAGTAGAATCAAAATCACTAATGATAATGTGTTGCTGTATAAACAAAAAGAATATAGCTCAAACACACTAAATTTGATCAAAAATAAATAAATAAATAAATAAATAAATAAATAAATAAATAAATAAATAAATAAATAAATAAATAAACTTTATTTTTATGCCGCCTTTCTCCCCGAAGGGACCCAAGGCGGCTTACAACAACAACAAAAGAAAATCAACATAGGCAGTATTAAAATATCAAAGTCAAATGCTTAAACAATAAATACACTATAAAAACAATACTAAAAACAGCAGAAAGCAGTAGAGTTTAAAAGGCCCCCCGCTAAAAACTAAGTATTAAGATGTTAAAATTTATAAAAGGCTGGAGGCTCAGAAGGCTTGCCTAAATAAAAACATCTTAAGGCCTTGCTTAAATGTTTCCAGGGAGGAGGCAGTTCTTAGCTCAAAGCGGAGGGAATTCCATAATACCGATGCCACTACTGAGAAGGCCCTGTTTTTTGCTGCTGCATCAAAGCTTTCCAAACCAGGAGAACCTCTGTCTTAGCTGGATTTAATTTCAGCTTGTTAGCCCTCATCCAGATCCTCACCGAATCCAAACAGTGCTCCAGGGCTTCAACTGCCCCCACAGAATCTGAGAGAAAGGAGAGATATAATTGGGTGTCATCAGCATATTAATGGCACCCCACTCCAAATCCCCAGATGACCTCTCCCAGCAGTTTTATGTAAATGTTGAATAGCATGGGGGACAAAATAGAACCCTGTGGCACCCCACACTTCAAGGGCCAGGGTGCTGAATAGACCCAGCACCACGTCTGGGGCTGATCCTCCAAGTAGGAGCAGAACCACTGCAAGACAGTGCCTCCAACTCCCAATTCAGCCAATCGGCCCAGAAGAACACCATGGCCAATGGTGTCGAAAGCCACTGAGAGGTCCAGCAAGACCGACAGGGACACACTCCCCTGTCTAGTCCCCATCGTAGATCATCCACCAGGGCAACCAACGCGGTTTCTGTCCCATAGCCTGGTCTGAAACCTGATTGAAAAGGATCTAGATAATCAGCTTCATCCAAAACCCTGTGTTGAGACGCCACCACCTGCTCAGTCACCTTGCCCAAGAACGGGATGTTAGAGACTGGCCGGTAATTATCTAATATAGTGGGATCCAGGGAGGGCTTTTTTAGCAGGGGTCGAATCACCTCCTGCTTCTAAGCAGGTGGCAGAACCCCCTCCATCAAGGAGGAATTAACTACTCTCCCTGTCCACTCAGCCAGTCCCGCCAGGGAAGCTCTAATGAGCCAGGCTGGACAAATGATTGTTATACTTATGTGATGCAGTCAGTGGATCATAGCCACCTTATATCAGTATTAGCCTTGGTGTAACAGTTGATGACATATGGGACTATAGGATTGTTTTGTTAATGCTGAGTATTGTATAATTTATTATATATTACATTAAATAGCCAGAACCTTGTCTGAATTTGTGACTTAGGGCATTGCTACTGGCATGGAGTTTTACGCGAAACTCTTTAATATATTTTATCTTTTTTTTTTTAATTTTTTTTTTATTAAATAAACATAAGAAAAACTCACAAATAACAATAATACACAATTATGAAAAAATAGACAATCAAAAACAGTACAAAGTGCCCCCCATCCCCAAGAAGGAAAAGAATAAATCTTTTAAAAGGAAAAGAATAAATCTTAAATTCCAGTATTATGTTAATTAGCCTCTAGGTGGCGCTATATCATTACAACACTATACTTTTGTACAAAAACCTGTACTATGTACTGCAAGGATGGCTGTACAATATTAGGAAAGGCATCAAAAATAACATTACCAATGTCTGTATACATGTTCACAGCGGGACTCTCACCTCACATGGAACATTCTATCCAGTTACTACATTTGGGGTCATTTAGTTTAGATGAAAACACTGAGAGGGGAAAGGATAGAAGTGTATAAAATTCTGCATGACATGGAGGAAGTAGATAATGCTATTTCATAAAAATAAATAGAACTGTTCAACATCTATATGAGGCCGCTGGCTAGCGTCATTAGGAGATTTGGAGTCTGCTGTCATCAGTACGCTGATGACACGCAGCTCTATCTCTCCTTTTCCACCTCTGCAGTGGAAGCTGTCCGGACTCTCGACCAGTGCCTGGACACGGTCATGGCATGGACCAGGGCTAACAGGATCAGACTCAACCCCGAGAAGACCGAGGTGATGTTCTTTGGGAGTTCTCCGTCTGGATATGGAGGCCCCCTCCCCAGTCTGGAGGGCGTTTCCCTCCAGCTGGCGGAGAGGGTTTGGAACTTGGGCGTGGTTCTGGATCCGGTCCTTTCAATGGAAGCCCAGGTGGTTGCCGTGAACAGAACCGCTTTTTACCATCTTCGCCAAATTGCCCAGCTCCACCCATACTTAGACGGTGACTCCTTAAGAACTGTGGTGCAAGTGTTGGTGATCTCGAGGCTGGACTACTGCAACACGCTCTACATGGGGTTGCCCTTGACTCTCCTCCGGTGTCTGCAGTGGGTACAAAATGCAGCAGCCAGGCTGGTGGCAGGTGTGTGCCGTCATGACCACATCACCCCAGTCCTGGCTCACTTGCATTGGCTACCCGTTGCGTCCCGGATCAGATTCAAGGTCCTGGTTTTAGTTTATAAAACCCTCCATGGCTTGGGACCAGACTACCTGTCAGAGCGGATCGCCTAGCGATCAACCTCGGCCTGTCCAATCCGCCAGTCGTGGGCGCACTCGCTTCGGGTAGCCACCCCCAGACAGGCCCGGAAGACTTCCACCCAAAACCGGGCCTTCTCGGTGGCCGGCCCATCTCTCTGGAACCATCTACCTAGCGAAGTGCGCTCTGCAGAGTCCCTGATGGCCTTCCGCAGAGCGGTAAAACTTTGCTCTTCTGTGAGGCCTTTGGTGACCTGGCTTAGAGGGGTTTTTTTTCTTCCCGCCATCTGTTCTTTTAGCTAGCTTGAAGCTTATGCCAGGGTGAATACTGTGTTTTAAATTGTTGTGGTCTGTCCATATTATTTGTACTTCTGGATGAATTTTCAGCATATGTTAACCGCCCAGAGTTCCTATGGGAAGATGGGTGGGATATAATTGGGCTCGGGCCACCAGAGAATTGGGCTCGGGCCGCCAGAGATCACATCACGCCAATTCTGCGTAACCTGCATTGGTTACCAGTTGCTGCCCGAGCCCAATTCAAAGTGCTTGTTCTGACATATAAAGCCCTAAATGACTTAGGGCCTAGATACCTGAAGGACCACCTCCTTCCATACGAACCTACCCAGCAATTAAGATCGAGCCAGGGGGCCCTTTTGAAAGAGCCATCCCTCAGGGAGGGGAGAGGGATGGCTTGTAGACATAGGGCCTTCTTGGCAGCTTCCCCCAAGTTATGGAATGCCCTCCCAAGTGAGATCCGCCTGGCGCCAACATTGATGACATTTCGGCGCCAGGTAAAAACCTTCCTGTTCCAGAAGTTTTTTAATTGATACTACATAGACTGTGGGTCCTTTGATGGCAATTTTAGTGTGATGATTTTAGTATAAGGTTTTTGTTGTTGTTTTAATTATTTATTGATATTTGATGTTTTAACTGTTTTAATTCCTCATTGTAAGCCGCCCAGAGACCTTTGGGTAGTGGGCGGCATATAAGTTGTAAAAATAAATAAATAAAATAAATAAAAATAAAATAAATCCAATAAATAAATAAATAAATAAATTTTGGGTTATCCTCTTGAAGCTGAATGAGTCAGGACAGGCAAAAGGCACCACAGGTACTTAACACTGATGAATTTCTTACTTAGGATGTCATGACAGCCACCTACTTGGATGGGTTTAAAAGAGTAATAGATTTGTGAAGTATAAAATTGCATCTACTAGTTTCTATATATTACCTACAGCACCAGTGATAGTATAGCTCTCCTGTTACTATAGAATATGAACATTTCTCCTTGTGGGCTTCCCACATGCCTCTGCTTGACCATTGTGGGAAACATAGACTATAGAGCTTTGTCTAAACCAGAAGGACTCTTAAATCCTTATGTATTGTGGGTGATTTTGGAAGTCAGGAGGAAGCAGTGGCAGCTGCATGGAATAAGTGCGTATGGTTGCATTCTGTTCCTTTTTTCATCACTGTTTTTCATTATGTTGGAATCATTTTTGAATTTGCTTACAAGTTGCCACATAGTGGCGGTGTAGGATTATGTGAGCCAGCTCAAAGCCAAATTTATTTAATGTTGTTTAATGAGAAACAGGAATCCAGCTTGTCTATCTAGGTGACTAATTATGTAGCCATAATTAGTACAACAGTACAACAGCCAATGAACATTTAGTGCGTAATTTATATTCCATTGTATATTAATTATCCACCTCATTCTGCTACTATATATCTGAAGAAGTGGACATGTCCATGAAAGCTTATGTTAAAATATAATAGTCTTTAAGGTGTCACATGTTTTTGTCTTTTATTTATTTTATTTATTTTATTTTTGCTTGGAATATGTAGCCATAGTAATACTTTTTAACAGACATTGATTTGTAGTGTAGATTTTTATTATTGGGCAGGATCCTGATCCGCTATATGAACTATATGCTGCTGTATGTTAATGCGGGGTAAAAATACTCAAAATAAAAATAAAATAATACCTTTTGTTCTTTAAATACTCGTAAATGAAAGAGCACAAACCCAACTGACTGCCATTTGTGGAAGCCATGTTATGTGCACAATATTGGCTGTGATTTTTTTTTTGGTTTATGACTGCTACCACACTTTAGATTTGAAACACCTTTTCCTTAAAGACAAATCACCTTAAAAATCACTGTCTGTTTTTCAAATTGCTTTTTTGAAGAGCCCCCTCGGCCACACCCATTTTTTACTGCTGTGGCGGTTTTTCTTGCGACGACTACTGGGAGTGGTGTTTTTTTTAATTGGTTCCTGCACCCATTTTTAAAGCTATTTGGTTGTATTTGCGGAGATACTACGCCACCTATTTTCGGTTCCCCCCTGTTTCTGCCGTTTCCCTGTCGTAGTTTAAAGCGGTTCAGGCAAGTGCGAACGGGGAAGCCGATTGCTAAGCAACCGCTGAAGTGCGGACTGCCGAACTGCTGTAGTGCCCACGTGACCGCAGGAGGAGATAAGGTGATGCAAAATAAAAAGCAGCTGCTCAAGGAAGCGCGGTAGCGGCCTATGTTTGATTGAAACTACTATTTATCTTTTTGTCAATAGCAGAATTTAACTATGGTTCTTTTCAAGCAAAATATTGTTTTTAAATCACAGGAAGCCTCACCAAAATCCCTATTACCTTTGTTGATTCATATCCATCTAGGGGTTGTTTTCACCATCACACAAATGAGTGCTGTGTTATTTCAGGTAACTTTGTTTTTGTGCTTTAATATTTGTTCCAATTTTTTCTGTTTTGTACAGCATTAAGATTTCCATCTCTGCCATGTATTTCACTTTCAATAAAATAAAATATATTCCATGCACAAGAGACAAGTAGAATCTGGCATTATATAATAAGACTTCATCATCTTCTCCTCCCCCCCCCAACCTCCCCACATCTTTCTCCCCTCATAAAATCTGTTTTGCATGGTTGCTCTAAACACCAGATCAGATTTTAGGGCATGTGGGAAGGCTGCCTCAGTGAGGAAGAGGTGTCTTTTTTACTGCTCCACTGATAGAACCTGGTTCATCATCAAGTGGTAATTCGATTCTGTAAGTATATACACAATTTTAAGGCCACTGTTTGCATTAACTCTTTACCGAGAGTAAGACTCACCGAGTTCAGTGTTAAGTAGGCATGCATAGGACTATATTTCATGTGTATTAAATCTACGCGGCATTGCATCTATGAGCAAACAATAAATACACCTATATATTTTACTCAGACCCAAATTTCAAAGTCAGGTGGACAAAATGTGATTCGGACAATGGATTTTCCATAGAAATCTATTTCTTGGGGCAGGAAAACCTGGAATTAGCAATGGAATTTCAAGAGGTTTCATACACTTTTGCCCTTGACTTGTTCTTGATTGCCAAGAAAGATTTCTTGATCCTTTTCCGCTCACTTCTCATTTTATCTACCAACAATTCTCATCCCCCAAATATTCAGAATTGGCTCCTTCATATGGAAACTACTTTAATTCAGCTTAATCCTCCCTGTTTCCCTCCTTTAAGACTAGAATATTGCTGATTGGGGTTTTATGTCTGGAAAATTGCAAATTCTTGCCGAGACACAGACTCAGCAAGTTTGTTTTTCCTCTACCAACCCAGAGTAATGGTGAGTTGCGAGAACGCCTGTGTTATTTTTTTAAAGTTGATTTAAGAAATAAGGTCTACTCAGTTGGTTTTACCCAGTAGTGTCTTTATGATAGAGGAAAGCAATTCTGGTTATATGTTGAGTGTGCCACTCAATTTTAGTCTTGTCAACTCCAGCTCCTACCACTTTGTGTGCCATATCCCACATTGCTCTGGAAGCTTCCCTCATCTTCAGGGACATTGTTTTAAGGAGTTGGGCTGCAGTGAATAGAAATTGTGTGTTTCACCTTATGTAGGTACTGGTACTAGCACAAAAGTGCTATTGAATACAGTCCAGTGTGTTTCCAACACTTCCAAATTATATATATATATATAAATTATTTGAATTGTGCACAGCTTGTGCCCATAAGTCAGAGGAATGTAACAATCTTATACAGATATACGTGTGTTTAGTCTGAGGATGATTTTTTTTTGTTTTATTTGGAACTGACTTTTAAAATCAACAGGTCTCCTGTTGTTCATGTGAATGCCTGTCCATTTATACAGGCTTCCATCCACGTGTATACAATATATGAACACTCCCTTTATCTAGCCATAGTAGAACAGAGGAGACTTAAAAGGTCATCTGCTCAATGCATTCTGATGGATTATTTATATTTCAAATGTGCCTAGCACAGCTATGAACTTGTTACTTCAGCATCAGTGAGTTTTTTAAAATCCTGTGGATTTGTGATGTATTTTTGGCTTAGCAACACAGAGCTTAAAATCCTTATTTGGCATTCCATCCATCCATAAATAATACAATACAGTAATACCTTGATTTAAGAGTAACTTGGTTTAAGAGCCCTTTGCAAGACAAGCAAATATTTCTTCTAAATGTTGCCTTGATCAACAAGCAATATCTTGATATATAAGCACTGGAGTAGGTCAAATGATCACAAGTGAGCCAATGGTGGCTCTCCCTCCCTCCCTCCCCCTGATGGATTGTGGGTGATTGCCTGGAACATTCAAACTCAGGCAGCCTCCAAAGCAGAGGGAGGAGAGAGGAATAAAGGTCTCTGTTGCATCAGCCACAAACATTTTAAAGGGGAATGCAAGTTAGGGTTTTATTTTTCTTTATATTTATATTTTTATTTAATTTGCTTTCAACATTCTTTGTTATTTTTCAAACCATTTTTAGTCATGGGGCAGCTAGTCAAGACTGTGTATGGCTGCAAATTGCACTTTATTATTGTCACATAGGGATGGGCATGAAACGGAAAAACGGTGTTTCATTTCATTCCGTTTTTGTCCCCCCACATTTCATTTTGTTTCTTTTTTCAAAAAGTCATATGAAATGAAACAGTAATGAAATGATTTCATATTGTACTCACCTCCTCCTCCTTCTAGGATCCAGCACTGGTGGTGGTGGGGCTAGGCCAGCCTACTGGACCTGCTCGCCAGCTGACTGGCATATTCTGGCAGTGGTGGCAGCTCTAGTGGCAGTGGCGGCGGGCCTAGGCAGGACTGCCGGGCCTGCTTGCCAGCTGACTGGCAGGCTCTGCGGCAGTGGCAGCAGCTTGGGCGGTGGTGGGACACAACCAAGCAGGTAAGGGAACTTTTACAGAAATGCTGCTTTTTTGTTTTGTTTTGTTACTTAATGAACCAAGGAATCAGCATTTCATTTTTCATTTTGTGCCCACCCCTATTGTCACATTAAAAATACAGAGTAAAATCCAGTAGTTGGTTCCAAACAGAGCAGATTCGCTTGCTCCATGTGTTTATTTTCTCCAGATTACAATGAAAATGTAAAATAATTTTGTAGTGCAATAGCTACATAGGTTGCAACACATGCAACACTTTAGTATTGAAATGTTGAAACTTCAGTGAAACTCAAAAATAACTTCTAGTTTGAAGTTCAGCATCATTTCATCACTGGCACCTTTGGTGTATTTACTTATTTATTTATTGAATTTTATACCACACCATATGGCCAATGGTCACTCAATGGTGTAGGAAGAAGGGGAAAAGGAAAACCTGAAAATATATCTGCACACAACATTATGTAAAACATTTTGCTTTACTTGAGCACGATTCATTGAAAAAGATGCAGATTTTTAAGGTATTCTGTTGTGCCATCTAAGGTTCAGGGTTGAGATCTTGCATTCTTTTCCCTCTTGCTCCTCTACTAGGAATAGTTTTGCTCTAATTGGTAGTTTGTTCTTAGAATTTTTTTATGTGGGAACTCAAACAGGACAAGATGATATAGAATATAGATCTTTTAGCAATGAATGGTATAAAAGGGGCAGATTTTGTTTGTTTTTATGAATGTGTAACATCAGAGCAAATTATCATTGTAAGAGATCAGAAGCCAAATCTTTGAGTAGGTTCTGATAGAAATTTCATATCCTATTTAAGGACACATTTAAAAAGAAGAAGTAGTACATAACCCTGGATAACTTTGCTTTTCAAAAAGACAGCCACAAAACTGAGAGTACCGTGTTTCCCCGAAAATAAGACACTGTCTTATATTTATTTTTTCTCAAGAAGACACACTAGGGCTTATTTTCAGGGGATGTCTTACTTTTATTAAGTATAATATGGTCGAATGTTAGCCCTGCACACAACCATAGCCACGCCCATCACTAGGTCTTATTATCAGGGTAGGGCTTATATTTAACAAATGCATAGAAATCCTACTAGGGCTTATTTTTGGGGGGAGGTCTTATTTTCGGGAAAACAGGGTAGGTCAACCTTTTCCCCTCCGTAACAGCTGGCATGCTTTATAGAAAAAGAATCCTCATCTCGGCCCTTCTAGTTTAATGGCTCTTTTTAGGAGCACCGGGGAAGGTTTTTCATCCTATTGGATTCTTTGAAGAGAACCTGGGTGAAGCTCAGTTACTGTGCCTTCTTGCCTGCTGGGATTGCCTGACTCCCCATCAATAGGACAGACTTAGAATTCTGCCTTCAAGTTGCTGTGAATCCCATTGCAATGATATATATAGGGATTTGTCTTTTCTACTCAGAGCATGTCCCATGATACATCTTTGCCCAATCACTGTCTGTGCTCTTGAAGGCTTTGAGCTGGTCCTGCTGCCCCCTCCCCCATGTACTTTATGTCTCTAAAACAACTGACACAGGTAGGAGTGCAAGTTTATACCGTTATCAGTCTATCAATGTGTAAAGTCGCTTAAGATTCTTTGTTACTTTAATTACAACAAAGACAATAATAATCTTCTGCAAAGCATGTGAATATATACACATGTGTGCATACTCATGCACGCATGTACGCACCTCTCAAAATTACTGGACAAAAGCAACAAAAATACATGTTAATAAGTAAGCTACCAGCACAACCTGGAATGCTGATCTTGTTTTATGAGCAACACGTGTTATGCATTGATAATGACTAATTAGTTTGAAAATATCTTGTCTTATAGGTTTTCTCAACAACCTGTCTAAGATTATTCAAACAAGCAAAGCAAAGGTTAAAGCCTCACAACAGAACTGAAAAAGTTAACATTTTATAAAACAAGGAATTGTGTGCAGTGTTTTGGTGAATCTCTTCAAACCTATTAAAGGCTTGCGAAAACTGTCGGCTGCAAAGTTGGCAGCTGAGTGGTTCGAATCCCGGGTGGCATGCAGAAGAGCAAGCTCCCGCTGATAACCCCAGCTCCTGCCAACCTAGCAGTTTGAAAGCATGTAAATGCAAGTAGATAAATAGGTACCACTGTAAAAAGTGGGATGGTAAAGTAGTGTTTCCTTGTAGCTGTGCCAGCCACATGGCCATGGACTTGCACAACACTGGCTCTTCGGCTTGAATACAGAGATTGTCCTAGAGTCGGACATGACTAGCACACACATGTGTAAGGAACCTTTACCTTTTTATGATTGCAAAACCCATGTCTACAAAACCCAACCTTCCAATACAGAGAAGACAACTTAATATGGTCTTACAATTCTACTGGATAGTTCTATGCATATTTTTATTATAAAACTAAACTATAACTTTATCATTACAAAACCACAATTGCTATAAATGTTATACGTCCTTCCATAAGTGTACAATCTATAAAGAAATCATAATTCATAGCAGATGTAATCTTTTGACCTTGTTATATAATTTTAAAAATGGAATTTAGAAAATATGGGGAACTCAAGTTCTAATCTTACAAATTTGTTGAATGATTGCATTACATAGTAAAGGAATTGCTGGAATGTTTAAGAATTCTGTATATGTACTGAGAATACTATTTTTAAAAAATTAAAAATATAACTTTGCTCGACATTCATTATTTTGAAGCTCCTGTGCTTAATTTTCCTTTCTCTATGGTCTGGGCTACTGGATAATTATATGAATGACATCCTCTGATTTGCATTTTGGTCCAAGATTCAGAAGACCTGAGTTAAATCTGCACTCGGCTCTAAATTCAAGGGGTCACCATGGGACAATCACACTGTCTCTAAGCCTGACTTAGCCACAGGGTTGTTTTGAAGATCAATTGAAGAGGAAAAGAGCCCTGTTTCTTGCCTTGGGCTCCCTGGAGAAAAGGTAAAATATAAATGTAAGAAGTAACTAAATAACAGTAAGTTCTCTATGCTGTTTTGAAATTAGTTACATGATCATACTGCAACTGTAGTATCTACATCTGTAAAAAAAGGGGCCACCACCATTCAGCTGATTTTGACAGCTTGGTGAAGCTGCTTCCCACCTCCCACCTCCACAGCCAGGTGGCAGTGACGAGCAGTGGCCAGTAGCTTCTCTGTAGTCACTGGGTGCCTGAAGTGAGACCCAAGGCTAGAGAGAAGCTGCTGGCCGCTGCTGATCACCACCACCCAGCTGTGGGGAGGGGCGCAGCTGCTGCCCCGATCCAGCAGGGGGCTGAGCGGGTGAGCGGTTAAGTAAGAGGTCACCATCTCAGCCCCCTACTATGTCAAGGAAGCCAGGATCCTGGCTGCCCTGACATAGCACGGGATCTTGACTCTGACAGTGTCTGGAAGTTGAGTCATGGCTACTGGACTTCTTTTTTTGAGAGATAGAAACGTTTCGCTGTTCATCCAAAAAGCTTCATCGGTCTGAATACAGCTAGTGCAAATCCTCCATCTTATAGTCAGCTTTGACCTCTTGTCACCCTGGCCTGAATTAGGCTGAATTAGGGAGACAATAGTATCCATAGCCTTAAGGTGAACAATGGCCTAAGGTGCTGAAACCTATCAAGAATGGGTCCTTAGCTATGGCCTTGGTGGTGAAGGCATTTTGATTTGTCTGGGTACTTTGGAAAACACAGGCTGATAAGTAGACTATGCCGGAGCCCACCACCTCTGTTGAGGGAGGGGTTTTCAATGCTCACATGAATGGCCTCCCTTACTCCTCTCTCAAACCACCTCTCTTCTTTGTCTAATATGTGTACATCCTCATCTTTGAAAGAGTGCCCTTTGTCCTTCAAATGGAGGTGTACTGCTGATTCTGGTCCTGAGCTGTTACCCCTCCTATGTTGGGCCACCAACATAAACTCACCTGGATGACTGAGAATCTTCACAGACATATGACTCTGACAGTGCTCTCCCACTCAGCTCCCTGCTATGTCAGGGAAGCCCAGATCCCAGCTGTCCCAACACAGCAGGTGGATCCTGGCTCTGACAGCAAGACTGTGCTTTTAAAAGACCCATGCACACATTGCAAAAAGTGTTTTTTGCCTGGTGTGCAGGGGTGATTTAAAAGCAGATTCTTGCTGCTCTGACTGCAGGGGGAGAGTGGGAAAGAGGGGAATCACCCCCACCCAGTCCCCCCACTGGTGTCAGATAAGCAAGAATTTGCTTTTAAAACACCCCTGCAAGCCATGCAGGGTTGTTTTAAAAGCAGGTTCTTGCTGCCCCCCCCCCGCCCGGTGTCAGAGCAGCAAGAATCTGCTTTTAAAAGACCCACACAGATTCTTGCTGCTCTGACCACAGTAGGGCAGCCAGGATTAGCAGGTGGGCATGGACCCCCGCTGCCCACCTGTTTTCCAAGCATGAAAAAATAAATTACAAAGGGAAATCTGCATGGCTGGGGAGCTGTCAAAATCACCTGGGTGTTGGTGCACCCTACAGCCAGGTGATTTTGACAGCTTCACCTCCTGGCGGATTTCCCTTTGTAATTCAAATTTTCTGCAGTTCAAAGCATTGGTATTTCAAGGCATCACTGTATGCTGCTTTCTTTATTGCACACATACCTAGCAACCAACTGAACAGGGTGAACAAGTGTTTCTCAGACTGTTTATTTTGATGTAAAAGGTTTGTTGTTGTTCTTAACATGTTTAGTCGAATGTAAGTTTGCTCTCTGGGTTACTGTGATAACAGCAAAGTCTTGACATGCAAGCCTTGGCCAGGCCCAAGTATTGCTGTACCTTCAAACATTATTACTTTTTCTTGTCAATTACCCTCTTCCTCTGTACTAGCCAGGGAGCAATTCAGTGACTGAAGCAATTCCTGTTTGGCAAGTGCTTTAGGGTCATTCACCACTGAAGGCACCATATAAATTGAAAGTCCTGTTTCAAATGCAGGCTCTGATGAGGCGCTAAATAAAACCATTTCTGTTTAAAATGTTTTCAGTCAAATATTTTCCTCCATCAACATTTCTGGTAAGATTTTATGAGGACAAAGCTAATTTTTGTGGTCAGCTGTATACTTTTATTCTAAGCTGAACTGGCTACAGACTTATGGCATGGAACTACTGCTACTTAATGGTTCCCAGACATTGGGAATGGTAAGTTTATTGTTCACAGTTTTTCATGGCGGGAAAGGAAAGCAATGAAATGAAAAATAAATGCCATACCTGCCTTGTAAGTTGCTACAATGATGTTATTTCTCATTAAACCGCTTTCCCTAATATTGTGCTCAGTTCATTTCATATATTTTATTGTCCTTTTGATGCAAGTGGAACAGCACTGGCGTGACTTAAAAATTACTGGAAACAAGGGACAGACTGATCTGCCTACGCTTTGCTGATATTAAAAATCCTAGAGTGATGCAGTTGCATGTAAGAAAAGCTTTCTGACTGACACATTAATTCTATCTATCTATCTATTTATCGATCTGTCTATCTAGGGTCGGGATTGTAATCCAGAAGAACTGCAATAAATTATTTCTTTGGAAGAAAGAAACTTGAAAAGAGTTTGGATCTTTGTCTGCATTTAGCTGCCCCTTGAGTCCCATTTGCTGGCAGTCTGCTGAATTCCAATTACTACATGGTTTTAAATTTTCTTGATAGCTATATGGATAGGCTTTTCTACCTTTTGATAATGTTAAGGCCTGTGTTTTGCTCTTAACCTTCATGCACCAGGGTGGAATGTATTAGATCCCCAGAGGTTGATTTTATTGCAGAATCCACCTTTAGACCCAGTACTGAGTCCAAAAGTACATATTCCCCCCCCCCCCCCACTCCCACCCCCCCCCCGGGGGGGGGGAGAGCATTTTAGAATTCCAGACTAAATTGGCTCAATTTAGAATGATTTGTACAAGTCTAGATTGAAGTAGAATAACTAGATTGAAGTAGAATAACTAGCAAATGCAGAAGGATACAGTTGACTCCGAGAGTAATTAACTTCAGGGGGGGAAAAAACACTGTGTTTATCATGTTTAGAATTGATTTTTAAAAAGTTGACTACACAACTTACATGGAAGCACAGAATTTATTTGCCAGTGGTTTTGGGTTAAAATTGAGATATTTTACTTAGCTGAGATAGGGTTTTTAAAATCACTTTTGAAATCAATATATTTGCAATCATTTTGACATATATGAATGCCTCTCTTGGTGTCAATTATGGCTGGGTTTTGTCAGTCAATCACTGGTGTGCCTTCCATTCTGCCTCTCCTTCTCCATCCCCTGTGGGTGGGTGGGTGGGTGTTGTCCTCCTTTTCAAGCTTGAAAGTACTGGGTAAGGCAAAATGTCTCTGGTCAGTTTTAGCCTCTGCTGGCAGTTGCATGTTCCCCTTCCTTCTCCATGTGCATATCTGTGTGTCTCTCATTCATAAGTCTAGACAAAATATCTCTGGTCGGTTTCAACCCCCCCCTTCTCTATATGTTTCTCTCTATTTATTTCTCTCTCTCTCTCTCTCTCTCTCTCTCTCTCTCTCTGTGTGTGTGTGTGTGTGTGTGTGTGTGTGTGTCTCTGTGTGTGTGTGTTTGTGTGTGTGTGTTTCCATCCTTCACATCTGTAGTCAAAGTTTATGGTCAGTTCCAGCCTTGGCTCAGGGTTCCTAGCACCCTCTCCTTCTCCCCCATTTGTGTGTGTGTGTGTGTGTGTGTGTGTCTGAGAGAGAGAGAGAGAGAGAGAGAGAGAGAGAGAGAGAGAGAGAGA
>JAHTLZ010000114.1:2772150-2786508 GCA_023846285.1 Phrynocephalus versicolor | reverse complement strand
GATAGATAGATAGATAGATAGATAGATAGATAGATAGATAGATAGATGCTTTTGATGAGAAAATTATTGATATCTTTTAGAGCAGGCCTGCCCAACAGGTAGACCGCGGGCTACTGGTAGCCCACGAAGGGTTCAAAAGCAGCCTGCCGGCCACCAATAAAAAAGTGAGGGGATAAGTTATCCACTCCTCCCTCCCCCATCCCAAGGACCACCACTGCTCCAGCAAAGTTCTGGGTCTGCCAGCCCACTATCTCAGTTGAACAGGGCAGTTCAAGGGCCATGGCGTGGTCCCCTGTTCCCCCCACTGGCCAGATGATCTAGCAGGTGCAAGGGAAGCGTGTGCATGGTCAGCCTTTCCATAGGAATGCATTGAAAACAAATCTGTTCCAGAGGGAACGAATTTCAGTGCATTCGTATGGGAAACCGCTGCTCTACTTACATTTTTTTTTTTTTTAACTTACGAGCATGGATAAAATTCATAAGTAGAGGTATTAGTGTAGTATCCCTCTGTCACTTTGGGCCAGAAAAAAGTAGGCCTCAGCCTATTCAAAGTTGGACAGCCCTGTTTTAGAGAACTATATTGTTCGGTAAGACTAAGAAACCAGGTAAATTTAAAGAAAGACAATGACTTGCTATAAAATGCAAATGCTAGGATGAATGCATCATATAGCACCAGCCTTCATTAATTATACTAATTGCCACTTTCCTTCTGGGATCTTGACATGTTTTTTTTAAAAAAATATTTAAAGCTAGTTTAGGTACCAGTTATTAAAGGGCTACCTTTTGCCCACGTGATTCTTCCAGGTATTTAAGGACAGTCATTTGAGACTGCAGTTGCAGGAGGCCTATTCAGTGAGGCTTGTTCTACTGGTACTGGCAATGAAGCCTTTTATGGAGCAGCAGGTCTGTTCTGAAATCTGCCCTTGGGTAAATCAGGCAAGGCCTCTTTCTCTGTGCTTTTTACACACACTTAAGAAAACCATTCTTCTTCAGCAGGATCTTTTATTAGTATTAATTTAATCTGTTGATACTGACTGCCATTATTCTTCATAGAAGCCAGGAGAACGGATCGGAGTGCTCCAGAGCAGCAATCTGATAAGAGGTATAGATGACAGCATGTGCATATGTGCTACAGATAGCTTGTCTTTTGAACAGGGAATTCCTTATCCCCTGCAAAAAAAACAGTCAAACCCAAACTCCTCTGTTCACTTGAAGGGGATTTTAGAATATTGAGAGACAGTTGATCTTGTCCTGTACAGCTCCAGCACTGTGATAATGATGTTCCCTGAGAAAGAGGGCAAAAGTGGGGTACAATCTACAGAGCTCATGATTTGCCCTATATGGGCTGAGGCTAATCTGTTCCAGCATTCTGTAATCATGGCCAGCTTGTCCTTCTGGAGAACTTGTAAACAAGCCATGGCTGTTATGGCTATCCTCCCATGTTGCCATCCCACTATATTGCTAGCCCCTTCCCCTCAAATCTAGTTGTGGGGCAGGAGAGGCTGGAGGGGCTCCACGGAGGAGAGTGCCGCCCACACCTGCCGAAAGGGAAAGGGAAGAGTGGATGGCAAGGCAGAAACAGAGGGAGGAGGGCAGGCTGGAACGCCTAAGGAAGAAAGAGGAAAAGGAAATGTTGTGGCAGCGGTTTAGGGAGTCGATAAAGATAATAGAAAAGGAGGAAGCCCAAAAAGCCCAAGAGTCCCAAGAGGCGGGTAAGAGAGACGAGGTGGGTAGAACCGATCAACTCAGGGACTGGTGGAGAGAGAAAAGGTGGGAGAAGCTAGCCAACCCACGGCCATGGAGGTGGGGTTTGGGGAAGTTAATAAGGGGAAGCCTCGAGTCCTTCCCCCAGGTTGGGAATGGGTGTGGATGGAGGATCCCTACACCGCGACAATGGGAGCAAATGATGATGCCCCATGCTGAAGCGCAGAGCTACCGCCGTCGAGCACACAAGAAAGGGTGCTCATATTGGGGGGGGGAGAGAGGCTAGGGAGTATAACTGTAAGCTGAAGCAGATCAGACAGGATTTAGCCTTCGAGAAATGGGCGAAGAAAATAAAGGAGGAGGAACAACGAACTGGGAGACACTCCTGCGGGAGGGGGCTAGTCTTACGGGATGACTTCCCTATCAAGAACTGGCATCGGAAGAGAACTGGACCCAATGCTACCTCAGAGGTTGGGGTGCAGGTGGAGATGCGGACCCAAGACTCGGAACCTCTGGGAGCATCCGGTGGAACCCCCCTCCCTCCAGAGCAGAAGGGGGAGTGAATCCCTCGGACTTCACCCCATCTAAGGACTCTAAAAATAATCCGTTTGCAGTTGATGTTGATTGTGTTGGACCAGTTGTTACAGAAAGCGCCTCCAGAGATATGGAAGAAGACAATAAAACATCAGTTCATTCTAAAAAAGAAGCGTCTTTATTGAGTTCTGCAGGGCGGGTAGTTTGGCAAAATAGTGAACCCTCACACTAGTATTTAGAGATGCTTGGAAATACAGAATTCGTGTAAGCAATAGTACATTTTTTTGTTGGGGGGCAGTGTTTTCCCCTATACAGTAGCTCTGTAAGAGCTGTGGCTCCAGTTGGTTCAGTCTTTCTATCTCAACAGCCCCAGGTGCTTTTTCTTCATATACTATGCTTGTGGTTCAAGGAAAAGGGTCTGGAACAGAAGGCTTGCTAAATAGGAGTGAGTTTTACTGGGTGGTGATCAGATGCCTAGGACTCAAATGTCACCAACTCAGTGGTTGCAGCAACAAGTCAGACACTGAAGGACAAAGCATTTATGTGAGAAACAAGCAAGGAAGAAGGATCTGTAGAGAAGATGCCTGTGCTTTCATTTTTAAATGTTTTAAACAAACCTGTGCATAATGCATTTAAATGCCGAGGGAAAAGTTTGTCTTGGATGTGGCAGCAACATTTTGGACTTTTCCAGGCTAATCCTGGACATCTGGAATTCTAATGTGAATTTAGTCTTTGTCTTCCCTTTTTCATCTAATACAGAGCCAGTTTTAGCTCAATCATAACTATTCCTTGACTCCTCTGAAAGCAGCACAGTTTGATAAGACCCAGCATCTGAATCACATTAAAAACACAACTCTTTGGCTGTATTCCAGTAATATTCCCACAACTGCTGTTATTAGTGTTGCTAATGCAGGCATGGATTTAGAGTCTGGTAATGCTTCTGTGGCAGGTTCTGATAAAGAAAGACTTTCCATATGTTTCTGATTTGGTCTTGCAAGCATTTTGTCTAGCAGGCGCTTTCAAGGTAAAAGGGGGAGAGCCATGTAGAAATATTTGGATCTGCATATCCTCTTGGCAAATTGTGCTTCATATTCTATCTGGTTAGATGATATCTACCTTCTTTTGGATATTGACAGTATCGTGTGTAATATGGCTTGCATGCATATTTGTCAATAAAAGCAATTCCTTCAGATTACAAAAGTTTGTGGATTTAATATGTTTTTGGTGATTCTTCTAGGAAATGCAGCAATCTAGCATTTGAGGCTGGGCAGCTATTTATTTACAGTACCTATCTATTTATCTGTCTATTTATTTAGCAGCAAAGGCCATTCAGGACAGTTTACAACAGAGTGCAGCAAAGTGCAAATACATAATGACAACATCCAATAAAATAAAATAAGAAGAAAAGATAAACATAAAATAACTTCAACATATAAGTAATTATCACAACTTAGACATTTAAAACTAATATAACTACCACATTAAAAAGTATAGGTGGGAGGAACAAAACAGAAAATGTTGTTATTTAGAATTGTTGATAAAATGTAAGATTTATAAACAGGGGTGAACTGATGATCTTCCAGACTGGTATACTGTATGAGTTTTTACCAGATGAGAGTTATCAAAATTTCCTGACCAGTTAAAAATATTATGGTGACGGCCATTTTGTAAAACGTATATGTCCCAAATGGTTGTATTGTCACCAGGTTTTTAAACAAGATATGTTATTAAAACTGCAACCAGAGGTAGGTGACTAATGGGCAGCAAGAAGCATCACCATCTAGGCTGTTGAGGCTGGCTGTCCTTGAGGTTTTCAAATTATTTTATCTCCTGTGGAAGGGGGAAGCAATTCGGCCCTCCATGAAACTCTAAGAGCTCACTCAGCTTAAGCCCCCACCAACCTTCCACAGCTAGGCTGTGGCAAATGCCCAGTGACCATTTTCTGCCCTGTCACTTACACCTTAACATTTTCAGTTTGTTAGTCGAAACTGAAGATGTACATGAGTTATGCCAAATCATTTTCTGGTCAATGAGTAATTGTGTAGAGATGAGACATTCATGTGTCAGGTAACACATGAGAAGTGACTGTAGATTCTCCTGTGAGATGATGACATGTCAATGACATATTCAATTGCTTCCATTTTGCAGGTTCTGAAGATAGAACTTAAAATAAAAAGTGGGCCTCAAGGCATAGCGACAGTGAGCCACTGTGGCCAGTGGCCGTGCTGGATTTGGGATTCTGGGAGTTGTGGTCTGAAAATATATTTTTCTTAAACTCTGAAAATACTGATGGCAAGGACATGTATAAATTTTGTTTGAATGCACTTGGAACTTTGTTTGTATACTATATACCTGGAGCTTTGTCAATAATAGGTACTAATACCTATAACCAGGTTGAGACAGAAAATTATGGTAGAACTACAAGAAGGAGCATATTTCTGTGTAGAGCCACCCTGATACAATATGAATGTATCATATTGACTATATGAAAGAGGAAAAACATTTCTTCATTCACCATCAGATTCCCTATGACTTATTCTGTTCCTCTCCTTTCCAGTTGTCTAATTGTAATGCTGGTGTTCGTTCATGTGTGCTGACATGTATCAAGAGCTGCTTCTTAATGCTGCAAGGCATGCATACAGTTAATTAGAAGTGAATGGGATATTACATCAAAGGGCTTCAAAAATGAAGTTTAAATGGTAATAATTACCTTGCTCTTTGATTCTGAAATGGGCCAGCTAAGGAGACATGGGATGTTAATTTCAGATCATGTTTAAAAAGAATAGAAGTTTTTGCACTTGTACCAGCAACTTCATAATTCTTTGTGATAGCATTGTACCCCAAACTTCAAGCTTCTATGGAAACTATATGGCTAGTTGCCTGTTCCCACATGAATTAAGACCATCTTGTGCCTCCAAGTGCTCTTATGTTCTTACCACCTTACTTGTACTGAGATAGGAGGATATAATTTGCAGTTGTGAGCCACCTAGGAAACAAAACAAATATCAGTTGTCCAGTTGTTGATTTTAAGAGCATAGGAATCTGCCTTATGTAGAATTAGAGCTTTAGTCTATCTGGCCCAGTGGTTTCCAACCTTAGATGACCCAAGTGTTCTTGGACTGCAACTCCGAGAAACCCCAACTGGCACTGCTGGTGGTGAAGGCTTCTAGGAATTGCTGTCCAAGAACACCTGGACTACGCTAGGTTGGGAAGCATGGTCTAGCCCAGTACTGTCATCTCTGACTGGCACCAGTTGTCTTATGTTTTCTCTAAGACTTTCTACTTGCCCTACTCACAGGGCCTTTGTACACTCCGATGGTCTCCCAATTGTAGTTAGGCTCTGAAGTCATGTGACTTTATTATCAGGGTGGTAGGGCAAACATTCCTCTGCTGAGGCTGCTGTTATGGAATTTATCCACTTTGGATACTACTTCTGTATCCCATGTAGTTGTCAAGGTAGGTCAAAGCCAATGGTAGACAGGACCAGATACATACTTTTCTATGTCCTTTTTGAATGCTTTTCCTAGAGATAACTAAAGGCGCTACAGATTACTCTTGCTGAGACCTGAATATTTATTATTAAATATTTACATGCTACCTTTCTCCCTTTCTCCCTTTTTTCTTCTTTTTTGTTGGGAAAGATTGAAGGCAAAAGGAAAAGAGGATGGCAGAGAATGAGATGGTTGGATAGTGTCATTGATGCAACCAATATGGATTTGATCAAACTCCGGGAGGCAGTGGAGGATAGGAAGGCCTGGCGAGCTCTGGTCCATGGGGTCACGAAGAGTCGGACATGACTGAACGACTGAACAACAACCTTTCTTTCAAAGGATCCAAGGTGTCTTACAGGATTAAAAGAAACAGATAAAAGACAAATATTATTGCAATACTGTATATATAATATCCCATTAAAGAAGTATCATTTTAAGTCTTAAGAAATTATTATTTAATCACACTAAAACACAACAAAAACACAAAATAATATGTTTATTTTTTTAAAAAAAATCCTTTTGGTCAAACTTCATAAGGATTTCACTTGCATGAGGATTTTGAAATTAAGCTGATCATTGCATTAGATCTGGTAAGAAACTGCAAGAGTTCCCTGGGCCACAGGTTGTTTACCATGTTTCAAGACCTTTTTTCCTGCTGCCAGAATTTTTTTTTGGGGGGGGGGATTGGGCCTTATTGTTAGAACATTTCAGTGCAAAATATTTCTTGTTTAAAAGTTAGCAGATGCTATTTAGCGTAAAGGCTTATGGTAGAATTAGCATCTTCATGCTATGCTGCTAAGTTACTGAGGTTGGCCCAAATGCACCCGTTGCCCTATGGCTTCACGTGGGTTTGCAAAGGGCTTTTATTACTCTAAAGGAGAGTATTGAGCCAAAGGAAGCATGATTATAGTGTTACAGAGTTTCAGGGCCAACTCTGGAGATTGTAACCAGGGATGGACACCTTACGAAAAATGAAACACTGTTTTGTCATTTTGTAAGCTTATAAATAATTTTGTAATGAAATGATATGACAGGCAGCGTTTACTTATGAAATGAAATTAAACACCGTTTTTTCAATTTTAAAATGAATAATTTTGTTACTCTATAAAACTGCTCCCCTTAGTCCTAGGGGCACCAAAATTGATGTCTCTAGGATGCAGTGGAGCCATTTTATAGAGTAACAAATCATTTCATTACTGTTTCATTTTGTTCCATTTTTTTTTTACAAAAATTCATTTTCAAAACAAAACAAAACAAAATGCAGTGGAAACAAAACAAAAGGAAATGAAACACTATTTTTCCATTTTGTGCCCATCCCTAATTGTCACAATTTTCCATACAAACCCTCAGCTCTTCTCAATCAATGTTCTTCCTTTTCTGCATAGATAACATATGTAAAAACCAACCTAAACCTCAAAAACAAGACATTCTAATGTTATACTCCAGAGAACTACAGCAGACTAGCTCTCAGTGAGGAGTAGCAAAACAGCAGATTTCTGTTCCTCAAAAAAGCAGAGGTACCTAACCTAATCTGGTCACTTCCCAAACACGTTCTTGTGCCTACAAAAATAAGCTACTATCCTGAATGCTATAACCTGGAAGGTTACTTGACTAGAGTTGAGTAAGAGAGTTGTTGCTTGACATGTTGTCACAGTTAAGATTTTTGTTTTTGCTTTATTATAGTAGTGACATGTACTTATTTTTCTCTCTCCTGCTGACTGAATTTGTACACTGAGCACACACAGAGTTGGAAAGCATTATGAAAATAATTAGTATTGATTGTTGAGGAGGGTGTTTAAAGAGCAAGTGAACAGAATGTACTGGCTGGCATTTCTACCTTTTTCCCGTAAGAGTTGTTGGCACAACAGGCAAGAAAGGCATTGTGCAAGGAGCGTTCTCCCTGTAGTGAAATGTTAAAGGGATTTTTTTCTTCCTGTGCATAGTCTGGACTTTTTGGCAATGATAAAGTATGAAACATTTAAAAACATGGGGGAAATCACTAGCATAATTGTGTTTGACTTGAAAACCTTGATATGAGAAGACCCAGAGATGGATCACTTCGGGGGTGGGGGGAGTGATGGACAGTGGGGGAGCTGACATTTTGTGTTCCCTCATTTATTTATTATTTTATTTAGTTATTTATTGAACCTTTATACCACCCATCTGGCAACAGGGCCATTCACTTCACCAGCCCCACCTGACTAATTAGATATAAGGCCTCAACTTTAACGGAAGTGAGACATTGCTTTCAGGATACATACACAGAAGTAAAAAGGCAGCAGAGGTAAGGCAGAAGAAAGGAGCCACACAACACAACACAACACAACACGTATATATCAGCCAATTCCTACCTTATGGTAAATCAAACCATGAATGAGAAATACACCAGTCACTTATGTTTGTAGTGAGCTTTTCAGGGTGTTTGGCAGTCCTTATGAAGTATGGAACAGGTGTGGTATCCAGTCCCTGCTCAGAACTATACAAGATTCCATGTATATGTGAAGAAAACTAGGAGCCGCAAATGAGATTCACAGAATGCATGAACTACATGTAGACTCATTTGCAATGTTTTGTATACATCTCCTTGGTATTCAGGTTATAGGATTCCTCTTTTGGCTTCATACCACTCTATATACCCAACCTGTGGTAATGGTCACAAAAATGACTCACTAGTCATCCCTTGCCATAACTGAGTGCATGACAAGGTTCACTTAGGTGTCCCCTCAGTGCTACAGATAACCATAAAAGTTGCCCATTGCCCCTGCTGCTAGCATTTATATTTTCTCCCAAAGCCCTTTCTGGGCCATAGATATAAAAATGTAGTAATCCAGTTTACCAAATAACATTTTTAAAATGAGGATTATTTGATATAAAATGATATAAGTTTCTTTAAACATTTTGATACGATTTTACCTGGAGAAGTAATAATGCTTGATGGGTATGGGGGAAGGCTAAATCTAGAAAAATACATATGGAAACCTTTTTGAGTGTTGCTGCTCTTGTGTGTGTGTGTGTGTGTGCATGTGTGTGTGTTTGTTTTGCATCATTACAATCATGACCAACCCTTCGTGACCCCACATCCATGGAGTTTTCTTCGCAGGAATACTGGAGTGGTTTGACAGTTCCTACTCCAGGCGCCTATAGCACCTGGTATTCCCTGATGGTCGCCCAACCAAGTTCTAACCAGGTCTGGCCCTGCTTAGCTTCAGCAGGTCCAAAATGCCACAGCCAGATTGTTAACTGGAGATTGTTATGGGGGTCACATAATCTTCTGGTTACAGCAGCTCCCCTGCCGGCTTATCTGTTTCTGGACACAAGTCAAAGTTCTGGTTTTAATTAATAAAGACCTAAACGGTTTGGGGCCAAGTTGTCTCAAAGACTTCATCTCCCTTTATGAGCTTGCATGGGTGTTAAGAGCACAAGGTGAAGCTTTTCTCTCAGCCCCGCTTCTTTCACAGGCCAACTTAGTAGGGACATTGGAGAGGGCATTTTCTGTTTCTGTTCTCCAGACCCTGGAACACCCTCCAATTGGAAGCCAGGCTGGCCCCATCTTCACTGCCTTTCCACAAGGACACAAAGTCCTGAACATAAGAACATAAGAACCATTCTGGATCAGGCCAAAGGCCCATCTAGTACAGCTTCCTGTATCTAACAGTGGCCCCACCGAAGGTGTCTGGGAGCGCAAAAGACTAGATATCTGTCTCCTGATACCACTCCCCTGCATCTGGTCCTTGAAGTACCCCGGTTTTAAGCCTGGAGATTACACATCTCCATCATGGACTTTTCCTCCAGGAATCTGTCCAATCCCCTTTTGAAGGCATCCAGGCCAGATGCCATCACCACATCCTGTGGCAAGGAGTTCCACAGACTAACAACACTCTGGGTAAAGAAATTATTTTCTTTTGTCTGTTCTCACTCTCCCAACCCTCAATTTGAGTGTATGTCCCCTAGTTCTAGTATTTTTTGAGAGGGAGAAGAGTGTCCCCTCTATCCACTTTACTCATGCCCTGCATTATTTTGTATGTCTCAACCACATCCCCCCTCAGGTGCCTTTTTTCCAGACTAAAGAGCCCCAAATGTTTTAGCCTTTCCTTATAAGGGAGGTGCCCCAGCCCAGCAATCATTTTAGTTGCTCTCTTCTGCACCTTTTCCAGTTCCACTATGTCTTTTTTGAGATGCAGTGACCAGAATTGTGCACAATACTCCAGGTGGGGCCTTACTATCGTTTTGTGCAATGACATTATAATGTTGGCTGTTTTATTTTCAATCCCAGTTTTAATAATCACTCGCATAGAATTGGCCTTCTTCACCGCTGCTACACACTGGGTAGACACCTTCCCTGAGCTGTCCACCAGCGCACCAAGATCTCTTTCCTGATCTGTCAATGGATAGCTCAGAGCCCATGAGTTGATAAAGTTTTGATTTTTTTTGCCCCAATATGCATTACTTTACAATTTTGCAGCTCATTCCCCCAGTTTGGAGAGATCCTTCTGGAGCTCTTCACAATCTTCTCTGGTTTTTACCACTCGGAAAAGTTTCATGTCATCCGCAAACTTGGCCACCTCACTGCTTATCCCTGTCTCCAGGTCATTTATGAACAGATTGAAAAACACTGGTCCCAAGACAGATCCCTGGGGCACACTGCTTTTCACCTATCTCTATTGTGAAACTTGCCCATTGACACCTACTCTTTGTTTCCTGAATCTCACCAGTTCTCAGTCCATAAGAGGACCTGCCTGGTTATCCCCTGACTGTAGAATTTTCTCAGCAGCCTTTGGTGAGGGACTGTGTCAAAAGCCTTCTGAAAATCAAGATAGACAGTATCCATTGGTTCACCCAAATCCACATGCCTGTTGACCTTTTTAAAGAATTCTAAAAGGTTTGTCAGGCAAGACTTACCCTTACAGAGGCCATACTGATTTTCCCTCAACAAGGTTTGTTCTTCTATGCATTTTAAGATTTTCTCTTGGATGAGTCTTTCCACCATTTTCTCTGGGACAGACGTAAGGCTAACCGGCCTATAGTTTCCCAGGTCCCCCCTCCTTCATTTTTAAAAAATTGGGTCCCTGGGTCCTCCCTCCTTCCTTTATCTCTTCAGGCATGCTTTCCCTTAGAGAGCCACTGTCTAAGAGGGATTTAAAATGAGGGTGTTTGTATTTTGGTTGCTTTTAAATCTATGTTCAATGTTTTTATCTAATATTGTTAATATGCATTTAATTCTTCCTGAATATGTTTATAATTTACTCTTTTTACCTTTCAAACATTAACTTTTTGAATGATACTAAACTGCATTAGGTTCTTTTTTAAATGAAAAGGGCAGGGCAAAATATTTTTAAACAAACAAACAAAAAGTGTTTAATATTTCAGATTAAAATATGTGAACAATTGGGTGGCAAATTATTCTAAGTGAGAGGAAAGTGCTAATAGTGACTGTCTGACTCAGCCATTCTGAGCTGTGTACTATTGGCTATTATTGCAAAAGGGCAAAAGTGATGTCCTCAGGTTATTTCTGGATGTTAAGTTATAAAACAGCCCAAAGTATTTGTACTACATTTCCAGAGTTATCTTGTTCCTGTTCCATACACACCATAAGTTAATTAAAGTAAGTTTAGCCCAGTATTGGACCTTTCAGTGATTTCATGTTACTGTTCTCTATTCATCGTAGTACGGGTTAAGGGATAAAACTGACACACAGCTTAGGGCCCAGAGTATGGGGTTGGGAAGATATGGCTGAGACCAAGATGGATGCTACTTCAGGGCTGTAGCTTGGCCTTGTGTGAATTACACCTCTGTACAGATCACCAGAGGTAGGCAGAGCACAGCAGTGGTTTAGTTTGATAGAAGGGTTTCTGAAGTTCTCCATCATGTGCTCCAGTCCAACACAGGATGGTTTCTTTGCCTCTTTGGCTGGAAGCAGTCAGAATTGCACAGCTGCATGTCACTCTTGCTTGGCTTTCTCTGTGGGTGGAAGAATCTGTGTGTTGTTGATGGGAAGGGGTGTTGACAAGAATAGAAACTGGCAGCTCATAGGGATGGAGCAGCAATGAAGTAATCTTCTGCTGAGCCAAACATCTGTGATGGAAGCGCTATAATTTACGGGTGTTATACGTTAATCATAAAGGGAAATGTCTGAATATTATGTGACGATCTCATGGATGTGCATTCCTACAATCCTTTAAGGTATAATTGAGTGAAATGATATTCCTGTAATTCTTTGATGTACCTAGAGATGCGCAATCTTCATCCAAGTTCATTCAAGACCATTTGGCTGCCATAACCAAGAAGAATTATAATTGGTTGGAACTACATATAGATGAATAAGCACTGGATCTGGTTCCAGGGTTTCAGCTCCAAAATTAATAACATTGACACAGCTGACTCTCCAGAGTTCAGTAATAGTCAGTTTACTAGGTAATGTGTTACTTTAATGGCATTGTAAGAAAAAGAATACTTGATACATACTTGAGGTTTCATTACCACTGCAGTGTTCTTTTCTGGATTTTTTCTTTTATTAAAGTTGCTTACAGTGTGCTTGTTCTCTTGTAAAATTAAATATGTCATATTTAAGTATCAAAGTTCCAAAAATATTTTGAAAATGTAAAAAAATTATAGCAAAGAGTCCCGTGGCATTTTTTTGGAATTAAGTTCCATTTGCCATATGCTTTTCTGGACTGCAGCCCATGTCTTCTGTTGTATGCACTGTAGTCTCAGTAAGCAGATGGTGAGGAGGATAGATACTGAAATGTAATAGAAATGCAAGGGTTCAACTTGTTGCTGGTCAATCAATGGCCATTGTTGTGGCAAACCTTGGGAACAAGAGATCTAAATGGTGGCTGTTATGAATCATTCATAGCTTGGGTAACTGGAATCTTCTGTCATAGATAAAAAGACTAACACATCTAAGCTGGAAAAAAAATCTTCATTTAAAACAAAGCAAAGCAAAGTGTTCGGCTTAGATCACACCCCATACCACTTCAAATAGTCTCTGGGTGGTTTACAGTTTAATTATATCATGCAGGCTACACATTGCCCCCCCCCACCCCCAGCAAGCTGGGTCCTCATTTTACCAACCTCGGAAGGATGGAAGGCTGAGTTAACCATGAGCCTGCTACCTGACATTGAACCCCAGGTCATTTTACCTGCAGTACAGGCAATTAACCACTGCACCACAGGGCTCCTGAGTTCAATACTTTTAAGTTCAATACAATGGAGGAGTATGACCTACAGTTTGAAAAGAGGATAACAAGATAACCATGATTTTTATAGGGAGGAAATAGCAAAAGCAGGCTGCCAGAACTGTGAATGTCTTCCCTCCCTCCTTCTCACTTCAGATGCCAAAATCATTGGAAGAAAGACGGCTCTGGTGCAAAGATAGGTTGATAAGAGATCCAGTGTATTCCTTGGCTCACTTGAGTTCCAAGCTGTACAAAGCTTGAAAGGTAAGCAGCAGGACATTGAACTGCTTGGAAATGGACTAGGAGCAAAGCTCCTTGAGTGTTAGTGCGGTACAGTATCAAAGTTTGGTCTAAGCAGCTATGTTTTGCTTAAACTGACTTTTACAAGCAGAAAAGAGAGATCCATGAACAGTGCGTTGCAGCAGTCAAGCAGTACACATACACCACATTAAAGGGAGAGGCATGAGGCAAGCAAAAAAATTTAGGGATAACATTAACATTGATCTAATGGACTGCAGTCTATCACTGTAATTTTTTTAAGTGCACAAATCTTCAGTCTTCAACTAAGGACCAACTGGAGATATAATAAATTTTCTTCCCCTTATGGAGTCCCCGGCTCCTTCCAGAACTGCAATGATGTTTATAAATGGTATACAGCCTTCTTCCTTATTAATATATGGTCAACAAATTCTTTCCAGACAGCTGTAAAATACCCTTATTTAACAAATCTTTCCTAACTTTAAGGTAACAGGTCAGCTAATCATAAATGGTTATATTTCAGATTTCTTTATACCATTCATTAAATTGGAAATAATATTTTTGACTGTGACAAGGTCTATGACTATTCAAATTTGTTTTTAAAAGTACAGTTACTGGCCACGTAATGAGGCATAGATGGATGTGATCAGTAGACAGTCTATGTTATATATTCAATATAACTATACTTTTTTAAAAAATTGGGCTTTTATGGACAGCAATGTATCAAGCATAATTTTAAAATGGGACATTAAAATTGCCTTCTTTTATTTAAAGATTAGATGGGAATTGCTTTGAATGCTTAAATATTCTAATGTTGCTTTTTCTCAGAAAGCAAAATATTCAGTCACTCACATTAGTTTTTTGTCTATACATCAGGATGCCACGGTTCCTTTTGTTAATCTCACTTTGCAGTCTTGCCTTGGACATTAAATCATTACTGTAACGACCATATTGGTGGCTACACCTGGTTGTCCATAAAAAACAATGTTAGCGTAATCAGAATAGAAGCGGACTACACTAATGTAGAACTGAAATGGCTGAAGTTTTCCCTGTTTTGATCAGTAGGTGGCAGCAATCTTCAGCAGCAAGGGGCTTGAACTTGGAAGAATGCTTTAGAAAAAGTCTAATATCCCTGGCTGCTGGATGAACACACACACACACACACACACACACACACACACACACACACACACACA
>JAHTLZ010000114.1:2758996-2772140 GCA_023846285.1 Phrynocephalus versicolor | reverse complement strand
ACACACACACACACACACACACACACACACACACACACACACACACAAACCCCTTGCTTCAGTGTGAGCCTTCAGTTTGAAGTTTCTTCTAAGACAAACTTGTTGCGGAAGGCTTCTAAATTATATACTTCCACCATTTCCTCTGGTTCCATTGAATGCCACATGTATTAAAAAAGGTGAAAGGAGTGTGTCTGTGCAGTTGTAAGAATTAGAAAGCATGGATGAATTTATAGCCCACCTTTTGCTTCAAGAAGCTTAGAGCAATTTATGAAGTCCTCCCCCCCCCCCCCGCCATTTTATTCTTCCATAGCCTCTAGGACAGTTAAGGCTGAGAGGCAGTGTAAGGTCCAATAAGATTGATCTGTTGAATTTAGATTATTACCTGAAGAGGGTACATGAAAATAAGTAACAGGGCCACATTTGTTGCCTGTATCCTTAGTCATCTTGCATGAAATTATCTCGTCTCCTAAGTCTCAACATCTGTGTTAAGAGGGGATAATCTGATGCAGGACTTCCACTCAAATTTGTTTGATAATGTTTTACAGCTCTCAGATGTAGACTGCACAGGCATTTAGGCCACTGTTTGGTCCATTGCAGGGATGGGCCTGTTCGTTCCTAAAGAGGATAATCAGATGTTTTCTTTGATGAAGCAAATCAGTCTGCCCCCCACCCCACCCCAGCAGTTCCACCTGTACTTTTTTGGCCCTTGTTAAGGACTTCTGCTATTTTGACATGGGTAAGAGTGCTCTCTTTTGGTTCATTTCCACCATGTGTGGTTGCTGGGAATGAATCAAAAGCCTCCCTCTTGTGATTGTAAATGCAGTGAAGTGGCATAATAAGAGAGCCACTTCAGGATATTAGCTAATTAAAACCTTTCTCTGCTCCTCAGCAGAGGGGCACTGGAAGTCAACACTTTTAAAAGACTCCATTAGGGCAGCAAAATGTGTTGCATCTCTTAAAAAGAATTTTAAAATATTTTCTTTGCCTTGTCTTAAAAGGCCAGTTGAGAAACTGCCTACAGGCAAATCAGCCACCCAATTTGGCTGCAGGCAGGCAGAATCTTTAAGATACTATAAAGTGGAAATGGTACTAGGGATGTGTATTATCTTGCAGTCAGGCTCCTCACCAGACTTTCAAGAGAAGTAGATTAGGTATGTGTATTATATAATGGCCATTGGCTATAATAAAAACTAATTTGATTTGGTATGTGTATTACATATGCACGTATCTAATACACAGATCTAACTTATAATACACATATCTAATGCACTTAAGAAGTTTTTTTTCGCTTCTTTAGCCCCTCCATGAAGCCAAGGAAGTGCTTAGTTTGCCAATATCCTGAAGTGGCTTTCTTCTTAAGCCACTTCACAATGCTGACAAATTGACAGTGGGCTGATGCAAACCAAATGATGTTGCTTGAGGTCCACATGTCATTTGGATGTGAGGATCAAATCAAATGATATCCTGGACTCCTCACAACCCTGTTCAGTCATCTCCATCCCGGCCTTAACTTATATTTAAGTTTCAGTGGTAAACTGTAAATTTAAGGAGGAGGAGGAGGAGGAAGCAGGGGCCTGAAGTAACGACACACAACTGTTAAATGCAAAACACTTGGGAGAAAAAGTTATTGCACAACCATTATTTGCTACACGAGGATTGCAAAAAATTCAGAAAAAATATGAATTGGTTAATTCTTAGTGAAAAACAGTATAGGAAATAGGTTACACTAACATTAAAAAAGTCTGCCTTTTTCAGAATTTTATTTCTCAATCTGTATAGCCTTGGGAAGGTTTTAAAAATGCTTTTCTCCCAGATTTCTTAATCTATGCAGGGAGTTCACTTTTAAAAACTGTTTTTCCCCCAGCCGGGCCATTAGAAGTCTCTGTTTAAAACATTCACCTTATTACAGTTTTGCTCATGAATTTTTAGCAGCTTTTTAAAAGGCTTGATTGATAGTAAAACAAAATGAAAACGTTGAAGTCTGTATAAAAATGTTATGTTCCTTGTGATCACCTTTGCTTATGACCTTATGTGTACAACAGACTGCCCACAGAAGAGTTTTGTCATATCAACATGCTCCCCCCTGCGCGCCTTTTTAAAAGTAGATTTCAAAATACATTGCATTATGGAAAATCTTAATTCTAATGAAGTAGGTTTTGGAACATACTCTAAGACCTTTAAAACCATGACAAATTGAACAGATGTCTTCCAGGCTTACTTGCAAGCTCGTGTCACAGCTATTCAGGGGCACCTAGAACTGTTTCTCATTCTAGTCCAGTCAACAACACTAAGAGTATTCTGTTGATGTGAATTTCATTGGCTTGGACATGGTTGAGGTCCATAAGAGAAGGTAGACCTCAAAAAAGTGATATAAAACAATTTCCTTTCTTTACCTCGAGAGAAGAAGCTATTTCCCCTCATTCCCCCTCAGCTGTTACCCTTCTAGACCTACTGTATATATGGAAACAAGAAACTGAGCATGTATATAACAATGAATATGAATCATTACATCCTTAAGACCAAAGATGATACTCTTCCTCAGTCAAGATTTCAATTCCCTTGTATAAGGATAGCAGTCAGAGCAAGCTCATTTCCCCCCACAAAAACCTGCTGCATTCCTAATTCATTTTAAATCTCAAGTGGATGTACTGACTACTAAATGAACCTCAATGCAAATACTAAGAATTTGTTCACTGCTCAGAAATTCTGCATAACTTCTCTACAGCATTTATTCGCTTCTTTCCCATTTTTCAGATACTGCATGGAAAGAATACTCCTCTGTTAATTCCTCTCCATAGTAGCATAAGGTTGTTCTGTTATCGTAACATGCAGTCAGGGTTATTTTACCCACAGGGAATTTGACAGAAGTATTCCTGCCATATTTCTCAGTGTGTGAACCAAATGTATTGCCTGCATGCCTTAGGTAGGAATTATAAAGGAGCCAGTGACCAAAATACTGGGCACTAGAGATGGACACGAATAAAAAAAATGGTGTTTCATTTGTCGTTTGTCGTTTAGGGGGTCCGTTTTGGTTCGTTTCCATTTTTCGCGAATTTTTGCAAAAAAAATTCATTTTTGTTAGTTTCGTTACTGTTTCATTACCATTTATTTCAATTTTTGTGATTTTTTTAGCATTTAAAGTAGTTCAATGTATTGCCGTAACGAAAACGAAACAGACGACAAAATTTCTGATGTTTCTGTTCGTTTCATTTCATTTTAGACACAAAATTCGTTTGTCATTTTGTTACGTAACGAAATGAAAAAACGAAAACAGAAACGAAAAATTGTTCGTTTCGTGCCCATCTCTACTGGGCAGTGCTGCATGGAAGCAATCTGTTGAAAGAGATGACTGACCTGAAAGAACAAAAGCAGGTGACTGGCTCTCACTCACAGTGGCTGTTTGATTATACTGGTGTCCTGTAGCGTAGGACTATAGGAGTCTGCCTTATACAGAATCAAACTGTTGGTCCATCTACCCAAGTTGGACCATCTCTGACTGGCAGTGGCTCTTCAAGGATTCAGGCAGGAAAATTTTCCAGCCCTACCTGGAGACCCCTGGTATACTCCGGTTGTCTGTCATCTAAATCTTTGCCAGGCCTGCCCCAGCTTCACTTCCAAAATCTGATAAGATCTGCTAATCAACCTCTTGTTCTCCACACACAGTGGAGCCACAATAAATGCAGCCATGGCGGGTTAAGAAGGGCAGTTTCCCATTGGTACATTAAGGATTGGTTCCCATTATTAGTGCACCCCACTGAAAAGGCAGCTGACACCAGGATTGCTTTTTACATTGCTTTATCACTTTATCTGTGCTTGTCGACAACATTTGACAGAGTTAAATTTGAGAGAGCCCCCACAATCTGCTCACAGTGTGCTTGGAATCTTTTCTGAGAGACTCAAGTAATTTCAGTAATTCCATGTATTGAACACCAATGACTTCTATTTAAAAAATCACATCAAAATAAATGGAGAGAGTGGGTTATGGGAGGCAACTAACACCACGAGAGGCCCGAAAGGAAAACAAAAACTAGAAATAGGGCCTTTTCCGCCATTGCCCCTTGCCTGTGGAATGACCTTCCACCAGACATCTGGCTGGCCCCCTCTTTGGCTGCCTTTAAAAAACTATTAAAAACTTGGCTATTTAAGCAGGCATTCCCTCAAACATAATGGCAATAGTGTTCACCCATTAAATCATGATTTTAACCTATTAGCCTGCCAATATTAGTGCATTATTTTATGTCATATTAATGTTAATTTTACTTTTATTTCTATTTTATGTTATTGTATTTTATGTTTTTATTGTATGAATTATTTGAATGAATTAATTGTTGTAAACCGCCCAGAGTGACCTCGCTGCCAGATGGAC
This sequence comes from Phrynocephalus versicolor, assembly GCA_023846285.1. Taxonomy (NCBI): domain Eukaryota; kingdom Metazoa; phylum Chordata; class Lepidosauria; order Squamata; family Agamidae; genus Phrynocephalus; species Phrynocephalus versicolor. Next base: position 2,767,774 of record JAHTLZ010000114.1, on the reverse strand, counting down.
GGTATAAAAATTCAATAAATAAATAAATAAATAAATAAATAAATAAATAAATAAATAAAATGGCAATAACATTGGCAAAGATGCTTGGCCCCTTAAGTATTAAGGGTGATAATTTTGTTGAGAACATCTTTCTAAAAGCACAGGATAACTGGGCTGGATAAAGTTTAGATTCCTGAGAGCATTCTTTTGGAAGGTGTTTTGACTACAGAGATACCAAACATCACAGCTGGGATCCAGAGAGTCTGCAACCAGTGTTGTGCTCATTATAAGGGGTGTAAAGATAAGCTCTTCTGGCATTTCCTTCTCTATCTACTGCCAAGATGAACTGAAAATGTAACATCTAAATTGGCATCTTTGCCAGGAAAGTAGTGTTTTGAAGCACATTTTACCCCTAGACTGAGGGTAGAGATGTGTGGCTAGGTATCTGTTGATATATGCAGATTTTCACAGACAGGAGGCTTACTTTATTAAAAGTGGACTAACCCAATGATAGATATAAAGCTTATTGTGTCAGTGTAAGTTTGTTAGTCTTTTAGCCGCTCATGATGCTTTGGTTTTGCAGCAAGGGCTAATATGATTTACTCTTCCAGAATTAGGTTTTGTATAGGACTATGCAGTTTGCTGTGGCGGTTTCAGTAACAGCTTTGGCATTGGCTTACATGGTGTGCGATGTACACACGTGCATCCAAGTGCTGAAACCTTTTTGATATGGGGGCATGTTTCAGCTTGAATTTGTGATATTTGTTTGTTGGTTTCGTCATCATTTTACACTACAGTGGTACCTTGCATAAAGGAATTAATTCGTTCCAAATGAAATTATGTTAAGCAAATTTTCCTTTATACAATTTCCATAGGAATGCATTGAAAACAGAGTAATCCCATTTTTATGTTGTACGGATTTTCCCCATAGGCGATTATGTTAAGCAAATTTCCCCTATCTCCGGAATTTTTTATGTTGTACAAATTTTATGTTATACAAGCTGTTTGTTATACAAGGGTCCACTGTATAAAGGAGGATTTTATTTGCTTCCAACATTTGTAATTGTATCTGCTTTCATCTGTACCTGTTTTCAGTCTATCTTAAGCCTACTGAGTCTCGAATTTGAGAGAAAGGAGAGATACCATCCAAACAGCTACCTCTCTTGAATTTCTGAAATGACCCATTCCAAGCTAAATATTTCAGCTTTTGGTCTCTTATTGATGAGCCAAAGCTGTTAATGGAAAAAAAAAACTACATAACATGTATACTTTATATAACACCCACAAAACTAAATTATTTCAAAAACTGGAACCAATTTCAACTACTCTCTGAATAGCTATTTAGATTAACAATTTGTGTTTGATCACTTCTTTTTTATTGACTTATAAAAAACCCTTTTCTAACATTGTTAATCGCGTCCTTTAATTTTTGAGATCAGAGTTTATTCTTATTACTTGGAAGAGTCACATTCTATGACACAATACAGTCCAGTGCATCAAGGGACCCCCACCCCAGGGAACTTTCATTAAATAGGCCTAGTGAAGGTGACAAGTTGGTTGGATGTGATGTTGCTGGTATTAATCTCTTTTGTTCAGCCATCACTGAGCAACAAATTAGATGTTGCCACCTACTTTGGCACAAGAGATCAGTTGGCTGCTTATATAATTTACTTGTTATCTGCCTCTTTGTGTGGGGTGGGGATGTAAAAGAAGTTTAAAAACCCAGCTCAGGCAGGCATGTCCAAAGTCCGGCCCACGGGCCAAATGTGGCCCATTTTCAAATTTTGAGTGGCCCGCGGCTTCTTCTCCCCACCAGCTCATCCTGTCATGTATCCCTGCCAGCTGGCCCCTCCCCATACCAGATGATGTCAGCTTGCAGTTTTACGGTTTGCCTACCCTCTCTGCCTCTGTCCAACCCCAGCCACCTGCCCAGCCTACCCACCCACGGCTACATTGCTGCAGCATCCTCCCCATCCTCTTGCATGTTATAGAGACTTGTCCAATGTCCGCCTGGGGGGCCAAATGCAGCTGAATGATCGGCCCCCACACATTTTCACCTCAACAAATCTGGCCCTCCTTGCAAAAAGTTTGGACACCCCTGGATTAAGGTATCTGGCTATGGAGCCATAAGTTGGGGTTCAGTTCCCCCTGTTCCTCCTTGACAAGGGATGGATTCCATTATCCGTAGCCCCCCTTCCAGCTCTGCATTACTAAGATCACTATTATATTTTTATAATATAATAATTAAAAACCATTAGTTTCCATTCAAGTGCATGAGAAGTGATTAAGATGGAAATTATTATTTTGAGTATGAACAGGTTGTTCCATTGCATGATAAGTGTTACACTGAGAGGACAAAATATTTTTGTGTGACAATGATCAATAACCTATGGTCACGTTTGATATATTCCCTGTTCTTTTGGTTGCTTCCTTTCCCACACAAATCTATCCCTGTGTGTGCACTTTTAAAAATATGGTGTGCACTTTTAAAAAAACTTTGTAGATATGATCAAGGATTTGGTTACTGTATTCTCAACTGGATTTTTAACTGAACTGAATTCAATTTTTGGTGCAAGCCTAAAATATGCAAAATCAAAATAAATATAAATCAGTTATTTTTAAATGCAAGTCAGTCCTTGACCAACAGCTGTGTTTCAAAATCAAAGCACATTCTTTGTCTTACTGCGAAATGTTGATTTAAACAAAATTCTTGAGGAAACCAGTGAAAGATTTGTGAGGATGACTCACAGTGGAAATGTGTTTGCTTTGTGTACAGTTTTTGCAAACTTTAATTCTCTATTTATCCAGTACCTGTCATCCAGAGGGAATTGTTACATTCGCTAACTACTGCAATGTTTTGAGCCAGCACTGCTAGCATTTTGCTGTTGCAGGAGAAAAGCTCATTCATATTTTGTGATCAGTTTTCATGATGTATAGCTTTGTAGCAGGGCAGCCCTATGTGGGTGGAACAATACTACTTTCTCTTATTCTTCAAAGAACTCTTGTGCCGCTGGACAGGATATTATAGAGTTCATAGAGTCATGTTTCATTGCAAACAGAACTCAGCCTAAATTTAGGCACTTGAATAATTGTATATGTACTCCCCAATATTTCTGCTACTTGTCATTGTACAGCATTTGATTTTGATTTGTTTTCAGACAAATAAAAGTTGGGACATAGATTACGCAGCAAATCTACTGTGCCATGCAATTTGTATACTTTTTTTGTAAAGTATACAAATTTTGTAAAGTATACAGTGTAATGTATTGGGAGTTTTTGTGTTATTACAGTCGTGACTGACTCTTCGTGACTCCACGTCCATGGAGTTTTCTTGGCAGGAATATTGGAGTGGCTTGCCTGTTCCTACTCCAGGCTTGCCAGTTCCAACACCTGGTATTCCATGATGGTTGCCCATCCAAGTACTAGCCAGGCCCAATCCTGCTTAGCTTCTGAGACCAGGTGAGATCAGATGTGCTGAGGGCATCTAGGCAGCTTGTGCTAGTCCTCAAATCAACAGGTAGTAGAAGTGTATGGGAGGGTGTGTTCCACTGGAATTTCCTTCTTGTGTACATTTTAAAAACTTTTTAAAAAACCCATTTATTAATTTATTAATGCAACTCAAGGAATTCTTGAGATTCTCACACTGCAGCAGAGCACGTTCTTTCTGCTTGACAGAGAAGTGGTATAAGGAAGGAGGTGCTACTTCCTGCCATTTTGAGAGCTTTCATTGCCCTCTTTTAAATTTCACAGAAAATTGTGGGACCTCCCAAACCGAGACCTGCTACTAAAAACTCATCAAAAACAATGAGAAGCCATTTTATACAGTTGTGGTCTATAATATTCTTAAAAACATTCAAGAATATTAGAACTGAATAAAATGGCTTCTCAGTGTTTTTGATGAGTTGTTAGTCGCATTTCTGTTAGAACAATGAGTCACTGTTGCACGAACACAAGATCTTTGCCTGTCAGAATTTCTGCATATAACCTTTAAAGAGGGAGCACTGTTTGTTCTAACATGGACTTGTCTCAATCAAGCAAATTAGCTTGTTCTTATTTCATGGCTGGTCATTTGGGAGATAACATGATTTTGTTTATTTGTCTTGTCTCTCTAGTATGTCGCAATGAAAACTTTGCATGCCTGAAGGGACATTTGTCTTAGTGTGTGACTTGATCCTCAATCAAAGCTTTTGAACCCTAATGTGTTATCTATAATGCATATTTTTACTCTAATAGCCACAGTGCAATCATTGAAATGTATACGTACATAACATGTCATTTCAGTGACAATGAGAAATGTTAAAAATCTATACTTTGAAATTAAAGTGGTCTTTTTTTTCTGATACCAGTTTGTTTTTAATACTGTATTGAATAAGAGAGTACAGTATTACACTCTTCCACTGCATTATCCTTCAAGTAAAAGGTGTCTCTTTGTCCAAAGCTGTTATTTATTCTTGGAAAGAGGAAGTCATTGGTGCTAGGTTATACATATGTGTGTTTTTACCTGCCCGTTTCCTTGTAATTTCAAGTTCTGACCATTGCACTGGGTCAGCTCAACAGACCAAGTCACAGATGAAGTGAAGGCTCTAGAGAAGCTAACAGATGGGAAAAGAACAAAGGCATTCAGCAATTGGATGTTGGTGGAACTTAAACAGTAGTAAGATATCAAGATGAGACCCCCTCCGCCTCACAATTAACCGCAAGATGCACACTGACAGGCATTATCAGGGCTAATTGTGCTGCTAATTTCATGTCCTTCAAATTTGTTGCTCATTACATAGAACCACAAGACCAGCATTTCAGTAGTAAGTTTTTCCGACATTTCAGCTTGCTTTACTATACACCCTCACAGAGCAGAAGAAGAACAAGGCTTTCAGCATCACTTAACAATTTGTCTCCCAGCCTGAAATGTACAGCAGAGAGAAGTACCGTACATGACATTCTAGCAACAACAATAATTAGGAAAAGGATTGTTCAGCCATCAAGAGGAAAGCATCTGTGAATTTATTATGCAGCAGATGCTCCCTTGGAATCAGGGGCATAGCATTTAATTCCAGGGCTTAAATTAGGCAAGAGTTTGAATTCCTGTGAAAAATCATGTCTCTGAGTATGTGAATGAATAGGAAAAGGTTGCCTGGACATGTGCAGATCAGACAGTATTTCTGCCAACCCTCCCCCCAAATCCTCAGACAGATCCTTTAAGCACTAAGGGCTGATGGGGGACCTTGAGCCATTTTTTTAAACTGAGGAACCTTCAGGCTGGTATACTTATGGGAGTCAAGAATCTTGGAAGGGGCCTTTAAAATGTAATAATCTTGGAGTCAGAAAACCATTAGCGTTCTCTTTACTCAAAATAATAAACAGAACACTGTATCTGGCCCAATAAAATATTTGCAGGGCATAAACTTGATCAGTAGGCATCAAACAATCAGTTGCTGCCGCCTAGAGAAAAAGTTTTGTGTATAGTGGGACAAAATGTACCCACCTGAGCTTTATAGCCAGGCAACCATTTTGGCCATTAAGTGGTGACACTGCCTGGCCAGACTAAATGGTATTTACAATTCTAATTAATACACAATTGAACCCACAGTTTCATTACCACCACCGTACCCCACTGCAGAGGGGTACTGATAAAAATTAGCTTTTTTGAGTTCATTCAATGCAATTAGTATATTGCCATGGCTGTATTTTTCTGAGGCACACTGGGGTGTATTTCCATTGCCTCATTTGTTGTTGTTCTCTGTGCCATGTAGAATTTACTAGACATGAAATAGGTAGGCAATAAAAAGTGTCATATATAGCTCCTGGCGGTGTTCATACAGATCCCAGTTAGCCTCAAAACAAAATTAACAGTGTGACTGTGTATAAAGTTGCTGACAATGGAAATGTATCTTAAACTTTTCTTACTTTGTCAAAAACAAACAAACAAATAAAACAAAAACAAAAGGCAAATAAAGGCTGAAACCCAGAAGTTAGTCATGGCTATAAAATGTGAACTGAATCAGTGGATATTTGGTGAGTGAGTTCCTTTGTAAGTGCCACTGATTCAGTGGACCTGTTCTAGTTAACTCTTACTACAGTACTGAATTTCAGAAATTATTGACTTGAACTTCTTTTTGGCAAAATATGACAAAATGCCTCTCTGTTTTGTTGTTTGTTTGTTTTTGCAGAAATTGGAGGCTATCTTTTAAGGGGATGGAGGCTTACTTATAGACAACCCTTAATTTTTAGACTAACGGGCCTAGAAATTGTCTTTTAGACAGAAAAACACAGTAAATATGCATAGAATTGGGCACTAAATTGGAGACTGAAGGCCTAATCTAATGTTATACTTTAATTTGATCTTTTCTTACCCTCTCCTCCCTCCGTAGCTCCATTGCTATCCAAACATCAGTTTTGAAAGGTTTCCCAGTCCTCTGATGCAGTATTTAGGGTGAATGAGTGGCTGCTCTGCGGAGATTAGTGTTTCGATTCCATGGATGAATGTTGGTCCATTTATGTATGCCACTCTTTCAGATTCTAGCCAATGTATTCATGGAAGGCCACATAGTTTGTTCTGTTTCCATTACTCAGATAGCAAATTGGCTGCTCCGTCGGTAATTGCAGATTGAAATACAGCTCATGTTGGATTTCACGGATGATGAAATAGACATGTGCATGTAACATTCCTCATTTCAATGTCCGGATCGTTGTCAAAGGAGACTACCTTTTCTGCTTGTTAACCTATTGCTGCTGATGTCATTTGCAATTTGGCATCATTTTTGGGCTGGTTGACTGACTTATGGGTCAACTGGTAATTTGGAAGCATAATTGATATGCCAGCCTTCAGTATAAATTATCCCAGGTTAATTAGGAGAGGGGTGCGGGTGATGGAAAAGGTGATGGTGATGTTTTTTAGGCAGTAGAATAGCATCTTGGGGATAGTGGGCCTGCAAGAGATATCCGGTTTATTGTTTCATAAAAGTTTGTGCACTTTCTCTTAAATGTAATTCTAATCCTATGTAGAACAGACAAGTTGCCTAAAATAGGGGCAGTGTAGGGGCAAACCAGGCAAGGTACAAGAAGATCAGTGTATTTCCTAGATGCTAATGAAGCTTACTGACTGTAATGTAATACATTCAATACATTGAAGTAAATTTTAATTAGGTTTTCCAATTATGCAGTATTTAATAGTTGACTGTGTTGAAAATAATGCTTTGTATTTTCAGTATTATGTAGCTGTGTAACATAATAGAAGTATTCAGTTATGTATCAATCAGTGTGATTTTTGGAGATTTTTCAGAAAAGCCTGTAAAATAGGGAGAAACAAAACAGTATTGAACCTTCTTCGGATTTCTGCTTATTCATTTACTACTACACATTCAAGCCTATAATGGAGAGGGTCACATAGCAGTATTTCATTGGATAAAAGTGTTTAATTAATATTGGAACATGACTTTGTTGTCCAGTACATTTTTAGTGGGCATCATAGGATGCTATGTTAATAGTGCAGCACATTTATCAGATCTTGGAAAAGTTTTTGCACCCTAGAATCTCCAAGTCACTATGTTAGGGGATTCTGGGCACTATAGTGCAAACTTTACTTTTCCACACACTGGCCTGTTTCAAGTTACATGCAGTCCTCAAACAACAGTTATCAACAGAACATGTAATACATTCCACCATTATCAATGTATAGAAATGGGATTTAAATTCCCCCCTATAGTGGAGTACTTCCTGAATAATTGTAGAGATTCACTGTTTAGCTCCCATTCAAAACAAAGCCGAATCTTGCCCTTTGGTTTCCATTTTTAAAATTTCTTTAGTTCCTGTATGCTTATTTAGCGTGATTCCCTTGCTCCCTAGTCAAGTGAATCAGTAGCTGCATAGATCAAAAATGTATCTCATTGGCAATAAATAAATAAATAAATAAATGAGGATTGCTTAATTCGTACCAAATACATGGGGTAGAAGTGGGCGAACTTTGAAGGTTGTCTATGTGTCCTCTATGTGACATCTAGTTTTTCAAGCACAGAGGAAAGTCAAAGCATGGGAAAATGGCAGGAATGCTAAACAACCAAGGGCATAAGTGCAGTTATGTGTGAACATTAAATGGATTCTGTGTTGCTTGAAAAACAAAAATGATTTGGGATACATAAATCACTATCATGGGGTGGGGTGGCTGGGAAGCAGCAATTCTTAATTCAGATTGAGCATGGGACAGAGAAGAAATCAAATTCAGCTTTAATTATTTTCATCCCCAATAAACCTTCACATTAGCATTATGAGAAAGTATGTACAAAATTCTTACATTTCATTTGTCTAACTCAGGCTTGTCCAAACTTTGGCCCTCCTGATGTTTTGGACCACAACCCCCAGAATTCTAAGCTTAGACTGCCAGTGACAAAGGACTGTGGGAATTGTGGTCCAAAACATCTGGAGGGCCAAAGTTTGGACATGCCTGGTCTAACTGATTCGGGGCAACCCAGTGGTTGTTAACTATGGGCCAGGTTCATCACAGCATCAAAGCAGTATCAGAAACTGCGGTTGTCTACTTTTTTCCTTTTTAAACAATTTGAGCTGCCTCTCTGGCACAAATGTTTATGATCAGGGTACTATCTTTTACCTTGGGGGTTTTCCTTGTCTGTTGATAAGATATACCCCCTGAGTATCCTGAAACTCCACTCCAGGTAGATTGGAAAATTCCCCCTGTTCAGGTGGCTTTTAAAGTTTCCGTGTTGAGTGGAAGGGAAACTTTGTGAGCTACCTACCTACCTACCTACCTACCTACCTACCTACCTACCTACCTACCTACCTACCTAC
>JAHTLZ010000114.1:2742647-2758986 GCA_023846285.1 Phrynocephalus versicolor | reverse complement strand
TACCTACCTACCTACCTACCTACCTACCTACCTACCTACCTACCTACAATTTTATTACAGCCATTGACCAGCAAAGACAAAATTACATAAAAGACCATAACATATATGTAGCTATTTGTAAGTCATATATTGTTGGTACACCCTATCATAAATCCTCTACCTCTGCACCAAAACCTGGAGAGTAAACTGGGATGGAGATGGCCCAGGACCGCAGTATATATGTGTGAATATTTTTTCACACATAATACCTCTAAAAACTAGGTGCGTCCTGTGGTCCGGTGCGTCTTATGGGGGTGGGGGAATACAGTAATTACAGGCAGCCACCAGTCACTAAGTTTTTGCCCATCCTCCCAGATTAATTGCATAAGATCAGCTGTAAGGTAATTTAACAAACTGGTCCAGCTGAATGTTCTGCTATATCTAACTTGTAATGTTAGTTAGTAATTGTCATTTCTGATATCCTGAAGATGGTATGATGGGTATGCATGCTGAAAGCTTGATCTTATAACTATATTAAAGATTTTAATGCATTTACTTGGAAGCTAAACTCGTTAATTTTTTGCAGATCTTTTCAGTCTGTTAACTGATATTGGTCTGCCACTGTTAAAATTCAGAATGCTCTAAGAAAGTAGGAAAGCTTTTATGCATCATTCTGTTTGTGACAGTGAGGAGAGGTTTGGCTTATGTAATTCCTATTGGGTAGTGCATTATGGAGCATATAAAGATCAACATATAAAAGAATGAATGTTGCACACTGGAATAAATTGGTGGGCCACTCCACATTAATAACAGCGTAGTTTCAAGGGCTTAAATCTAGTTGTTAGGATTAGTAAGAGTAGATGTGCTGAATAAATTGAAGTCTTGACTTACCAAATCAGATTGTTTCATTGGACTAACTCTAGTGGACTAGCTCAGCATTCTCAGGATTTGGGATGAATTATCTACAGGGGATGCTGCTAGATACCTAAAAGATTTGGAGCAGAGGAATGTAGGACACACATTTTCATTCCTTATTCATAAATTTTTTTATTTGTCCAGTGGTGAAAGTTATAGAGCAAAAAATTGATGTATTTGTATAGATATGAATTCAGATTCACTTTTGAAGATGAAAACAAACAAAAAATAAACTGGTTCTTTCTCTTAGGACTTGCTCTGTGACTGAGAAGTAGTTCCAAGAAATATAAAGCTTTAAAGAAAAATCCTGTGCTAAAGTGTTTGACCACCGCATAACCCAAAGCTCCCTGTGTGTTCTTTGCAAGCGCAAATGTGGCACCTAGAAATATATTTTGAATGGTAGACCCCACTGTGCTTTCTTTTGGCCCTGTTGGCAGAAAAAGAATTCATTGATAAATATGTATCCCATAAGCGTTTGCAACTTTATGAAGAACAACAGCTGTATATTGCAGAACTACTACTTCTCTTTAAATCACAAGCTCCATCTATCTCATGGAGGGAAAGAGAGAAACGTGGTCCTCTCGTAGTTTGTGAAACAAAAGCAGCTTGTCATAATAATGAATCTGGCAGAGAGATGAAGCAATGGGAGACAACAGCGGAAAAATAGTTAGCTGTAAGGCAAACAAATTAAAAATGCACAGTAGTAATCATATAAAATGTGTTCAGTCAGTGAGCTCAAGGACTGAAGCTATGAATGTACCGTTTGTCTTCCTTTTGATATTTAGAACATTTGCAGGTGATTTCTGTGGATTAGTCCCCCCCCTTCAATCAATTTCTGCATTATGTGCTTTATACTGGAGGCCTTTAAGAGAAAAAATAGCATACAAATGTCCTGTATGTTGTTTGTGCTTAGAAGGAGGAAAGGGTTGATTTCAAAAGTTGTTCATAAAACACTGCCCTGACCTTACTGAAAGACCAGAAAATTCATGGTGGCGTTGGGAGGACTAAATCCATGGGTATTTTGAATCTAGATATCAGTTTGAAAGGATTTTACTATACAAGAAGGAGGTCATAAGAATATAAAAACAGCCTTACTGGAACAGACCACAGCCCATCCAGTCCAGCATTCCTTCTCACACAGTGGCTCACCATTTGCTTCAGGGTATTTATTCCCAAGCAGATGTCTTCTCCGGTTTAAGATTCCCCGCAAATGGCATTGAGAGATATCCTGCCTATCTCTCTAACTCAGAGGTTGTCCTTAGGCATCCATAATGATAGCCATTGATAGTCTTGCTCTCAGTGAACCCGTCCAATCCTTTCTTAAAGCTGTCAAGGCTGTCAAGTGTTTCTCTTGAGCATTGTGGATAAGGAAACCTGCAACTGGTTTTTGGTCACCTCACATGTTAAGGAAAAATTGTCATTCCACCCATTACATTACATCCAGGTACATGCTTGGTTCAATGTCCAGTATCTGAGCAATCAAGACTTACAAATCAGGTTGTATTGCCCTTTTAGTTATAAATTACAAAACAAAAGCAATTTCATCTGGAAAAAAAATCAAAGCGGAGGAAAACTCATGCTAGGATAAACAAATACCTTCTATTTTTTAAGATCTTTATATTTGTTTGCTGCTGTTTGTTTTTAAGTGTACACTGCCCAGAGTTCTGCTTCGGAAGATGGGGTGGTATATAAATGTAATAATAAATAAATAATAAATAAGAAAGCACCATTTCTAATGATGTGCTTAACTGTATAGCCTGCTTTGAGACTCAAGTACAGTCCACTAAGGAATGAGGAGACGGACTGCATATGAACCAGGACAAAGCATCGCAGTTGTCAGGGGCATTTTTTTTTTTTAGCTTGGGCCATGTACTAAAGTCCTCACATGCAGCTGAATGAGGGTTGTCGGGGAGCTTGGCAAGACAAGAGGCAGTCTGCATACTTATCAGGAAGCAACAACATTAGGGAAAATGTTGGGAAAATAAGGGAAAGGTAAACTGCTTGAAGTACCGTGTGTCGAAATACCAGGGAATGCTGGCATAATAAGAAATAAGGCAACTGACTATGGGTCAAGCTGAGGCACTGAGATATGAATCCAGCACACATTATAGATTCACGGGATTGTGAAATTAGTCTACAAAAATACAAAGATGCTATCTTCCTCTGGGCTTAAGGCACCTTCTACTAGACTGCAGATAATTTCTGTATTATTCTGGGCCTTCATTTTATATTTGAAATCAAACAAATAAAGTTACCCTTTGCCTTGAATTCTAGTGTAAAATTGCCGTGTGGCCTGCAGTCTGATTCTTCAACACAACTTGGTTGGGACTTGCCTGCATGGAAAGGACATTTCAGAGTTTCTGGCACTGATGCAGAAGACTGGAAGGGTCAAAACATGCTGCAGAATGAAGTAGAGATGGGCACGAAACGAACAATTTTTCGTTTTCGTTTTTTCGGTTCGTTATGCAACAAAACGACAAATGAATTTTGTCTCTAAAATGAAACGAAACGAACAGAAACACCAGAAATTTTGTCGTCCGTTTCGTTTTTGTTACAGCAATACATTTGAACTGCTTTAAATGCTAAAAAAATCACAAAAATTGAAATAAGTGGTAACGAAACGGTAATGAAACGAACGAAAACAAAAACGAATTTGTTGCAAAAAAAATTGCAAAAATGGAAACAAACTGAAACGGACACCCTAAACGACAAACGACAAACAAAACACCATTTTTTTTATTCGTGCCCATCTCTAGAATGAAGTCATTGGACAACTCCAGCCGGTTTTGTACCTGAAAAAATCAAGCTTGCAGTTGAAGCAACTGAATTGCAATGGGTAACTCCTAGTGATCAACCGGCAAACGAAGATCAAATTCAGAAAGGGAAAAATTGAACAGTTGTTTGTGCTTTTTAAAAATTCTTATCTTTAAAGCAAATCAAAGTGTGCTGCTTATATACCACCTCATTTGTGCTAAAAGCACTCTCTAGGCAGTTTACAATCAGGCTACACATTGCCTGATACTTGTTTTACTGACCTTGGAACGCTAGATGGCTGAGTCATACTGGAGGTGGCTACCTGAACCCATTGGGATTGAACTCAGGTCATGCACAGTATCTTGACTGCAGTACTGCCCATTTAACCAGCGGTGGCACGAGGCTCCTATTTTAACTTTCACTTGATCAGTCCTTCCATTCATACTGATTGAGTTGTTTCTACTGTGAAAATGATGCAAATGGGTCTTTAAATTCCCAGTTTACTTGCTGAAGAATTTCTTCAGTTTACTCATAATTGAGGAGGCAGCCATAACAGCGGTGGAGGACAATAGTGATGTGGCAAGCTCATTTATTTATTTATTTATTTATTTATTTATTTATTTATTTATTTATTTATTTATTTATGAGTATTTTTACCCAGCCTTTCTCCTGGGAAAAGGGCCCAAGGCAGCTTACAGTAATGAGGGCCTCATTAATCCCTTTAATGAGAGATAATGTACAGTCCAGTACAATTAAGACATTTTCAAGTATTGAGAACAGTGAATTGAGGGACATCTTACAGTATTAAAAGACAACATTACATTAAAGCTTCAAGAGAACACGAGCAGTTTAAAAGAGAGGAAAATTCCATGTAAAAGTTATGAGTGATGGAAACTAACATTGAAAACATAGTCCCAATGCAATCACAAGGTTATAAACACAAAGCCTATGTGATCATATAGATTCATCTAAAAGACACATAATAGGTAGTCCATCATTCAGGGAAAGCTTCTCTGAAGCGGAAGGTATTTGTCTGCTTCTGGAAAGACACAGGGCGGTCCTGGTCTCCAGTGGGAGGGAGTTCCAAAGTCTGGTTCTGGCTTCTGCACAGCGCCGATTGCCCGCTCACCTTGTTCCCGGAGGCCTGAGGAAAGAGAGAAGGGCCGCCTGCCCTTTGATGTGGTCATAGCAGCAGTATTGTCAGTAGGAATGCAAAGGAATACATTAGGGCAGTGTTGGCGAATCTATGGCACGGGTGCCAAAGGTGGCACTCGGAGCCCTTTCTGTGGGCACCCAACATCGCCCCTTCACGGCCACCTGGATTCAAGTTATATTTCTGTATTGGCACTTTGTGAAAAATGTTTTGAATCGCAGTTTGGGCACTCAGTCTCTAAAAGTTCGCCATCACTGCATTAGGGTGAAAGTTGGAGAGATGAAAGGGAGATAACCCTCCCTTTCCCTCATCTTTCTCCTCAGCCATGATTCTGTTGGTTCTGCTTTGGGCTGGAGCTCATGGAGGTGGTTGGCCACCCCCACCCCTCACCCTGTGGTGGCAGTGAAGAAGAGATGGTGCTCCTCTCTCTCTCTCTCTCTCTCTCTCTCTCTCTCTCTCTCTGTGTGTGTGTGTGTGTGTGTGTGTGTGTTCTCGAGGAAAGCCTACCCCTAATCCTGCTGGTTTTCCCAGTGGTAACTTTTCTTTATTCTTCACACATTTCGTCCTCCCCCAAGCAACCACTAATCAAAAAATAATGGGATGGGGGAGAGATTATGTCATCTAGCAATGAATTGGGGGGGGGGGCGGGTAAAGGGGACTGACATAGCTCCCTTTCTTGCATTTTCCCATGGCTGTCATTCAGTGGACCATGGTAACTTTCCTTCCCTTTTGGTTAAATAAAGTGACATAGGCCTCTATCCCATGTCCCGGAAGATCCAATTTTTTTTAAAAAGGCATCTTCAGCCCTGCCACAATCATGTGGTTGAAGGAGCTCTTCCAATGTCCCCACATCCACAGCTGCAGTCTTATTCTTTGATCTGTCCCCATGACTGGAAGCTGGTTCCTCAGCTTGTGAAGGGAGGAGGAAGGGCAAGAAAACTACTCTTGGAGCCCCTACACATTTTCCAGATTCCATTCGGGGCTTGTGCAAGATGGGACATGTGGCATGGGCCCGTTCCCTTTCCTTCCCCATCCCCAATCCCACTTCTGTCTGCCCTGCACCTGCCCACCCTCTCGAAGGTGAGGGCGAAGGAGTGGGGGAGAAGCACAGCCTGATGGAGGCACATGGCCCGCAGCGACGAGCTCAGAGTTGTGTGTGTGTGTGTGTGTGGGTGGGTGGGTGGGTGAGTGGGTGGGTGTGTAGGGTGTGGAGTGTCCGGGGCCCAAGGCTTTTCCCAGCGCTCCCTGGCTTGTTTTTTGCTGTTGCTCAACACGGTGCAACCAGGGACAGGAATGAGGAGCCGCCTCTGCCTCTGTCGAAACCTTTCCCGCTGGATGTTCGTCCCTCCTCAGGACCTGCTCTGAAGAGAAAAAAGGAGCAGAGCTGGCAGCAGGAAAGGGGCAGTGGGTAGCATGGGCTTTTTGTGTCCCCACTGTCATTTCTGTCACCTAAAGAGGCACCTCCCAAACAACTCAAGAAAAGACTACCCCTAGAGGTGGTACCAGTAAAACTCGCTTAGAATTCACTTCAGGGGGTGTGGCTGAGATTTTTTTAAAAAGAAAAGCCAGCTGTTTGTGAGGGCATGATTTTTGGAGGCAGCTTTTCTTGAATTTAAAAGTGGATTTTAACAGTCATGGGATAGAGCTCATAGTGAAACAACAACACATCTGCCTAGCATGGTAGACATAATGCCACTAAAGTACCGGTATTTTGTTTATCTAGAGTAGTGTTGCATCAGTAGACTCCATGCTGCATAATGTATATAAATGACAGAGCAGATGAAAATGGAAGAGGGGGTTCTCTGTCATCCCTTTCAATGCCACAGCCCACCAAATATATCACAGGGTTGCCACCTCAGATAACACTATTCCCTGCACTATAACAGTCTACACAGACTATACAGAATGAACTAATTAGGAACACTCCAAATTGTGCAAAAACAAAAATAAAAATAAAAACCACCTGTAGTCATACTTGTTGTTTTTCAGTCGTTCAGTCGTGTCCGACTCTTCGTGACCCCATGGACCAGAGCTCGCCAGGCCTTCCTATCTTCCACTGCCTCCCGGAGTTTTGTCAAATTCATATTGGTTGCATCGATGACACCGTCCAACCTTCTCATTCTCTGTCGTCCTCTTTTCCTTTTGCCTTCGATCTTTCCCAGCATCAGGGACTTTTCCAAGGAGTCCTCTCTTCTCATGAGGTGGCCAAATTAGTGGATCCTCAGCTTCAAAATCTGTCCTTCCACTGAACATTCAGGGTTGATTTCTTTCAGGTGGATAGGTTTGATCTCCTTGCAGTCCAGGGGACTCTCAAGAGCTCCTCCAGCACCACAGCTCAAAAGTGTCGATTCTGCAGCGATCAGCCTTCTTTATAGTCCAGCTTTCACTTCCATACATCACTACTGGAAAAACTTCCATACATCACTACTGGACTATCCTGACCTTAGTTGGCAAAGTGATGTCTCTGCTCTTTAGGATGCTATCTAGGTTTGCCATTGCTTTCCTCCCAAGAAGCAGGCGTCTTTTTATTTCGTTGCTGCAGTCGCCATCTGCAGTGATCAAGGAGCCCAAGAAAATAAACTCTGTCATTGCCTCCATTTCTTCCCCTTCTATTTGCCAGGAGGTGATGGGACTGGTGGCCATGATCTTAGTATTTTTGATGTTGAGCTTCGGCCCATTTTTTCACTCTCCTCTTTCACCCTCATTAAGAGGTTCTTTAATTCCTCCTCACTCTCTGCTATCAGAGTAGTATCATCTGCGTATCTGAGGTTGTTGATATTTCTTCTGGCAATCTTAATTCTGGCTTGTGATTCATCCAGACCTGCCTTTCTCATGATGTACTCTGCATATAAGTTAAATAGGCAAGGTGACAGTATACAGCCTTGTCGTACTCCTTTCCCAATTCTAAACCAGTCAGTTGTTCCATATACAGTTCTGACGGTTGCTGCTTGTCATAAGAACATAAGAACATAAGAAGAGCCATGCTGGATCAGGCCAAAGGCCCATCTAGTCCAGCTTCCTGTATATCACAGTGGCCCCACCAGATGCGTTTGGGAGCACATGAGACTCGATATCTGTCTCCTGATACCACTCCCCTGCATCTGGCGCTTGAAGTACCCTGGTTTTAAGCCTGGAGATTACATATCTCCATCATGGTTTGTAACCTGTCCCACATATAGATTTCTTAGGAGACAGATAAGGTGGTCAGGCACTCCCATTCCTTTAAGGACTTGCCATAGTTTGTTGTGGTCCACACAGTCAAAGGTTTTGGCATAGTCGATGAAGCAGAAGTAGATGTTTTTCGGGAACTCTCTGGCTTTCTCCATAATCCAGCACATGTTGGCGATTGGATCTCTAGTTCCTCTGCCCCTTCGAAATCCAGCTTGTACTTCTGGAAGTTCTCTTTCCACATACTGCTGAAGCCTGCCTTGTAGAATTTTGAGCATAATCTTGCTAGCATGTGAAATGAGTGCAATTGTGCGATAGTTGGAGCATTCTTTGGTGTTTCCTTTCTTTGGGACTGGGATGTAGACCGATCTTTTCCAGTCCTCTGGTCACTGATGGGTTTTCCAAATTTGCTGGCATATCGTATGCAGCACCTTTACATAGTCATACTAGTGTGTCCTAAAAGAGGAGAACAGCTGTAAAAAGGGATAGGATGGATTGGTCTAAGTCAGAACATATGTGGATGCTGAAAATCAAACACTGCCAAAAGCGATCCAAATACTGAACTACTCTGCCAATGTGGATGTGCCCTAAATAGACCAATTAGTAAGGCAGGGATACAGAGACAATTTTCAAATGCATATGGAGTTCAAAGTTTCAATAGTGTGCTATCAGTAATGTGGAATTGCATTCTCATTGGGCTTACAATTAGTGTGTACTCTTTGGTGGTACACTTCTTGGAAATAAAGGGGGGAACACCAGTCATATTATTCTCTGGTTGGATAATCTTGCACTACCAGTCCTAAACATTATTCTACTTGTGTACTTATTTATCTGATGTATTTATATCCTGCCTTTCCTCTGGAGATCTACCTTATTTCCCCGCCCCTTTATTATCATAACAACCCTGTGAGGAAGGTTAGGTTGAAAGAGTGTGATTGGCCCAACATCACCAGTTTTATGGTTCTGTTGGGATTTTAACCCAGGTGTCCTAAAGTGTAGTGCAACACCCTAATCCCTACACCACGCTGGCTCTCATCAACCCTCCCACTCCTGCTTCCTGTGTTCCCCTTCTTATCCTTTCACTGAGAGCTAGATAGTCAGAGGAAACAATGTCAGTTTTCCTTTCATCCATTTCTTACATGGGCTAATCATTGGCCTTTTCTTCATCTGCAGACCTTTTTCACACCTAGAAATCTGCTCCCCATAGTATCTGAAATCTATGTGTTGGTGCTGTCTTTTCTCTCACTTCAGCTGCAGAGCAACATCCGTGGGGAGGTTAACCCACAACAGGCTTGCTCTTGTAAATAAGGAAATGCATTCAACCAAAATTATCTTTGCTGCACGTTGACAAGATTGTGTGTGTGTGTGTGTGTGTGTGTGTGTGTGTGTGTGTGTGTGTGTGTGTGTCTGATTGCAACACATTTTTGAGAGTGTGTTTTAAAGCATTTTTGTAAAATGTGTCATCAGAAAGTACATTGTTACCTTCCTGCAGGAACTGGTAAAGATAATACAGTATGTGTTCCTTGTAGCAAAAAAACAAGTTTTTGCTGTCTTTTAAATCCATCGGTCTGTCCTCTGGTGCTTGCTCAAAAGTGGGGGGGGGGAGCCCAAGCCATGTTGAGCTACATGTAGAAAACACGGCAGATGAAAGCACTCCTGGTAGAGGCAAAATTATTTGATGGACTGTCTCCCATGAGGCAACATCTTCACCACTGCTACATGGATGAGGTTTTAATCCTACATACTGTACCCAAGTAGCATTCTCCCTTGAAAATGAAGAGTGAGAAAGTAACAAGGGGAGTGTGCCCTTCCAATGGTATGAAGATGCTACCGAAGGGCCAGGGATCCTGCTACTGATGCTGTGCTTGAGAAAGTGGAGCAAGGGGAGGGGAGCTCCTGAAAACTGGGTAAAGGCACCTTCTGTTAATAGAGCCCTTCCGGCAAATTCTGGAGCCAGCCCAATGTCTTAAATACGTTTTATTGCTCTAGGAGAATACAAAAGCAAAACAGTCAGCCTCAATTAATGTGAAGTGAATCGGGCACTACAAAGGATTTACTTTTTAGTCATCAAAGTGGTTTCAGATGAACAGTGTCAATAAAGAGCAGTCTGGTTTCATTTATTCTGTTGGACCTGCCTTATTCCTTTGTTGTGGGCAGAGAAATAAAAAGCAGGAATATGCGTGCTACTAGTATGGAGTGCTAGAACTCCTTATGGATACTTTTGTATGAAATGAAGGACAGAGAAATCCCCACATGAATATATACAAGAAGGAGATGTGAATTCTTTTAAAAGACGGGAGCTCTTTATAGTCCTGGCCAAGGAAAAGACTTCTGTGAGGAAATCATTACCAATGATGACTTCCATTGGATGACACAGAAGACGGTTTAGAATGGGGAAAAGAGGGAGTAGACATCTTGAACAGGTTGGTATAAGTGTGCAGTTGCTTTATCTCACACTGCTATTGGCATGGTTAGGTTCAGCCTGTTTTCTAGAAACTATACAACGTGCTGGTAACTGTGAACCAGGCCAGTCCATTTTCATGGCTAGCTGTACCTTTTTGGAACACTTCTAGTGGCTGTTTATTTCTAATTTTATCTTTTTACTACACGGAGGGTTGCCCCGTTTTAGTCTGGTTTCTGGCACGTGTGATCCCTGGTATTAAATCAAAGTGGCTTCCCCAGCAGTGCTAGCTGTGCTGTGTTATGGCACTTGGGTGACAAACCATGAAGTGATATGTCACTTCTAAAAATGAAGGGGAAGATTCCAACCCCACCCCACCCCCAGTGTTCTCAGTCATCAGAGAGGTTGACAGAAGGATGCAGAGATGGTTTTTCCTCTTTCTTTGCAATCCAGCACTGTTTCACCTCAGTGATAAGCCAATGAAGTAATATGTCAACAATAAATGAAACTAAAAATATTGAGCCCCCCCCCCCCCTTCCTTGTGGAGGAGACAGAAAGCAGAGTGGGGAGGATCTCTCCCCTGTCTCTCTCCATTATTATCCTTTTCTTTTTCTGTTTCACTTCAGTGGCAAGCCAAGGAAGTAATATTTATAACAGCAATAAATGGGGAAACAAGATAAGCCACATTTCTTCTGCTTTATGTGGAAAAGAAATAGGAGAGGAATGGAGGAAATGGGTGGAGAAGCTGAGAGGAAGGCACGGGTAAAACAGGATTGCTGTGAGGTACAGTGTCAAAACTACCTACAAGGATCATTCAATCTAGATATTTCAAGTAAGCCTGTTTAGCCCAATCCAACCTGAGATAACTTGACTGTCTAGTCCTACAATTCACGGAAGCTGTTTTTCAGGAAAGTTGTTCCATCTGATTCTCAGTGTCTTCAACAAACAGTTCTTAACTAGGCAGCCTATTATATGAAATGACAGGTGCACATTCCTAACAGCACTTGCAGATGGAGGCTGACACCCTGTTGCTTCAAGAAGGTCCAGTGAATCAGTGGGGATTTGGTGAGTCAATGCCTTCTTACATTCCATCAAATGGAGCTACTCTGAGTGCATTTCAATCAGTGGAATTTATGGAGGAGATAATTAGCCAAATCCCCGCTGACTTGGTGGGGCTGCTTGAGGTAAGGTTACTACAATAAGCAACAGGATTTTTTTTTTTTTTTGCTGTAGAATTATTTGATACATACTGCCTTTTGATTTCCAAGCTGGTGCCCATTTTGAGTAGCCTTTCCTAGCTTGATGTCTTCCAGAAGTGTTTGACTAGACCAGTGATGGCGAGCCTTTTAGAGGCCGAGTGTTCAAACTGCAATTTAAAACCCACTAATTTTTTTGCAAAGTGCCAATGCAGTAATTTAGCCTGTATACAGGTGGCTATGAAGGGGCGATGTCGGGTGCCCACAAAAAGGGCTCCGAGTGCCACCTTTGGCACCCGTGCCATATGTTCGCCATCACTGGACTAGACCCTCATCACACCAAGAGATGCTGCATGGGGAAGATGGGATTTGTTGTCCTGATACATCGAAGAGATTCAGTTTGTATTGTGTACTTCCATTTAAAACAGGCATGCCCAAACTTCGTCCCCCCTGATGTTTTGGACCACAATTCCCAGAATTCTAAGCTTAGATTGCCAATGGCAAATGACTGGGGGTTGCAGTCTAAAACATCTGGAGGGCCGAAGTTTGGACATGACTGATTTAAAACCTAGATGCCCTGAGCACACCTGATCTTGCCTGATCTCGGGAGCGAAGCAGGGTCGGTCCTGGCTAGTACTTGGATGGGTGACCACCAGGGAATACCAGTTGGTCGTGACTGGAATGACACAACAACAAGAATGATACCAGAATTATGCCCCTTTAACAAACTATATCTCATGCTTACAAGAAGGCAAATGTATACCCAGAGTACAAGGAGAGGATGATTTGTTTTAAACATATGCTGTAATACATATGCGGACTAATGCAGAGATTTGTATGGAAACTCACTTTCAGCAAGACATCTTTGTTTTCTTATTGTTTGTATGCCAGACAATGATAATTATGCCCATTGAATTTCCAGATACACTGTGAATCTCAGTATCAAAGTACATAGTGTTTTGTTACAGCTCAAACAGTTTGCATTTCTGTTTTCCTGTGAAAATAGACATTTATTGATTTCCTTGCACATGTTAATCTCAGAGATACAAGCATTGGGCTTGTAAATTAAGCCTGTGTTTACATTTGGGGAACCAGTCACAAAACAGAAGTTGCTGGGATGCAAGGTAGGAAGCTGAGTGTTATGTCTGCTAACAAACAGAAACCCTCCAATGGTAATGATGTGCAAATCCTATCATATACAGTAGTTTGATTTGATGTAATTCAGCATCCAACTTATTTCAAGTAGAGATGGGCACGAAACACCAAAATGCCATTTTATTCCATTTTTGTTTTGTTTTGTTTCCTTTGGAACAAAATGATTTTTTTTAAAAAAATCATCCTTTGTTTTGTTTCATTTCAATTTTTTTCTTTTTTCTATGGCTGACCAGGTGGTTGGCGCTTTTCTTTTTACTCTCATGCTGACCAGATGGCCTGCAGACTGGTTGGTGCTCTATCTCTCTCCTCCCCCACCGACCAGCTGACCTGTGGGCTGGTTGGTGCTTTTTTTTTTTACCCTCGTGCCAACCCTCGTGCCAACCACCTGGCCTGTGGAGCCAGCTGGTCAGCACTTATTTTTATTATTTATTTTTACAAGCACCAATCTTGGCGCTTGTCAAAATATATTATAAACAAAAACCAAATGGGGAAAAAAAAACAAAAATTTCCGTTTTGTTTCATTTCATTTTTTAAAAAGGGTGAAATGAAAAATGAAATGATTGTTTTTTCATTTCATGCCCATCTCAAATTTCAAGTTTTTCTGGACCAGGGCTGGAGGGAAGCTAAATGCCAGGTAGTTGTAATAGGATGGTCTCTATTTAAAGCATCAGAAATAAGAAATACATTATCATAGCATGTAGTTGTCAGTATAACAAAGGAGGTAGGACCTGGGCAGTTGTAACCTGAACTCTGATTGGATGGAACCTCACTGTTTACTTATTAGAAATAAGGAAACTACTAGATGTGGGATCATATACTGTAGTATTATCTTGGGGATCATGAAACAGAAACTAATTAAAAAGAAGGCACATATTAAAGCTAATGATGAAGCTGTTCAGTTAAATTTGTGGTGTTAATTCCATTCTCTCCCTGCTCTGGACTTGTTTCATTATCTGAAAAATCATGTTAGATTCATGTTGTGGTCTACCTTCAGCACTAGTGTATTGTATTTCTGATCCTGAATGTTTGACTGATCCTTTGTATTGATAATTCACTTAGTCATTTACTGGGAGAGAATTTCTTATTGTGGTCAAATCGAACAACAAAACAATGTAAACATCATTGCCAAGGGTGGATGCAGCAATGTAAGGCATTTAAAATAAAAAATAAAAATCAGGAACCATCTGAGAGTTGTTCACGTTGAAAAGACCACCCAACATGAAAGAGTAAACTATCTCAAAAGTAGAATGACTTGCAGAGATCAGGCACACTGAGGCTGAATGGGACTTGCTTCTGAATAGTCATAGCAGTGAGCTGTACAATTCATAATGGCAAAGGATGGGGTGGGGAGAGAGACTAGATGGACAGTGACTTGTTATGCTCAAGTCAACTTTCAAATGTTGCACAGGGAAGCTCTTGAATTTGTTCCCTCATGCAAGCTTTCTATAAGAAATGTATATGCATTTTTGTATTAATTCTAACACTGCACACAAATCATCCTGCTAAGTTCAGGTCAATTTCTTATACAGCCTTTATTTAGCAGCAGAGGCAGGACAACAATGTATACTGCTGGATAAAGATGGGCACGACCAGAAAAAATGACGTTTCGAGTTGTCGTTTGTCGGGACGGGCCCATTTCGGGTCGTTTCCGTTTATCGTGAAATTTTCAAAAATTTGTTGTTTCTGTTTGTCGTTTGTCGTTTGGGTTGGGGTTGGGGTAAGTGGGCTCTGGGAGGCACCTCTCTGGGTGCCTCTGACCCACTAAGAAGGGAAGGGAAGCGTAACGCATAGCCGCCGCGTATCATACATTACATTATGTTAGGGTTGGGGGGTAAGTGGCAGAGGCACCTCTCTGGGTGTGGGTGCCTCTGACTCACTAAGAAGGGAAGCGTACTGGCGTACTGGCGTACAGGTTAGGAGTAGGGGAGGGGTAGTGGGCTCTGGAGTGGGAGGCACCTCTCTGGGTGCCTCTACTCTGACCCACTAAGAAGGGAAGCGTACTTGCGTACGGATCTGGGTTAGGGTTGGGGTTAGGGTAAGGGCTAGGCTTAGGGTTATGGTTGAGGTTAGGGTGGGTTAGTGGGCTGCACCTCTGGGTGCCTCTGACCCACTAAGAAGGACAGTGTACTGGCGTATGGTTTAGGGTTAGGGTTAGGGTTAGGGTTACGGTTAGGGTTAGGGTTAGTGGGCTTTTTATGCCCTCTGGCACATCCAGAAGTCTCAGTCAAAACCTGGCCATGCTATTGGTGGAATGGGTCAAAAAATTTGCATGGTCCCAACTCCCATCCCGTGGCCAGCCCATCATTGCACAAGCACAGGTGTGAAAAAATAAAATAAAATAAAATAAAATCAATGGAGACGTTTTATTGCAAGAAAAACCCACTGCTGCTACTATAAAAAATCAGGCATTTAAAATACCTAATTTTCAAATGTTTCTGTGGTGCTTTGGTGGATTTTTGGACCACGATTTAAAAATAAATATTGTAGTCGCCATTTTGGATCCCCCCCACCGCATGGCAAATGGAGACGACGAGGATGCCCCCCCCCCAGCCTGGTACCAGCAGCCCAGGACAGGAGAGGGGGGAGGCCGGGGACCCCCCACACAGAAACCAGCCCTCTCTGGTAGGTTCCCTCACTCAGGCAGGCATATTTTCGCCTGCTTTTTTGGCCGGGAATCAGGTGTTTTTTAATTTTTAAAACTTTTTTTCTGTGCTGCTTGGCATCGCGTGATCGCCGCGAACCACGATGCCATTAACGACAATGACAAACCCGACCAAATTTTTCTTTTTTCGGGTCGGGTTCGAGCTGGAGCGGAGTAATTGTAGTTACCATTATCGTTACGTAACGGAAATGACAAACGGTAACGGAAACGAGAATTTCGCCGCTCCGTGCCCATGTCTACTGTTGGATTCTAATGATGCAAGAGTGGGCAAAACCTTATGGCTCACAATTGGAACCCCATATCAGTAGATTCACTTATCCGCGATCTGACAATATTATACATAGCATGATACCTCTAATGTCCAGGTCTTTAATGCATGTTAAAATATTTTTCTGGGTTTGTTTCCCTTTTACTTTACGCTATATTTAGCATTTGGTATTATCCATAGATTTCAATATCTGCAGGGCCCCCTGAACCAATCCCCATTGGATACAGGGGTCTTTCTGCAATCCAGTTGTTCATTCCACCTAGATGCAATCTGCTAGATCACTTGCTAAATGGTAAATCAACACCTTGGAAATGTATATTATTCAACAGGTCTATTCGAACTACTACTGATTTACACAACTTGTGGTTTACATGGCTGTTACAGAAGAGATTCACTCTCACTGTCTTTGAACTCGAGTGCAGAGGTTCCCAGTCTTGGGTCTTCAGATCTTCTTGGACTAAAACTTCTGAAGCTGTCACCACTAGCCATGCTGGCCAGGATTTCTGAAAGTTGCAGTCCAAAAACATCTGTGGATCCAAGGTTGGGCACCATTGCAGTAGGGAAAATATCTGTACCCCAGAGATGATGTATTGAAACTAGTCTCCTTCTGTTCATTAGCTATCTAGGCTAATTTCAACAGGTTTTTTTCCAGGTTTGGAAGACACACAAATAGATCAGTTAACATTGA
>JAHTLZ010000114.1:2700720-2738886 GCA_023846285.1 Phrynocephalus versicolor | reverse complement strand
TTCCTAAGTTTTAAATTGAATCTCTTTTCCTGTAGTTTGAAACCATTGCCTCGAGTCCTAGTCTCTGAAGCCATGGAAAATAAACCTATTCCCTCTTCAATATGACATCCTTTCAAATATTTAAACATAGCTATCATATCCCATCTCAGCCATCTTTTTGAAAGGCTAAACATTCCCAGCTCCCTAATCCAGTCCTTGCAAAACATTTCTTCCAGACCTTCAACCATCCTGGTCGTCCTCCTCTGTACCCACTTGAGGTTGTCAGCATCCTTTTTAAATTGTGGTGGGCAGAACTGGACAGTACTCCAGGTGGGGTCTGACCAGAGCAGAATAGAGTGGTACTATCACTTCCCTTGATCTACTAGACACTATGTTTCTATTGATGCAACCAAGGATTGCATTATCTTTCTTGGCCACCGCGTCACACTGCTGACTCATGTTCAATTTGTGGTCCACCAAGACTCCCAGATCTCTTTCACAGGTACTATTTTCCAGCCAGGTATCTCCCATCCTATATCTCTGCAATTCATTATTTTTACCTAGATGCAGGACCCTATATTTCCCTCTGTTGAAATCCATTTCGTTAGCTTTGGCCCAGCACTCTAATCTGCCAAGGTCATTTTGGATTTTCATCTTATCTTCTAGGGCAGTGGTGGTGAAGCTTCAGCACTCCAGATGTTTTGGACCACAACTCCCACAGTTCTTTGTCATTGGCAATACGGGCTTGGAATTCTGGGAGTTGTGGTCCAAAACATCTGGAGTGCCAAATGTTCGCCACCACTATTCTAGGGAATTAGCAACCCCTCCCAATTTGGTATTATCTGCAAATTTAATTAGCATACTCTCTATTCCTTCCTCCAAGTCATTAATAAATTCCTTGGAGGAAGGAATATTACTGAATATTAAAATACCACAACAGTTGCTTTTTCAGGAACAAATGCTCCATCTGGATAAGCTGTCAATGACTTGATTTCTATACAAAATGCAAGGAGAGGAACTGAGTCTCTTCTTGGCAGAATGGTGCATATTTCTGTTTTCCCCAGTTGTTATTTGTTGCTTCTTTGAATGCAGAAAACTTTTAGACTCTTCAAATCTGCTGGCAGTGTGAAAGAGAAAACGAGAAATAAATAATCAGAGAAATCAGCTGGCTTTTAAAAGATGCTAATAATCTGTATGTTGGGAGGTGCTTGAGACAATTCCTAAGCCTGGTTTAAGTCAAGCACTTGGGATCTCTGGAACAGATGTGCTTAATGTGATTTTCTTTTGTTTAATTTAGTATCCTTAAGTGTAATGAAATTTACCACATATGCATTTTTAATAGGATGCAACACATTCTAAAGGAAACAAAAGAGCAGGGCACCGGGATTTTTTAAAAAGGAGCAAACACCATCTTCCATCTGCATCTTTTTGATTAAATGGATTTATGAATGAGATCATCGCCATTCAGACTGAATAAGCAAACATTCCATTCCTGAAGGCTTGCATCAGAAGTTTGCTTTGTGCATAAGTTTCATAGTGAAAGAATAATAGTCTTTTTCAGGTGTTTGCCTGAATTTAGGGAGGCCTAAATTTGTGGAGCGGGTATGGTGTGCATTCTAGCTCATCATTTTGTGCATGGGTTTCTCATCAGAATTTTACAAAACCGCTCTGATTAGATGCTGGAGTACGTTTGGTCATCATGCCAAGTGTCACCCTATATAGGAAACCCAGTCCATTGTGGATGGGGAAATCTGGGATTTATTGTTTTAAAATGGAATATTTCCACCCTCTGAACAGCTGAAATAAGAAGTGAAAAGGAAATTGTGAATTTTGATGGATGGATGGATGGATGGATGGATGGATGGATGGATGGATGGATGGATGGATGGATGGATGGATTTATTGATTTACACATTTAGTGTTCCAGTCCTGAGGGTTTGGCGCTGATTGCTAAATTGAAGGAACCACAGATGCAGATAATTTTGGAATAATATTAGATATGTTTGAATCCCCAAATCCAGATTTAAATCTGCCTCTATCATGGCTCTGCAGTTTTATATCTCAAGAAAGGCCCATTGAAGTAAGTATAACAGCTATGAGCGATGTTCAGTCATACTAATACCAAATGTCACATAGAGAACTGCTGGATAGCTTTGTGGTTTAAGTACAGTCGTACCTTGTATAAAGAAATTAATTTTGACAGAAACATGCTTTGTCATAACCAAGGGAAAACAACCATTGGAAGAAAGAATTTTGTCAGCTTTAAATGGATTTATATGTTTTTTGACAATATGCTTGTCTTAAACGGCTCATTTTTAAGAAAGGTAGTGGAGAGGGCGGGCACCAACCAGCTTCAGGTGCTCCTGGATGAAACCAATGCCCTCGATTTGTATCAATCTTGGTTCAGGCTGCATCATGGCACAGAGATATTTATTTATTTATTTATTTATTTATTTATTTATTATTTGATTTCTATTAGAGATGGGCATTTCTTTAGTAGTTTCATTTCATATCGTTTGTAATGAATTTTTGAAGTACTTTTGTTACAAAACATAATGCCAAAATGACAGGAGAGATTCCTCAAGCTCTTCCTTGTAAGCCCCTGAAATTTGGAAAGGTTTGGGGATCAGGGGGCTAAGTTATGAAGCTCCAAAGGGGGTACCTCTAAGAAAAAATCTTTCTAATTGGATTTGGAAGCCAAGCCACGGGTGAGTGCTACTTGCTAGTTGCTTGCTGGCAAATTGGCTTCCATTCAAAAGCCAATTAAAAAGAATTTTTCATAGAGGCATCCTATTTGAATCTTAATAATTCAGCCACCTAACCCCCAAACCTTTCCAAATTTCAGGGGCTTACCTAGAATCGCTCCACTGCCATTTCCTCTAGGATGAATCATTTCATTCCAGAGCGGGGTGGGGAGTGTTTCATGTTGAAACAAAATGAGATGCACCCACACCACTCGGCGGTGGTGGAGGTGGCAGTGGCAGTGGCAACGGAGGAGCGCCTGCTCGCTCCTCCGTGGTGGTGGCAGTGACAGTGGCAATGGAGGAGCGCTTGCTCGCCCAGTGGTGGTGGCTGCTGTGGAGGAGGAGGCAGCTACACGGCCTGGGAGAGCCCGCCCACCCTCAAAGTCGGCAGAGGTAATGGAGGTGGCACAGCACCATGGCAGGGTTCCCTGGGGTGCTGGTGGGCTCTTTTACTGCTTTCACCCCGACACACTCACAGATTTCATTATCCGCACGGTGGCCAGGAACCAATCCCCCACGGATAATCCTACTGTACAGTAAATAAATTTTGCAGTTTCTCACTATGTTTCGGCAACAAACTCCTACTGTGCTTTTAAAATAAATAAAATGCATGATTTAAATGTTCTTACATTTAAATTTACGTATTCCCATGGGATTCTGAGGGCACCAGGGTATGTATAGCCCATGGCACAGCATGGAGATGCTGATGGTGTTGCACCATCCCTGACAGAAAAAAAAAAAAGCTCTTGAAGAGCTTAGGGCATGGAATGTGCTGGAATGCCAGGACCAGTCACTGACACCAGCGTACTGATTTTCCAAGATTACTCAGAAGAGTGATGTAAGTAATCTAGTTTAGGTCCCCCCCCCCCGATTTGTTGTGTACGTTCATAGTTTCTCACATTCACATGTCCTTCTGTCTTTCTTTTATTATACGTTATTTGATTGGACAGGATGCTTTTGCTCCTTATGCCTTGGAGGGTATGTTATTCCAATGCTCCTTGAGGCCCATAACTGCAGGATGAAGGGAGGGAAGGATGGGCTAAATGAGCCTGGGCACTTATTCAGCTCTCTCTCTAGCTATTTCTATCGATGCCTTCTTCTGATTGCTAGAGGCAGCCTGCTGCTTGCCTTGACTGAGGTGAGCCTGAGCCAAGAACAAATGACTGAAAGCAACGAGAAAAAAATATACTTGGTGGCAATGCCAATGAGTGACCCAATAGATATGTATAGCAATGGCTGTCTGCAAATGCTCACAATGAACACTAGCACAGTATTTAATCAGGGGACACTGTGTGAGGATAATATACAGCTGATTTGAGAAACAAAGAAAGTTAAGATGAGAAATTACTTTGCTGCTGAATGGCGACTGCTAATTCTATTATTTTTCTTCATTGTTTGTTTATGTATATGAAAATACATGTTGAATCTGTAATAACTGAAAGTGAACGTGTATCAGCATGTTCAAAAGTTAATCATAATACTGTATATTTATTCATAAAACATAAATAAAGAATTAATTTCACATTTTAAAAATGGATATAGAAATGTTTTACGCCTGAATTCTTGTTCTCTCTGTCATGCTCTGATGCCGTATTTGCTGTTACTTTTCTTTTCAGCTTTCTTTCCAGTAGATCCCTCTTAAAATGAGTTCTTTGTGTTAGAGTCAGAGTTATTCTGTTTTCTTCAGTAATTAATAATAGAAATGGCTTCTCACAGACTTTTGTAAATACCCATTAAATAAAACATGAAATGCATTAGGAGAGTTCCCATCTTACTGACCAATCTTATGCTTTCAGTATGGTTATACTATAATGCTGCTAATTATAGAGTAACCAGGGCCCACAAAAGTGTCTGGTAATTAAGTAGTTTTTTCTCAAGTGAAACCTGGTGATTCAAAATTTCTGAGAACCTCTTAATCACTGCTTATGTTTTTTTTTGTGTGACTTCAGATGTAATTACCACCTCATAATCTGAAGAACATGCAATTTCTAAGCGTTAATTATATAGCCTTTTCCACAGAATCATACAGCAACCTCCAATAATATTGCCCCTCCCCCTGTTTTAAAAGCACACAGAATGTTAAAATTTGTCTCTCTATGTATAACCCTTCTGAATTTTCTGTGCTAAGTAGCTTCCATATTGTCTAATCGAGTAAAGTTGCTATATGAGTTCATGAATGGCTCTTTTCTCTGGCATTTATAGCCTCAATGGAGGCCCAGATGTGGCACTTTCCTACAAGAATGTAAGTTTTTTTTAAGTGAATGGTCTGTGCTTTCATCCACATTAATTTTAGACTATTAAAAGCAGGCCAATGGCTAGATTTAGGGAGAATTTAATCAATGAAAGACCCATGTGGGTTTATTTCCCTTCTCTGTACTCCATATCATTCTTTGATCATTTGTAATGAAACGCACATGACTGAAAAATTCTCCTACCTCACACTTGGCTATTCTTGATTCACTGAGGACTTTTATTTGGTTTCTCTCTTCTGGTTTTCTTCTCTGGTGGCTTGTTTGTATTAAAACATTTTGTGCTGGTCCCACTGAACTGTAGGGGTTTATTCCACTCCATCTGAGAGGATAACCAAAAGAAACAGCTGCAATTAGTGGCCACTTGCATGCTAGAGCTCTTTAGTGCTGCTGAATCATTGTCTTTCCCTACTTAGGGCCTTTTTACATGACCCCTAAGATCCGCTGCTCCCTTAAATTCGGACCAGAGATCTTGGGGGTTTGTCGCTCTCCCTGCGTTCCCACCCACTCCGCACTTCCTTGTTCTGTCTGCGAGAGGGGAGGGAGAAACAAACGGAGAAAAGAATGCACTCTTACCTTCCGAGTGCCGGAGTGCCGGTGGAACTTGCTCCGACCCCCCTCACTTCCTGGTTCCTCTTAAAGGGGCGGGAGGCAAAAAAAAAAGAAGAAGAAGAAGCGAGGAGAACCCGGCACTCTCCGCATCAAAATTTTTCACCATCAAACAGCAGGTACTTGAAAGGTGCGCTGGGTCGCGCTTGCCGTACCAGGTTGAAAGAAAGAGGCGACACACATGCAGATTGGGTTAAAATAAGGGCCACAACTTTATTAACTACAGTAATGAATTTTAAATTAATTATCACCGAACTGTAACTTTAGGAGGGCCTGAAACGTAGCGCACCATCTAAATGGTAACAGTAAATTGATTAGGTCCCATTACTCTACCAATTTCCTGCAGCCCGTTAAACTGCCGCAGTGAGGATGCCAACAACATCTTTTCGGCATCAACGCTTGATTAAAGATTGGCAGCCCTCCTAGGGGATTGGGTTATTATTATTATTTGTTCCCTAACTAAAACCTATTGGGTTATTAATTGAGGGCTGCCGAAGGCCTGAAGATGTAATTTAGATTCGGGACCTAAATGGTTAACTTTTATGCACTACCCGCCAGTTGTGATCAGGGTTATTACCTACAACACCCACCGCCAACATGTGAATGGTGGGATGGGCGAAAAAACACCACCACTCAAGGCCAATTAGAGTAATGGTCAAAAATTCCCATCTGGCCCCGAAGCGACCAGCAAAGCATCACCAGCACATAATAAACAGTGGCGGGAGGGTGGGGAAACCGGTGATTGCGGAGGCAGGCTATGGGGAGCGCGCCAGGAGCTTATAAAGGGCGCGCTCCCCACACATAGGCTACGCCACTAGCGTAGCCAATAGCCGCCTCCCTCAACCGGCCGGCAAAGACGCCCCAGCTCGGCACAAGGCCGGGCGGGGCAGCCATTAGGTGGGCAGGGTCGCACTTAATTTCCTGTAAACTCCGGAGCTGGTGGGGAAACATTTCTAAGCTCCGAAGCTGGGAGCCATTTGCAGCGGAGCTTAGGGGTCGTGTATAAACGCCCTTAGATGAAGGGAGCTCAGATTAAAATACTGTAGATGTTCTACTCAAATCTTAATATAAACCTACATTATCTAGCAATGCCATTCTCCATGACCAAGATCTTTTCATAATGTCTGCTCACAAGTTTTCCGCAGCAAGGATCCTTCCCAGTGTTAAAGTTTCTTGTTTGCACTATTGTTTTTAGCTGAGCGTAGCAGCTGGTATTCTGCTGAATATTCTCATAGCTGGGTGGCAACTCCTCTCATTCCTCACCACTGACTGTGATCTGCAGGCCAGTAATATCTGGAGAGTAACATGTTGACCACTCCTGTATTATTCGACTTATTTAAAGAAACCTTTTGAAATATTTTCTGGATATTTTCTTTTCCTTGGGGAATTCACTATGGGTGCTTGTGTTATCATTATCCTTTTAACTTTGTGTTATGAATTACTTTGATCATTCCATTGGGAAGTTAAGGTGGGATATGCGTTTTTTAAACGAGATCACAAATACTAAGCTACAGTGGACATGTGCACCTCCTTTCCTCATAATGGCTTTGTTGTCATTGTAACCTTATCATGCAATGGGGCTGTGAACTTGGGTTGGACTATGCCAAAGCCAAAAACAAGCTGATACTTGTTTTGTTTTTCTCGTATGGCCTTAGATTAATTTCCAGCACTGGAACGAGGGATTTGATTTTGTTATTTGTACTTGATCCCCTTTGCATAATATTTAGTGTTTCATATCTCACCTCTTTCTGAGTTTTTTTTTTTGAAACAAAACAATATTCCTGCTTCCTAGAGCGGAGTCTAAAATGTCTGTGGCCTCTCTTTTCTGTAATTCTACTCCAGAACAAACATCTGTGGAAGTAACTAGAGATAGGCACAAAATGAATTTTTTATTCATGTTGTTATTTATCTGTTTCATTACCTAACAAAATGAATAACGAACTGCCCCCTCAAAGGAAAATGAAACGAAATGAAACAATTTTTTTGTTTCGTTCATTTCATTTTTCATTGCCCCACTGCCACCAAACAGGCCCCACAGAGGGGGCTTTCAAAGTGGCAGCACTGATGATCAGCTTCAGCATGGGATCTTGTTTAAAAAAAGAAAAGTGCCCTCAGCTGCTGTGCTACAGTTGATCAGCGCTTTGTTTTTTTGTTTTTTGTTTTTGTTTTGCTGAGCTTCAAGCACTGATCACCTGTAGTGTGAGTTTGGGGCTGGCAAAAAAAGTTTAAAAATTGCTCCCCCCCCCAACGAATGGGGGGAAGCACAGCTGATTGGCGCCTGGGGCTCAGCAAATAATAATAATAAAAAAATCCCCCAATTTCCCCGCCCCTGCCTGATGGGGGGGGGAAAGGTGGGATTTTAAAAACTTTTTTTGCCGTCCCAAGTCTGTGCTACAGCTGATCGTTGCTTGGGGTGGCAAAAAAAATTGCAATAATTCCTAGGTGTGTTTGCCACTGCTCATCAGTGATTGCACTTGCATTTTGGGGTGGGGTGGGGAAGATGCCCTCTCTAGAGCCTTATGGGCAGTGAGGCAACTCCTCCCAGCATCTCCCATGGTGAGGAGGAATTAGCTCCCACCGAACAATCATTTGATGGCAGGGTAGTTGAAAATCTTCTCAATTTGAAAGGTTGTCTAATCCAGAGTTGATGTTAAGGTAAAGAATTACAGGACAGCAAGGGTAAACAATGGCCTTGAAGAGCTTCAGCTACAAGAGTGTGGCACGTCTGTCATCTGGGCATTTTCTTCCCACTCACGGGAAATACATTATACATTATAGTTGTCTAATAAATTTGTATCTGTTTATATCAATTAGCATGCACAGTTTTGTGCAAATTAGCAGTTTTCCCCCTTGGCCCCTTAGGTGATGTATAGGTGACCCCTTAGAGCTGGCCCAAAAAATATTTATTTATTTATTTATTATTTCCATTTATATACCGCCCGATCTTCCCAAAGTTACTCTTGATGCCCAAGGCAAAGAAATGAGATTGTACCCCCTTACCATTCCATGTGTGGAAGTGGTGGATCATTGCTGCCAGGGTAACATTTTCTGTGGCACTTAAAGGAAGCAGGCTGGCTTAACACATACGAGGCAGGCACTCTGGAAAGCTATATAATATCTATAGCTATTTCTCCTATATTATCACTTTCCCCCCATACTTCAGAAT
This sequence comes from Phrynocephalus versicolor, assembly GCA_023846285.1. NCBI lineage: Eukaryota > Metazoa > Chordata > Lepidosauria > Squamata > Agamidae > Phrynocephalus > Phrynocephalus versicolor. The sequence continues at coordinate 2,730,139 of JAHTLZ010000114.1, read as the reverse complement.
GGTCTACTTGTGGGAGCTGCCTTACTCTTCTTAATGGTAGAGCTGGCCTTGTCATTTTGCCTTATAACAGGGCTGTGCCTGTTCAGCACTATTTGCAGCATCTCATCAAGATCCATAAGTTTTTTCTTGTTTTTGTTCACTTTTTTAAAAGAAGGCTTTGGAGATGGTGATTGAACAGAAAGCTGAGTAGCTGTATTTAAAAATAAGACTTGTCATGACAGAACATTTTAGACATCAATTGGCTTCTTTTTATTAGACATTGTCTGTCAGAATGCATTACAATATCTTGCTTTCATAGTCCGGGAAATCAGATTTATTCCCAAATACAATGCCAGATCTTGAAATTAGTCTATAAATAATGACAACTCCCCAGAATCCACAGAAGGGAAAAGAAGGCCCTGTCACAGTTTCTCTTCCAAAGGGAGGAAACCGAAGCACAGAGTTATGGCACAGAGGCACTTAGTAGTTGAAAGCTTTACAAATGATTGGACGTAATTTATAACCTTCTTGGCGCAAAGCAGGAGTCAGACTGAAAATATTAAAAGGCGTGGCTGAAAAAAAGAATTCAGATTGTGGAAAGTTTGTGTCTGAGCGACTAGGGTGCACAATCGCTTTACAGTAAGGAAACTTTCTCTTTTAGGAAGAATGGCCTCAAAAATACCATGACAAACATGTATTGGTTGCCTTATCTCAAATACAAAAAAAAAGTTCTGCTTTATTGGAGACAAGGTTTTATTTATGCTTGTCTTATTTCTCACATGAGTGTGGCTTCAGATGTGCACCTAGACTATGCACATTTATTCCCCTCCCTTGTGGTTGAGTGAGGAAGGGGATGCTGTATCTGTGTATTTGGAGGTACTCCCAAATGTAGCTAAAAGGGAATTATAATATTTGAGGAATATCTGGCTGTCTGAGACCCCACCAGGGCTTAGTGTGCAACAGGGTTTGTTAAAGCTTAGCCCTTGCATCTACTTATGAATTGCGTTCCTGAATAACCCCAGCCAACTTCCACACAGTGGGGATGGAAGAGACCAGACAAGTGTTACAGCCTGTGGTTTCCAATATGACTTGCACAGCGCCAAACAGCAGTTTCACATTTAGAAGCAGCACCCCAACTATTAAGGACATCTGTTTGTAATAGGATGGGCTTTTCTCACCTCCTGTATCTTGAAAATTAGCTTGCTTTGCTTTGTGATTAGCCTTTGGGAGGAAAGGCTTCATTTGCAAGTGTGACTGAGTGCAAAGAAATACATTTTTCAGAAGAAGAGAGAGCTATCGGTTTTTAATGGCAGAACTGCCATTTTATTTGGTTTGACCCAAACTAACCAACCTCACCTCTTGCTCAAATGGTATGGTTCACAATAGCTTCATACAACTTGTGATCCACCTAGCTGATTGTGTGGTTGCAAATCTGCTTGTTTTTGCAATCAGAGAAAGGTAGCCAAAACAGATAATGTATATAACAATATAAGTCTTAGGTTGGGTTAGAAATGGGGGACTAACAAGGTAGGATTGGCCTCATGGATAACAATTGGTTGGGCCCAGAAATCTTATTTGATGGCTTCTAGGTTTATTGTAGGCCAGTGGTGGCAAACATTTGGAACTCCAGATGTTTTGGATCACAACTCTCAGAATTCCAAGCCTTTATTGCCAAGGACAAAAGACTGTGGGAGTTGTGGTCCAAAACATCTGAAATGCCAAAGATTCGCCACCAATGTTATAGGTTATGAATCATCTCAGTAGTGGTGTTTCAGTTCTAGTTTGCTCCATTATCATGCCCAGCATATCTCTGTTGTTGTGTTAATACAGAACAATGTTGGCGCACCATCCCTGCCAGGTAGAGATGGGGACAAACCGCCATTAATTCACACCCATGAACGGATGAACCAAGAAATCGGTTCATTGGTTTGTGTGTTTCTTTTGATAGACAATAGCTTCAGAAAAGCAACCTCCCCCCCCCCAATTAATGCAGTTGTATTGCAATCATATAGATGGAGGCTTCCTGAGGTTCTGGGAATGGGGTCTTTCTGGATGCCATTTGGACAGACAGACTTGAATGCTCTGTGTTTCTGTGTCTCCCTGAGTCTGTTGGGGCATAGCCACCTGAATGGCAACTCACCTGAATGGAATCCTACTCCTATGTCTTTGTAAACAGTGGAAGATTCCCTTTTGGCAGCTAGCCTTTCCTTTCTTTCTATGTCCTGGAAGAACAGCTGATCCGCAGGGGGCATAGGCAGAGAGGGAAACTTAGCTCATGAAAGGGCAAATATAAAAGGGGGGTATTCATCCCTTCATATTTGTAAGGGTGTCCTAAACTCATGATTATGAAGTAACAAATATATGATGAATCAGTGATATTCAATGAATATCACAATTCGTTTTTATCTTCGTCTCTACGTCTACATACAAGTAGAGATGGGCATGAAACAAACTTTTAGTTCATTTCATTATTCGTTTTGTTAGCTAAAGAAAAATAAATAAAGAAAAAATAATAAAAAAGAATCAGCGCCGACCTGGCCTCAGGGGCAGTGTGGTCGGCGCTTAAAGGGGAAAAAAAGGAGCACTGACCCAGCCCCAGGAGTCATGCAGTCGGCACTATAAATAAACAACAATAATAAAAAATCCCAGCACCAACCCAACCCCAGGGGCTGCGTGGTTGGTGCTTTTAAAAAAAGGAGCGCTGACCCGGCCCCAGTGGTGGCCAGGTCAGCACTGTAAAATAAAGAAAAATAAATAAATAAAGAATCAGCACTGACCCAGCCCCAGGGGCCACTTAAAAAAACAAAACAGCATCAACCTGGCTCCAGGAGCCATGCGGGCGGCACTGTAAAATGAAAAAAAAAAAAAAAAACCAAAAAAACCCAGCGCTGACCCAGCCCCAGGGGCTGTGCAGTTGGCATTTTAAAAACAAAACAAAGCAAGCAAACAAATTTCATACAAACCCGAACCCGAACCGAACCCAGGGTGGGCCCAAAACAGATGAACCCGAACCATGGTCAAATGCAATGGTTCCTACCCTTGGGTCCTCTAACATTCTTCGACTACAACTCCCAGAAGCCTTCACTACTAGCAGTGCTGGCAACTGATTCTGGCTGTTTCAGTCCAACACAGTCTGGGAACACAAATTACAAAAACAAAAACACAAAAACAACACTGGTTGAGGCCCTGTATTTGTTCTTGATAACACAGGCCTCTTATTGTTAACTGCTAGCAGTGGCACACTCTGAAGATCAGAGATCTTGAATCATAAGTCACAAGTATCATATTTAGCTGCACCCACTTCTCTCAGGACTGCTGGTTTTTAATGTACAGATTTTAAATATTTTGAAATCTTTTAATTGTCAATTCGTCATTTTTAACCTTAATATTACTTTAATAGTTTTTCAATAGGATATTTATATGGTATTTTAAAACTTTATTTGCTTTATAGCTTTATTTATTGTGAGCTCCCTTGGGTGCCCTGTGGGGGAGAAATGTGGCATATTAATGATTTTAATTAATTAATTAAATAATTTTCTAGTAACTAGAGCATTACAAAGTTATGTTGTCAAGTTATTTTCCAAATGTATTTTAAATGCTATGGAGGATTTGTTTCACATATCATTTATGAGGATTTTTAAGATTAGCAATAACAATTTACAAAGGAATTTAACGATTATATTTATATCCCTTCCATCTGGCTGTATGGCTGCTCTGGAATAAGAAACATAATGGATGAAGGTACATTTCTAAAATGTAGCAAGAACAAACTTCTTTTCAAACACTACAATACATATTGGGAATAGACTGATTTTTAAAAAATAAACCTTGCAAGGTCAGTAATAGTCTGTCAAACTGTAGGTGTGTATTGAAATGTTCAATGAACCAAAACAAGGGTTGGCAAAATGTGACCCCGGCACTTCATGTACAGTGGTACCTTGTATAACAGACAGCTTGTATAACAGAAAATTTGTACAACATAAAACATTCCAGAGATAGGGGAAATTTGCTTAACATAATTGCCTATGGGGAAAATCCGTACAACATAAAAATGGGATTACTCTGCTTTCAATGCATTCCTATGGGAATTTGTATAAAGGAAAATTTGCTTAACATAATTTCATTTGGAACGAATTAATTCCTTTATACAAGGTACCACTGTACTTCCTCTGTTTGTTCCCCAGGCCCAGCTCTTCCACCAGTTCTCAAACACACCCTCCGTGAAAAGGGGTGGACTTCTTCAGCTCTCCAAAGCTGTGATTCACCTTTTCAATTCGTTGTAGCCTCCGACACTATTTAATGCCATTGCCAATAATTACCTCCCCACCACCCAAAGGAGAAAACAAATTCCTGAAAGGGGACTTATGGCTACTTCTGGTTTCATTTTGGTGGAGGTACATTTTTAAATGATGGGGAGAGAAAATGGCATCTTGGGTCCACCAGAATTGCCCACCCTTGAACTAAAGTAGACAGCAGATTCTATATATACAGTGGTACCTTGTATAAAGGAATTAATTCATTCCAAATGAAATTATGTTAAGCAAATTTTCCTTTCTACAAATTTCCTATGGGAATGCTTTGAAAACGGAGTAATCCCTAATCACGACTGTTTTTATGTTGTATGGATTCGCCCCATAGGCAATTCTATTAAGCAAATTTCCCCTATCTCCGGAATTTTTTATGTTGTACAGATTTTATGTTATACAAACTGGTTGTTATATGAGGGTCTACTGTACTGTAGATTAAAAATGGGGTGGGGGGCGGAGAGGGAAGGGAGAGAGACACAGAAGAAACTCTTCCATAAAGAAGATCCTGCAGCTATTGCCTGCTAAAAAGGGGAGAGCCTTTGGTCACCCAGACTGTAATAAAGAGGTGAGGCAAGATTATTGGGTTTAAATTGGGTCACAATTTTGTTAAATCAATATTGTCATCTTAAAATTCCTCCTCATGCATGGGGGCCTGCATGTACTGCAAGCAGGTGATTGGTTGGCATTGTGTTGATTGACAAGCCTCCTCTGAATTAAATGTTTCCTGCTTCAAGAAGATGCTGCCCACCTGTTCAGTACCCTCTCAAACTCTCACCTTCTATTAAGCCCTTGGCAGCCCTCCTTTTGACTTCACTTAAGGCATTTCCTAACTTCTTATCTTATTATTCCTATTCCCTAATCCTACCATTGCTTTTACCAGAAAGCTACCTGGAACCTTAAGGGTGTCTTATTATGGGCCATAGTATGAATTTCCATACTTCTTGCACTACTCACCAATTGTGACTGTGGTATAAGTGGCTTAAAGGGAACCCTATATCTCAGGCCTGCCCAACAGGTAGACCGCGGGCTACCAGTAGTCCGCAAAGGGTACAAAAGTAGCCCGCCGGCCATGAATAAAAAAAGTGAGGGGGTACCTTCTCCACCCGTCCCTCCCCCACCCCAAGGACCACCACTGCTCCAGCAAAGTTCTGGGTCTGCCAGACCACTGTCTTAGCTGAGCGGGGCAGTTCAAGGGCCATGGCAAAGTCCCCTGCTCCCCGTCCTGGACAGATGATCGGCATGCCACTGTCTCATGACCAGCGGGGTCACTAGTGCGGAGGGAGGAGGGGGAGACAGTGAGAGGCGGGGTCGCAGGTGTATCCACCTCCTTTGTGTGGTGATGTCTCTCTTCTTCTTCAAAGGAAAGGAAGCATGTGAATGGTCAGCCTTCCCATAGGAAAGCATTGAACTATGTTAGCTCCAGAATGGATTAATTAATTTTCAATGCATTTCTATGGGAAAACGCTGCTCTACTTACAATTTTTTTTTACTTATGAGCATGTGCTTAGAAATGATAAAATGCGTAAGTAGAGGTTTTAGTGTAGTAGCCCTCAGGCACTTTGGGCCGGAAAAAGTAGACCCCAGCCTGTTCAAAGTTGGACAGCCCTGCTATATCACAACCACCGCACCCCTGAGGGAGAATGGGATGGGTGAAAACACGCTGCCATTCCTGGCCAATGCATGCCCCCATGCATCAGGAGGAATGACAGTCTAAAATTCCCAGCCAGCCCTTACATGACCAGTTAAAGCTATCTCTATTTATTTTATCTTATTATATTTGTCTTATGTAACTCAGCATCCTTAATTAGCAACAATGATCGCCTGATAGTATTTCCAGTCTAATTTGAATAGTTCCTCAGGAGAGTATGGGCTGAATCACTTACTCTGAAATAAAGCATTTGCTAAGTTTAACATTTGGGTGTTTCAATAATGCCAGTTTCCTTCTCCTCTCCAGGGAGCTCTGCCACTCACATATTTTAGGGCACTGCATCTTAGGAAAAATCTGGGCATTCTGCCTGTTTCTGGACATTAAACAATTGTTTAAATGTGACTGGAAGGCCAATTTCTGTTGTTTGAGCAGCATGCAGAATTAAAAATGATCATGGAAAGGTGTGTGAAACCTAAGGACATTTAAACATTATTTGATTTTCTCCCCATTTAAGTAAAAATGGTTGGCATGTTAGGAATTCTCCCAGCAGGGCAAAATTCTGCTGCAGCTGATTGTGGTTGTAGGTGGATGAGAGGAGGATTTACTGGTTTCATATTGCAACTGGACCATTTATCTCATAAGTTTAAAATCCACTTGTCCTGGGAAATTTTCTTTCCCCCTGAAACGTTGCTTCTGGAGCTTTTTGTAAAAAAAACAACAAACAGTTTCTGTGCTATTTAAAAGTTGCATAATGAGAGCCTATGATACAGAAATGAATTATATGGGAAAGTGGTGTATAGTTAATCTCTTTGCTGAAAACAAAGTAAACAGTGCCAGCTGGAGGAACAAACACCACAAGGAAGAACTCAAGATATTGGATCAAGCCTTGAGTCACTGTGTGTCCAACAACCCAAAGCTTCAATAACAAACTAAATATTTTAGCTCTGTCTGGCTCAATTGTTAGAAACTTCCTTTTATATGACATCCATTCTGCCTACATAAAGATGAGATGGGGAAAGGGCCTCTCCCATCAGTTCTGCTGAAGGCCTGTTTCACTGTGCTGCCCATTCATTTGTCATCATTGGGTAGCAGCTATTTAGTCAGTGTGCAGCACAGGAAGATGAGAGGTAGGTCTGTTCCTTCAAACCCTACACAGAAAGACCCAATCATTCAATATGGATTGTTTCTCCTTGTCAATTTCAGAACTATATGAATGGGTTCCTAGGTTTGCTTTCTACTTCTTTTCCCTCTATATTTCTTTTTCCTTTTGTTTGAAATCCTTTAAATTGTGAGAGAAATTGTATTGCCTTTTAGAACATTGATTATGCACAAAGCATTCTGCCATCTTGAAAACAGTGGTTCTCAAACTTCCTAATACCGTGACCCTTTAATACAATTCCACATGTTGTGGTGACCCCTTGCCCTGCTAGAAAGAGGCCACAAGCCCCCTTTGGCAGGCTACTGCTGCAGGTGCCACAGAGAACTTCCCTCTACAGGGACCCTCAGCCAATCGCAGCCTCCGGTGTCATTTACTGACATCCCCTCCAACCTATCAAGCTGTAACTCACTCTTCCCCCTTCCTCCCCCCCCCTCCAGATCGAAACCATTTGTGCCTTTTTCTTCACTGCCTCATGGCAACCCCTGTGAAATGGTCATTCAACCCCCAAAGGGGTCCCAACCCCCAGGTTGGGAACCACTGAGTTAAAATGTTCTAAATAAATATGATACTTTAGCATTGGTTGACCCCAAACTTGTCTGTGTTTCCTTTAATTAAATTAAAAGAGGTGGATATGACTAAAGATTATGGTTGTTATGAACCTAGAGGTATTATTGAGGCCCTTCTGTCCATCTTGGAATGGCACATATTTTCATTGGTATTTTCTGCTCACGGAGTTGCTGACTTCCTTGAACTGAGGAAAAATACCTTCTCCGAGTAGGATTTCATTGTGAAAACATATGAAGAGGTCAGTTTTTCAACACATGGCCCAAGAATACTGAGAACAGTTGTGAGTGAACCAGACAATCACTGCAGACAAATATTTTTTGAAAAAATACTTAAATGTTTTAGAGTTTTGGTGGTTGCCAGAACTAATACCTTCTCACTTTAATGATCATCATGTTCCTACAGAAATATTAGTGATAGTATGCAATACAGAATGACAACAGACCATATACTATATAAGTTTACTGTGACAGGGTCAATACTAGATTTAAAAATATTTAAAAATGAGTATTTTATCAGATTCAAAAATTTAAATGAATTTTGAAGATTTTAAGTTATCTTAAGTATCCTTAACAATAATTTGGCTTAAAATGAAGTATCAGTGTAAAAGGAACAAATTATTTAAAAACCAAGATCATGACCTTCTGTCAAATACAAAGTTTAAGGTCACAGTCCTATACTAAGATAACATAAGATAACATAAGAAGAGCCATGCTGTATCAGGCCAAAGGCCCATCTAGTCCAGCTTCCTGTATCTCACAGCGGCTCCACCAGATGCGTTTGGGAGCGCATGAGACTAGATATCTGTCTCCTGATACCACTCCCCTGCATCTGGCGCTTGAAGTACCCTGGTTTTAAGCCTGGAGATTACACATCTCCATCATGGTTTGTAACCTGTGACACCCAAGAGTAAGCCTCATGAAATATATGACCTCATGCAAGTCAAGTGGCCTTAATTCTGAGTACAAGTGCAAGAGATAGTGCTATGGAACCTATTTCTCTCTGTGAAAGAAGGGAAAAGCTAATAGAAATTCAATACTCATTTTGTCAAAAAACCATTTACTGGATTAATACAAAGAGCCATATGTATCCATGCCATATTTTTTCTTCAGGACATGATGAAAATTACCGTATTCCATAATTCAGCACACCTAATTCTGTACTACACTACCCAAAATCATGATGTTTGGTGTGGTAAGCTGCACTCGATTACACTTGTAGAATCAGTGGGCATTTAATGAGTAAACTTCTCGATAAGTTCCATTATGTTGCAGTTACAGTAGAACTGTTTGACTTTATGGAACTTACAGTAGTTGACTCATGAAATCCCCATTGATTCACTGGGTATATCTAGTGTGATTTACTGCATTAACAAAAGCATTTTGGCCATTGTTTTTAAGCGACTGGTTTTGCTAAGGATCTTTACAGTTAAGTAAAGAATTAGATGAAGGTCGCCGTGTTGTCCTTGTTTTTAAGATCTAAACCACTAGTATGCCTTAAGTGCAGGATTCTTCCCCTCCATAACCACTGGGGAAAGGGCTCTTAATCAGAATCCTGACATGTAGATTTAGGGCACAATCATTTGGGGATACACTACAGTACTAAAAGTTTCCAACATAAATGGAAATTATATTGCCTGCTACTTCTAGGGGGCAGCAAAGCTCCTGTTAGCTTCAATGACTGCTTTGTAGACTGTGCATATCATAGGTTCAGGGGCGTGGTGGCTCAGTGGACTAAGGCTCCGAAAACTGTTGACTGCAAAGTCAGCAGCTCAGCGGTTCGAATCCCGGGTGCCACACAGTGGAGTGAGCTCCCACTGATAACCCCAGCTCCTGCCAACCTAGCAGTTCGAAAGCATGTAAATGCAAGTAAATAGGTACCGCTGTAAAAAGCGGGAAGGTAAAACAGTGTTTCCTTGTAGCCATGCCAGCCACATGATCATGGACCTGCACAACACTAGCTCTTTCGGCTTGAATACAGAGATGAGCACTAGAGTCGGACACGACTAGCACGCATGTGCGGTGGGAAACTTTACCTTTATCATAGGTTCAGGTCATTAATTTACATCAGGAGCATGGTAGTGGAAAGTAGTTAAAGTCTCCACTCCACTCCCACATAAGGATCATAGCCCCCCCTTCTCCTCAGACAACTATTTATGATAGAAAAGTCCTGTCATAAAATCAAGCCACATAATTAACATTATTTGCAATTTGTGCTTAAGTAGATAAGTAGATCTAGGCGTGTGGTGGCTCAGTGGACTAAGGCTTCTGAAAACTGTCGGCTACAAAGTTGGCAGCTCAGTGGTTCGAATCCCGGGTGCCATGCAGCAGAGCGAGCTCCCACTGATAACCCCAGCTCCTGCCAACCTAGCCGTTCAAAAGCATGTAAATGCAAGTAGATAAGTAGGTACCACTGTAAAAGGCAGGAAGTTAAAACAGTGTTTCCTTGCAGCCATGCCGGCCATGTGGCCATGAACTCTTCGGCTTGAATATGGAGATGAGCACTGCCCCTAGAGTAGGACACGACTAGCACACATGTGTGGGGGGAACCTTTACCTTTACCTTAGATAATTACATATGACAAAATGCAAGTGGACTCCTATGGAGCAGAGAAGATTTGTTTGGTGTCATACTAAAATGCTTGAGATACTGTAGCAAATTGTTAGTATGGAGTTGTGTTCTGAAAATACATGAGTTTAAAACTGGACAGCTCAGACTGACAGCAATGATTGAAACTGGCCTTTATATTGGTGATTTATTTAAATTGCTTTAAATTGCTTGATTAAAATCTGTCCATCCTAGGTAGGATCAAAACAGATGGAATGAAATGAAAATCTAATTGACGCAATCCACCAAATTCTGAACAGAATCTTCCATTGAGTTCTAAACAGAGGAGAGGAAATATAATATAGGGATGCCTCCTAAGATTAATTTAATTGGTTCCAGGGGTCAATTGCTTTTAGGAAAATTTGTTTTAGGAGGCGTGGTTTCCCATAGGAATACATTGAAAACCAAGTAATCCATTCCAGAGGAATGGATTACATTGGCTTTCAATGCATTCGTATGGGAAGGCTGTCCCAACCTCCCTCAATCAACTGGCAGCCAAAGGCTGTTCCTGCAGCCGACAGACAGCTGATTTTGACAGCTGTCAATATCAGCTATCTGTGGAGGGCTGTGGAGCAGTCATCCGCTGCCAGTTGATTGAGGAGGTTTACCCCCGACCCAGCAAAGGAGGGAAGGTTTTCCTCTTCTTTCCTGGTTTGGGGCAGGGGAAAAGCTTCCCCCCTTTTGCTGGCTGCTGCAACCTGGGGGGTGAGCGGGGGGGGGTGACTTGCCCACTTGTCCCCTTCCTGCATTGGGGCAGCCACCCCTCCTTCACCTGGGTCTCTGCGCTGAGCCATTTTGGTGCAAAGATCTGGGTGAAGGGGGGAGCAAGGGCAGCTTGTGGGCTTCTTTGAAGCCCCAGTTTACTCTGCAGCCATGGCTGCACAATAATAATAATAATAATAATAATAATAATAATAATAATAATAATAATAATAATAATAATAATAATAATAATAATAATAATAATAATAATAATAAGAAGAAGAAGAAGAAGAAGAAGAAGAAGAAGAAGAAGAAGAAGAAGAAGAAGAAGAAGAAGAAGAAGAAGAAGAAACCACAACTTTATTTTTATGCCGCCTTTCTCCCCGGAGGGACCCAAGGCAGCTCTGCAGCCATGGCTGCACAATAAACTGGGGCTATGAATGAATCTACAAGGTGTTGCCTCCCATTCACCTTGGCTCTGTACACAGAGCCCTTTAAAAGGCTTGATGGTGGCAGTGGCTTTGATCCTGGCTTTCCCGACTGTGTAGCACCCGTGGATTGGGGGCTACACAGTTGGGAAAGACCAGGCTTTTGAATATTGTGTGCCCATAACCCCCTCAGGTTGTGGGTGCGTGAAATTCAAATGCCTGCCCTGTGAGATGGATTTTTCATAAGACATCCGGTAGACAAACTGTCATCTTGCGAAAAATGCCGATACCCAGAAATTACGACAAATTTGTCTTATGGGGCATTCGTCTTGTGAGGTACCACTGTAATATTCTAAAGCACTTATCAAACTGTGGCCTTCCAAATCCCTGGGGTGTCAACTCCTAGTAGCCCTACGTAGCATACTCAAAGCTTAGGAATTCTGGGAAATGAAATCCAAAACACTAGAGAGAGCAAAGGGCTGAGAACTTGGAGTAATACATCTGAGTATAATTATTCTTGTATCATACGTACTCCTGTGTGACAGGCGGGGGGGGGGGAGGAAGAGAATCATTTATTTATTCAGAATATTTTATCCCCACCTTTTGCCTTGGAAAAGACCTAAGGGAGCTTACAACACTGAAGGGCAATATATCAAGTTGGAGACAATGAATATACAACAGTTGTTAACAAGTTAAAGACAAATGTTATAGTTAAGAACAATAAGTATGAAGGAGCATCTTACATTATTAAAAAGTCAGTATTAAAAATAAGACAAATATGGGGGTGGGAAATGCTACTCTGAGAGATGAAAACAGAAAAATGGAAAACAAGGGTAGTATTACAAATCCAGTCGAATCAGTAATGCACAACAATCTATCTAAAAATCATGTAAGTTGATAGTTATGAGGGAAGGCTTGCCTGAAGAAAAAGGTTTTTGCCTGCTTGTGGCAGGACTGCAAAGTTGGGGCAAGTCAGCTTCCTGTAAGAGGGAGTTCCACAGTCTAGGAGCAGCAACAGAGACGCCCACTCCTATGTGAAGGTGGCAGAACTAAGGGAAAGACCTCTCCTGATGACCTTAGCACTTAAGCCAGCTCATAGAGATATGGTCTTTGAGGTAGTCTGGACACAGGCCCTTGATTTATAGATTAAAAACAGAACTTTGATTTGGGACTGGAAACTGATTGGCAGCCAGAGGAGCTGCTGTAAAAAGAGTGTTATATGAACCCTGTAACCATCCCCAGTCAGCAACCTGGCTGCTGTTGTTAGGATCCCCTGAAGTTTCCTGACACTTTCCATTGGTAGCCCCACCAGTAATTTAGACAGGAAGTAACTAGGAACGTGTCACAGAGGCAGATCAGATCTCTCAAGAAATAGACGTAGCTGGCATAATAGTTTTAAATGTGCCAATGGACTCCTGACCACTCCCGAGGCCTGGGCATTTGATAAGCATTTGATACGGGCTTCATTAGGCTAATACTACATTTGAGCATTTAGTTAAGTATGAACCCTAGCGTTTTATACTGTGCCTACTGTCTCTTCACAGTAGGCCTAATCTGGCAGGGGCAGCAGTAGTGACCAGTGGTGAGGACGGCGGCGACAGCGAGGGACTGGGTTGTGGGACCCTGCTCCACCCGGGTGCCTTGCCCAGAGGGTGGAGGCAGTGGAGGCACAGCTGCCTCTGGCTCTTGTCCCCCATCACCCCCCACCCGCAGCCATGGCACTAAGCCTGATCTGGTAGGGCAGCAGCAGTGACTGGTGGTGGGGACGGCTGTGGTGGCGAGGGATCAGGTGGGCAGTGGAGGAGCGGCTGCCTCCAGCTCTCTTCCCCATCACTCCCGCCCCCCATGGCCATGGTGCTGGGCCTAATTGTCCTCCGTGGGCTCAGGGGGAAGCAGGGACCAGTGTGGGTGAGGAAAGATCCAGGACAGGGGGACCATGGTGGATCCATGCCACCCGTCCTGGATGGCAAGGGCAGGGATTTGCTACGGGGGATCTGCTGTGGTCCTCGTGCTTCGGATCTCCCCTGCCTGGCCTGCATTTTGCTCCTTCGTGAGCCCATGGAGGAGGATCAGCCCCGGCATCATGGAGCCGGGTTGGGGGCAATGGGGGGGGGAGACCTTCAGAAGATGAGGATCGAAACCCAGGTGTGACCACGGCATAGTTGTCCTCTTTAGTCATGGTTGTACACACATTTCAGTAGGCCTTCCCCCAATTTGGTTCCTTGGGAGAAGGAGCTCCATATGGGACAAAAACCTTGTGCACATGAATGGGAGAGGTCAGCACTGAGTCCTATGAGGGCATTATTAAAACACATCATAAGACAAAATGATTTAATCTCATAAAATGAACATGAGCATAGAATGAGACCTTTTTCTTTTTTTTAGTGACACACACAGGCTCCCCACCCTAGGAACAACAACATTGCTACCAAATGCCTATATTCGTATATTCTGATCCAAAATTCATATATCAACGAAGAATGCAATTACCATTGGTTACCAATTGGAATTTGTTCATTCTTGGGATGACTCAGCAACCTCCTGCCAGGCCTGGAACAGGAGGGCTTGTCTAGCACTTACTCAAAGCCTTCCTTTGGGAATATGATTGGCTTGAAAACACAACTTTAACGTGTCTGTTTGCATTTTCCAAAACACTGAAGGAAAGCAGTGCCGAGACTGCTCTTGGACCACGACACAAATATTATTTAGATCATATTTGACAAGCAGGGAACCTTTGAGTGTACTGATTTCTTCTGTTTGCCATTCCTGTGGAATTGGTTTATAGATGTTTTAACCTTCACCCCCAAATTGCTTCCATAGCTAAAGGTCTTTTAAGTGGAGCAGTAGCTGTTCTGAAGGAAAGCCATATATGTCTGCTTGCTAACAAGTTACTTGAAAAGTATGCCTGGCTTTTCCTTGCTTTCTTTGTTCTTAGTGGTGGTGTTTCTGTTTTGCATTATTTGTCCAGGCAATTTCTGAATCTATTTTTATTTTATTTTATATAGATCACCGGGTGCCAGTTATAGCTCACAGGAATCTGCTCACCAATATGAAGGGTGTTGCCTCAGCTTGACATGCTGAGTACTCACTCTAATGATAGGCTGAGGACTATCCTCACTGTCTGCCATTACTGTCAAACATGACTGTCTGATGACTGTTAGGCTGCTTTTACACGACTCCTAAAATCCGCTGAAAAATGCTCACAGATGCGGAGCATAAAATTGTTTTCCCACCAGCAGCGTATTTTTTTTTTAAAAGTACAACCACACCCACTTAAGTGCGCCCCAGCGCATTTTACAAGTACCTGGTCTGGAGGAGGTAAAATCCTTGTTGCCCTTTTAAAGCATTGCATGCCTGGCCCTCCTCCGCTTTTTTGTTGTTGTTGTTGGGTCCCCCCCTTTTAACAGACAGGAATCCTAATGGGCTGGAACAATTAGCTGCTGCCGATGGAAGGTGGTGGTGAGCCTTCATTTTTTCTCTCTCTCCCCTCACCGCAGACAGAAGCAATAGAATCAGAGTGCGGGAGGTGGGAACACAGGAAGCAGAACAAAAACCACGTTGGGGGATCTGCATTTAATTTGCCAGCGGATTTTAGGGGTCGTGTAAAAGCAGCCTTAGTGTCCACTTCCTCTAGGTACTGTCCTCCATTAGGCTTCACTGAAGCCAATACCAAATCAGAATGGTTGGGAAGTTATTGTGTCAATATTTAGCATCTGAGTCAATTCTAAATTTTGCTAACCGCTGGGGCAGGAACAGAATGTAATAGTGCACTTCTATGCATCTTTCATCTGAAGTAAGCCTCAGTCGATTCATTAGGGTTTCCTTTCCTGTGCTTTACTGGTGGTTTCATGAGTTGATGTTGATTATCCAATTTATGTTGCAACTCAAGAAGCAATCCTATCCCTAAAATATTCTGTGAAGCTGACTTTATGCGCCATTCTGCTTCAGATTCATGCAAAGGAGTAAAGAAATTAGAATCGTTTTAATGCATATGAACTCTTCCATGGGAATCAATAAGACTTTGTTTAGCTTTGATGAGAAGGCCCTGCCACATGGCAGTATATATGCCCTTAAATACAACCCTTGTATATATATTCCAAAGGATACCATTCATTTAGATACTTCGATAGGTGCCAAAGCCAATACTATTGCCAAGATAGCCAGTGTGGTGTAGTGGATGAAGTGATGGACTAGGACTTAGGAGGCCTGGTTTTGAATCTAAACAACTATACTATGGAAACCCACTGGGGTGTGAAACTGGGAAAACAACGCTTTAAATATCTCACTTACTTTGAAGATGCCATTACAGTCACCATAAGGTGGTTCCAATTGTAAGGCATGCAATAACAATAATAATATTGGCAGATGAGCAGCGTTTATTTCTTTGAGATTCCAGGGCTGTAAAAGAGACCAAGGTAAAGGGCCTTGAGTTGTCACAAGGGCAGGGCAAGGCACAGGAGACTTGGAACACTGGACAACAGTTGTTACGTGCTTCAAGAACCAGCATCATATAGTAATGAAAGTGATGGAAAGCATCTTGGGAGATCCAGGCTCCATGGAACTTATAAAGGAGTTGATGCATCAGATCTTCACTGATACAATGGGACTATTCTAGTGTGACTAGCTGCAATAAGCAACAGGATGTTAGCCACTGTTGCATCAAAGATACATTGCATCTTTATAATACTCAAGTCATAGTAAAAAGCTGAACATCACAGTACAAATGAAGGAGGTGTGTTGACTCCCCATATTCCAACTAGCATTGCAACTTCTTTGTCAGGGTTCTATCAAAGCATATCAGTTATGTTTTAAATATTTTTCATCATTCTTGGCATTGTCCAATTTGTTTAAAAGGTCATCTCTGTTTGGTATGGTGAGCCCTCTTGACTGACTAATTCTGGCAGATGAAAATACCAGATGGCAAACACCAGAAAATAAGAAAGGATTAATATTCTTGGAAAAGATCACCTATTACTAATGCCAATATTAGACACAAGGTTTACAGCACCCAACGCTAGAAACAGAGTAAAAAAATTAGATCAAATTTAATTGTCAAGAATGGATCACTTAATTGGCCACAAGTTAAATAAGGGCAATGGGGCTGATTTAAAGACTTTTTTTTTGTTTAAAAAAATAAGTATAGACCTTCATTCAAGCATCTTTTCACCATTTGAATTGCTCAAAATCTGGAAAGACTGTGTTTCCCACTATTTTCTGAAATTTTTTTTGCTACTTCCTTGTGTTTATTCTCTTCAAAAACCAGCATCTCAATTGATGAGAATGGAATATCTCAGTCTAGGATTGTAATGAATCTATTAGAAAAGTACATAAGCTTTAGCCTGCCAGGTATTTTAGCTGAAAGCCCATCATGAGACCCCCCCACTGTGACACAGTCGGAAAGAAATGTTGTAAAATCTAAATTTTCTTGCTTCTAACCCAACCTAGAAATTTCTGAATTGAAAAGATGTTTTTCAAAATTAATTAGTTACAGTTATACTGTAGTATCAAAACCTGAAAAAGTAATTAGTTTCTGTTATAGTAACTTTTTAAAAACTCTCATATCTCAAAGCACTTCTATGATTGGGAGTTAGAAGAAGATCATTGTGTAAAATATGTGTGTCTCATTCCACCCAACCCCCTTTTCAACTCTATGTATATTCCGAGGTATGATTTTAGCCTTACACAAATATGTACTGTACTGTCCCTCCAATACCTCTGTCTGTTGTTTACCCTCTTAGGGAAAGTAGAACAGAGTAGTAATCTGCTACATCTATGTGACAAGTATAATACTGTATTTCAGATTCTAATATGGAATATGCATGTTTGTACACTCACTATGATAAAACAAACAAACAACAACAAAAATTACCACCTTGTCCTGTGCAGAAAATGTTGCATGGACAAACAGATGGCTAAACCTGCACTTTTCTTTCTGATATGCTACATTCCTTGAAAAAAAGCTCTGTGTTTGTTTAATGTAGGGAGTGATAGGGTTGCACCACTTGAACCTGTAATTCTTGTAAGAGGATTCTTACTGACAAATAAATTCTTACAGATACAGAAGTTCGCTTCTTTGTACACAAGAAGTTTCCAGTGGCATCAGCAACGCACCCATGCTTAGTGTAACATGTCTGGAGCTGGCTTTAGCATCAAAACAATTGGTTAGCAAGCCTTGTTGTTATTCAGGAGATTTGAATTGGAGCTGGCTGGTTTATGCAAACAGTACCCATGTTCGCTGACTGCCTTCTCTGAAATGGAGTGACATTTTCTTGTAGTTAACACAGCATATTTAAACAATCTGTTTTGAATATGAAACCTCCACGATCACCCATGGCTTTTCCTTTGCAAGTACACTCACCATACCTCAGAATGAGTAGTTTTGTTGCTTCAAAATATAAATGAACCTTGAAAGGGACTGCCCATTTTAATCATTCTTCCTGTCCTTATGCATCAGTACAACAAGTATTTTATCCAAACATAATTTAGATCCAATCCAAGAACAATTTGTTAATATGTTAATTTTTCAGCAAAATTGCGGTGGGTGGAATGTAAAGGCCTTAGAGGACAAGCCTAATAAACATTTTGTATTTCCTCGCCTGAGCTAAAACAAACAGGCTCAACGTTTATTTTTCTAGTGCACTGCTCCTGCCTCCCAAATGGTTATGAAAACTCAGCGTATATGCCTCCCTATAGAGAAGCCATAAGGCATTTATTACAAATGAATTCCAGATCACGATGGCAGGGGATCGTGAAACCATCATAGGGGAGAAAAAGACCTTGAGATGCAATGCAAACAGGAGGGGGGGGCAGACCTTAATGGCCAGTCTGTAGAGCTGTGAATTCCCAAGGGCATCTGCTACAGGTGGTTTCTATTTCTAAAATAGTGAAAAGTAGAGTATGCAATGGAAATTTGCTCTTAAAATATTTCCACAAAACAATTCTTTTTTCCTCATTTTTTTAAGCGAGCAAGCACTTGGTGTGTTATTACTTTATTATAACTGTTTTGCTTTAAGGAAATTGTGGCCTTGGTAGACAACACCCCCACACATACACACACTCTTTTGTTCTCTTAAAGAACCAATACTTCCTACTAGAAGCAGCTGAGGACACAGGGAAAGAGATTTTGTGCACAAACTACATTTTGCCTCTGAGTAATTCTTACAATCTTTTTGACCCTCATGATACCCACATTGCTCCTTCGTTTGTGTGCTGTTTTGGTTGCATCACATTTTGTTGTTGTTATTTCCTCTTCAGCTGCAAAATTGGATCGCTGTAACTTTTGCAGATTTGATAACTGAAGTTGTAGATCTTTGATCAGTTTTAATTGGTTTGCTTAAGAATTAAGGGCATTCTTATCCATGATCTATTAAACAGCAGGAATGAAGAAGGAACTATTTAATTTCCAGCTTATGTGAATAGTAGCTTGCTTCTATTTATTAAATATGTTTTGCCAAATTTGGTCCACATCTGAAAATGCACTATGTTCACCCAGCAGGATGGAAGGGTTCATTTAAGAGTATGCACCCCTTTTCTCTCCTCCTGTTATCTGTACATCTTAGATAATCATGGTTGGAAAGATGCTGAGAGACCAGATCTAGCAAGGGGTTCACCTGTAACAGCCCCACCCTACCCCGGAGCTGGCCCTCTACTTCACCATTGCAATCTCATTTTCTACTGATGTTGAGAAGGAGGGAAAAGAGAAGCCACTGCCTGCATGCTCCTTATTTTTCTACTTGTCAAGCAAGAATGTGATGAGGAAGAGGAGGACAAGCCACTGTGGATGACCGTGGTGGTGAACCTCCAGCCTTCTGATGGAGGGGATCCTTTCCTGCCAATGAGTGTGGAAAGATCTGGACTGGTTTTGTCATCGTTATGGCTATGAGAAAGTTTATGAATTGGACTGCCAAGAGGATATAATTTTAGGGACTGGAAGTAGCTGTGTTCAAGGGCTTCTTGGTATGCCTCCTAAATGCCAAAATTGAAGAAGGAAACTGAAGAGATCACTGTTGAATGAGATGGACCATCCATGAAGAGAGGAGTGCACAAACAGGAAGAGAGAGCACTAGTTTTGCAATGAGAAGGTAGTCTATTTTCCTTCTGAGTACCTAGTCCATCAAAGCTTTTGTTTCTGTGCAAACAATCAAAAAATTAAAAACTTAATTTACCCCTTCTAAAGAGTAAAATCTATCTAGGATGGGCAAATGAAATGGAAAGCTCCTTTCCTTGAAGTCTTTAAGAAATGGGGGGAAACTGAACTTTTTACAGTGGCTTTTATTAAGGTTGACCTGATATTTTAAATTGCTTAACTATTTATTTTTATTTCACATCAGGTTTACTTGTGGTAGGGTACTAATTTATTAGTTGGAGCAATAAATTGTATGTTTGTGTTCTATTGGATATTTATTATTTGACTGAGTTTACTGCCCAGGGAGTGTCATGCATTAAGGGGCTCTGTAAATTAAACAAATAAGTAAATAAGTAAATAAATAACTAAATAAAATTGGGATAAAAAAGATAATAATGTGAAATGTGAAATATTTACTGGTAATTAAAATATACCCGTTTGTTGAGGTTATGATACAGTCTGGGAATCCCACTGTTCACATCCATGCTCAGGCAAATGCATACTTGGTCCAGTAACGTTCCCTCAAGAAAACGGTAATGAAAGCTAAGTCTTGATGAGAATAAAGTACAGTGGACCCTTGTATAACAGCTTGTATAACATAAAATCTGTACAACATAAAAATTCCGGAGATATGGGAAATTTGCTTAATATAATCGCCTATGGGGTGAATCCGTACAACATAAAAATGGGATTACTCCGTTTTCAATGCATTCCTATGGCAATTTGTATAAAGGACAATTTGCTTAACATAATTTCATTTGGAACGAATTAATTCTTTTATACAAGGTACCACTGTAGAATCAAGTACATCCCAGTGTATCACCTGGAGCATCTTGGAAGAAGACTAAAATAAAAATGTGATAATTCTATTTATGTTCATAAGTTTGGACTTGAACATTTTCTGTTCATTTCCCCTACTTTGATTTTAATGACATTTTTTTCTTTGAACTATTCTATCAAAATGCTATATCGATATCTAATACCTATAACAGCAGCTGCAGCAGCCACAGCAACAACAGCAGTGTGTTGTCAAGTCAGTTTTGACTTATGGAGACCCTTTCCATGGTTTTCTATGGTACACTAGTCAGAAGGTGTTTGCCGTTCCCTTCTTGTGTGGGTGCCTTGGGACAGTGAAAGTTGCCCAAGGCCACGCAGTCTGGCTTGTCTTCCAGGAAGATCAGTGGGGAATTGAACTCCTAACCGTTGGCTTGAGAGTCAGATACCTAAACTACTGAAGTATGCAGCCAGCCATTTATAGCTAGCTAAGCATTGCATAGATAAGTCAATTAGGTATGGATGTATATCTATACCTAATTGAACAATATATTAAATACTTAGCTAAATCAGATTCAGAAAGAGGTAGTGTGCCTGCCTGGGTTAATTAAGCCTAAGACTAACCCTGGGACTAAAACAGGATGAATGTAAGTGGTGGGAAGAGTAGAGTTCAGTTGAGTTGGGATGGAGTCTTGTTTGCATTTCTAGCACTTAAAAAAAAACCCTGTTAAAACAGCGTGTTTTTGATTACTCAAGATGGGGTGGGGTGGGGTGGAGGAGGGAAATGTCTCTGAAGAACAAATTCTTTTGAGACCTGTAGCTCCAAAACAACTTTGTTCCTTGGAGGTCAGCTCAAGGCATGCTGTTGCCATTATCCATCCCACATCATCCAAATATGAAAGGGCAAAAGTGTATATACGACTGTGAGTTTTCCAGGGTGCCTGGTAAATACAGTTAAATGCAGACTAAATGCAGAAGAAGAAAAAAAGAAAAACAAATAAAACTGTGGTGAATTAATAGACCATTTTAAAAACTTTCCAGTACTTTTCGGAGAGCAAACAGAGCTATCGTCATTAAAGAGCCACTTAAATGGGAGCACTAGAATAGATCATTAAAACAACTTTAAACAACGTCATTTCTCTTATACGACGCAGAGGACAATGTTTCATAGAAAACGCATGCTGGAAACCCAGACTTTATATGGGAATGGGTTTTGTGTCGTGAACAATGATTAAAATGCCTATTTCAGTGGTGAAGCATTTCTCTCAGCGTAAGAGCCATTTTATATCACTCCTGCAGTGATTACGACCTTGAAGCCTATGAACTACAGAAGATAGTCAAAACAGTGTAGCCAATGTCTCATGCACATTTTGTTGTCTTGACCCAGCACTCCCCTGACATTATCAGTAGACATCTCAGTGGGTTTTTTTAAATTAAAGTCCTTTTATGAATCAAATGGATAGCCTAACGTGATTAGAAACTTAAGCAAGGGTGGTCAACCTCCAGAGGGAGACACCTTTGAGAGACACACCTGCTCCTGTGATCTGTTGGACTTGGTAAAGTCTCTCATGCTTCTAATAATGCTGTGCTGCAGAAGGAGGAGGAGGAGGAGGAGGAGGAGGAGGAGGAGGAGGTGGTGGTGATGATGATACAGTTTGGGCTGTTAGGGATTCTTGAGATGTCAGAACCTACTTGAAGTGGCAAACCCATGTTTCATAACCGCTAAAAGGCACAAAGGGATTTTAAAAGCAAACTTTAAAAACAATTATGGGATTCTGATGAAGCTGGATGTTTTCAGCTGCACATCCCTGAAGCACATCACAGTCATAGGGTCCCCAATTTACAGAGAGCAGCATGGTAATTTTAGGGACTCAGATTATTCAGAAGTGGTTTACCAACTCCTCTGGGGATGGTCTGGGGCTACAGAGCTTGCCCAAGGCTACAAGAGTTGCCTTTTCCTCCAGGAGGTGTAGTGAGGAATTGAGCTGTAACTAGAATGGGTACCAAACGAAAAATGAAATGCTGATTTATTAAGCACCCCTACTTCCCTAACTTTTCCAAATTTCAAGGGATCTCCTAAAATCGCTAAGGGAAAAGAAGACTGCCATTCGCATGGCTGAGATCAGTAGGTTTCCACTGAATATATTCATTTATAGAGTAGTGAATCAGTTCATTACTGGTTTGTTTCATACTTTTTTTTAAAAAAAATCAATTTCTAACTAAACAAAATGAATCACGGAGGAACAAAACAAAACAAAATGAAACAAATCTCATCCCCCCCCCCCATTTCATGCCCATCCCTAGCTGTAACTAACCTCTGGGAAAAGGTGTCCAAAGTAACAAATGTAATCTTTTGGGAATAAGAACAATCTAGAATGCTTATCCATGCACATATTTTACACATATGTTGACATATCATGCTTCCCTGGACAATTGAATGTGCATTAGAAGCATGTTGAATGCTCATTGATTTGGAAAACCTGTAGCCAGGATTGCAATTAGGAGTTCCATTCTTCATTGGGCCTCCGTCCTGAGAGAACAGCCAGCCTGTGTAGCCTTGAGGAAGCTGAACTATCCCAGATCGCCTATAGGGCAAGGGAATGCAAACCGCTTCTGAGTACTCTGTACCACCACCATCACCACTACCACCACCACCACCGTCGTCGTTGTCATCATCATCATCATCATCATCATCAATGGACATAATATAGTCTGGGAGAAAAAGCAAAGTACAAGATTTTGCTCCTTAAACTAATAAAATCGCCCAAGACATTTGAAACAAAACCAACTGAGTAATTTAGAAATTATTATTGTGTGTGCACTAAAGATTCCAAATACAACAGTTCCCAAAGTTTAGAGTGTGGATGTCAGAGCAAACAAACCAGCAACCAAAACTTAATTACATTTTTGTCCTTCTAGTGTTTCTTGTGGAAGACAGCAACTGGGATCCAACATAATATTTTCACTGATGGCAAATGCATCTGGAGGTGGTGTGGAGGTGGGAGTCTCCAAGCACCCCAACAAATATGCTCTGAAGGATCAGAAAATTCTCTAGACCTGGCTTTTAGGCAGCAAGAGGGACAGAGAAGAAATTTCAATTGTGGTTATAGTCTGATTCAAGCAAGATGTTGAGTGTATACTTAAGATGTATTTAAATCTTTATCTCCATGTCAAAAACCAAGGGTAGTTTGAAACTCATAGAACTTCCATGATTTTCCATAGGATCCCAGATCACCATTTGGAAACCATTGTGCTAATACTCCCAACTGACATCATTTCCTGTCTCCTCAAAAAGCATTTTTACGCTCTCATAGATCTAACTAAATGTTCTCAGACATATAAGAAGTGAGAACAGGGCATGATGGTAAAGAAGGGAGAGTGAGACACATGGAGAGACAGAGAGTATACATGCAAGTCATGTTTTGCCAACATGTGCCTCCACAGTGGTAACAATGAGATGGGAAAATGAGACATAAATTAATTAACTGAAGAGAATTAGTGGGTCTACTTGCAGTGCCATTAAAACATTTTCAAGGAAATGTGGGGAAAGCTGCTTGCCTACACTAATAAATATAGTCAGTGGTTGACACCTTGGTGTTTTGTTTCCCATGTTGATAAATCTAAGGACACTTGGTGAAGAATACGGCATCCAGTGGCTGTAATCATGTTTGACACCATTTCCCCTTGTCTCAGATGCTATGGCTTAGTGTTATGTATTGATTTCATATTTATTTGGATAATTCAGTGTTATGAGTTGATGACATGTATACAGTGGACCCTTGTATAACAAAGGGTTTGTATAACATAAAATCTGTACAACATAAAAAATTCTGGAGATAGGGAAAATTTGCTTAACAGAATCACCTATGGGGCGAATGTGTATGTATTCCTATGGAAAATTTGTATAAAGGAAAATTTGCTTAACATAATTTCATTTGGAACAAATTAATTCTTTTATACAAGGTACCACTGTAGTTGCAATTGTAACATACTTTTAAAAATAAATTTCTATACTTTTTGAATGCAGAGTTTCCTTGTGAATTTTAAGCAGCATACACTTCTGTACATAGCAAAGGGCTGAATCCAATAGTTCTGCTGGTATTTTCAGTGGAACTTCCCTGTTCCCTTGATTGACCTTCTCTTCAATAGATAACTGGTTTTGCAGGGGGTTTTCTTGTCCCTCCGGTCTTGGGTTTGGGGATCTATGGGGGCAGGAAATGCAGTGGTTTTGGAGTGCATTGATGAACATTCTGGAAAGAATTCAGTTGCAATTCATCTGAAGTAAACATGCCCCAAACTAAAGCAAAGCAAAAAAGTGTTCTGCTTATATACCGCCCCATACTACTACCAGTAGTCTCTGGGCGGTTTACAATTTTAATTACAGAGTGCAGGCTACACATTGCCCCCCCAGCAAGCTGGGTACTCATTTTACCGACCTCGGAAGGATGGAAGGCTGAGTGAACCTTGAGCCTGCTACCGGGGATTGAACCCAGGTCGTGAGCACAGTTTTTCCTGCAGTACAGGCATTTAACCACTGCGCCACGAGGCTCCTCAACTATCACTTCATCAGTATGTTACACCTTGCAAACAGAAAGATACACTACACTGAGCATGGCAGATAGTTTAGAAAATTGTGTGTATATTTTGGAAGTGTGATAAGATGAAGAGTTATTGGAATTTGGTTCTGTTCTGTGTAGAACAGAGAGAGCAATATCAAAGAATTATAGAATAGTGAGGTTGTAAGTGGCATACAGGGCCATCAAGACCAGCCCCTTGCTCCATGCAGAGATACAAATAAAAAAATCTGCCAGGTTGTTGTCCAAATTTTTCTTTAATGCCTCTTGAGGTAGTTGGTACAACTGCCATACTACTCTAAGAGGAAGTTTTTCCCTTATATTCAGCTGAAACCTGGATTGCTGTAACTTGAGCCCATTGTTACACATCCTAATCTCTGGGATGATCGAGAACAGACCCTTCCGCTCCTCGGTATGGCAGCCCTTAAAATATTTGAAAAGTGCTAGCATGTTGCCACTCTTCCTTTTTCCAGCCACAAATATGACCAATTCTTTCAGCCTTCCCTCATAGGGCTTGGTTTCCAGCCCCTTGATCATCCTTGTCACCCTCCTCTGAACTTGTTCCAATTTGTCAGCATCTTTCTTGAAATACGGTGTGTGGCATTTACCTGTGTGATGAATAATGCATGAGAGGTGTCTGAACTGACTGGTGGGTTTGTAGACCAATGGGAGAGTCTGGGGAGTGGCCTGAGAGGATTTAAGGCACTACTCAGCACTGTTTGAGTCAGATAGGGCTAGATAGGAACTTAGAGAAAGATGCACACTTGCAGATAGAGAATCTGAAAAAATCTGAGAGAATCAGATAGGGTCTGGCACAGTCTAGGAGAAAGACAGACAGGGTTAAAGGAGAGATAAGATTTTAGAGTGTCTGTGAAGAAAACTGAGTGCTAAGAGTTTGTAAACTTAGGAATTGGGTGTGCATGTATTCAGCTTTATTAGTGATCAAACTTAAGTGGGTTTGAACTTTATTCTTTTTTTTTGTTTATACTCCAACATGTTGCTATTAATGATTTTGATTCTATTTTATAATCAATAAACTTTTTAAAATTTTATCCAACTTAAAAACAGTCTGAAGGCTTTAATTTACTAGTGAAGCTAGTTGGTGGCAGCGATAGAGGAAAATCAGAAGCAGTGTTTGTCAATAGCCTGTGAAAGGGCCTGGGGCAAGCACGTTAACTCTACATGGTGCCCAGAACTGGACACAATACTCAAGGTGAGGCCTAACTAGTGCTGAACAGAGATGAACGAGTAACTAATGGGATTTGGAAATTATACTTCTGTTAATGCAGCCTAAAATAGCACTTTCTCTTTTTGCGACCATATCACACTGTTGGCTCATATTCAGTTTATGATCTACCAAAATCCCAAGATCCTTGTCTCATATAGTATTGCTCAGCCAGGTGCCCCCTCTTATAACTGTGTGTTAGAATTCTTCTTCCAAAATCAAGTACTTTGCACTTCTCCCTGTTAAATTTCATTCTGTTGGTTTCAGCCCAGTGCTCCAGCCTATCAAGATCATTTTTAATTTTGGTTTCTGTCTTCCAGGGTATTAGCTATTCCACCCAATCTTGTTTTATCCACAAATTTAGCAAGCATTCCATGTGGTCTGTTGTCTAAAACATTAATAACAATGTTGAAGAGCCCCAAACTCAGGACTGAGCCTCGGGGTACCCCATTTGCTACCTTCTCCACTTGAAGACGGAACCATTAATCATCACCCTCTGAGTACGATTCTGTAGCCAACGGTGCGTGCCTTCCTTCCTTCCTTCCTTCCTTCCTTCCTTTAATTTCATTTCATTTTTATATCACACCTTCTAGCCCGAAGGCTACTCTGGGTGGTTATCTGTGCATCCAGCTTACACATGATATATCCATCCCACACCTTGCTAATCAGGATATTATGGGGAAGTTTGTCAAAATTTTGTCAAGATATGTTACATCTACAGCATTCCCTCTATCAACCAGGCATGTTACCTGATTGAAAACTTCCAATTTATCCACTTAGCCTGTGGGCTACATGTCCCCCACAAAAAAGTGTCAAGTGTCAGAGGAAGCTTGAGACTCCGAGGGGCAGCTATGAAGGAATAGAAAAGACCTTGAAATGTGAGGATGTATCATTGAAGACCAAGGGATTGTGCTTCAGTTATTTTGCTCTGTGCTGCTTGGCTTATCTTGCACAATTTAACTGTGCCTCTTGCTATTCAGCTGTGATTTTACTATTTTCTGTTAGTCCGTGTGCTTTCAAGCCATGTACAGAACTTTGGTTATTGGGCACTCTGAAAGTATGATGAGTGAGCAAAAAGAGAAGTGACAGGTGAATGGAAGGTTCAGTGCATATCTGAGTCATATATTTGTCCACGTTATGGCATCACTTTAAGCTTGTGGTTCTCGCACTTCTTATAATGCAGTAGCCATATCGCTTCCAGTGGGGACAGCAGTGAATTAAGCAGGTTAAGGGTTACTGCTTCTTCTGGGAGTGGAAACAAAAGAGCAGTAGATTTTTGGCTGGGAAGCTTGTTTCCATGGGGCGTCCAGGCTAATAGATCAGCTCCAAGAACTATGTGCAGGCTTCCAGGACTCCGAGTGCTTATCTGAACCAAACTGTAAGAGGCTCGCCCATTACTTTCAAAACATCAGGTTTCTCTTTCCCCTTTATATGTGTTTTATGAAGTGCAGAAAATATTTCTTACATCAACAATTTGCTTTTCAGTTCCCAGCCACATCCCCAGGCACCATTTCTCATTAGTTCCTCCTGCAAAAACTATTCTTCTAATGAACAGAAAAAGAGCAATAACTAGGAGCCTGGATATTCATCAGAGTTAGTGGTTTGCACACACAGCCGCAAGAACTGAAATGATCTCTTTTGTATTTCCAGGGTTGTCACCTTAAGCGAGCATCACTGCCAAGCTGTCGAGACTACGCGTTCAGTGGAAACTTTTCTGTGGCCAGGAGTCAAGGCAGATGATGGGGCCGTTAACTGCAGGCTGTTCCGCGACAAGGGATAAGGTCAAGCTCAACCTTGAAGAAACTTAAAAGCTTTAAGTTGTCCCGTGAAGGTGCCTTGATGCTTTCAAGTGATCCTCGTCTGTTCTTTTAAAGCCTGAGCATAGAAAAGTTTCTTGTTTGACTCTGATTCTAGAATCTTGCCGACTGAGAGAATGTACTGGTTATAGCCCAGAACAAGCAAAGTTTCCAAAGTTCTGACCTGAGAAGCATCCATGCTGCACGGTAAATTTCTCTGGAACCACCTATCACATTTTGCTGCCCGAGGTGAACAACAACAATATGGTGGTGGACTTACTTCAAGATAAGATGGAGGGATGTCGTCTTCCACTGGATGGCATCAGGCTAGCTGTAGGGTTCCAGATTAATGCTTTATGGCTCAGATAGCTCTGGATTTCCATAGTTTGCCATCTTTCCCAGTGCTCTTTTCTTGGTATCTTCGTCATTCCACAGAAGTAAAAAAAGTGGGTTGAGCCATGTGACCAGAAAAACAAATTCAAAAGTAGGTTAGGTGATACCTTTATTGGTCACTACTAAAACAACAAAAAAGTAAGCTAAGCTTTCAATAGCAACTTGCTATCTTTATCAAAGCATTGTACCAAAAATGCAATCTTGATAGAGGATGTAGTCTATCAGGCGCTGAGAATATTTTTGGTGAGATGGAATACACCACATGATAGTACCGGGAGGCAGGCTGGTGTTAAGACTGCTTTGAAGTCCCAGATAAGGTTTCACACAGAAAAGAGCTGCCCTCCCTACATACCATGAAGAAAGAGGCACATTCTTGACACCAGAGGCCTTGACTGCAGCCACT
Organism: Phrynocephalus versicolor; assembly: GCA_023846285.1. NCBI lineage: Eukaryota > Metazoa > Chordata > Lepidosauria > Squamata > Agamidae > Phrynocephalus > Phrynocephalus versicolor. The sequence continues at coordinate 2,701,456 of JAHTLZ010000114.1, read as the reverse complement.
AGATAAAATTGCTTCTTTTAAATCTGGCCCTTATTGATTATTCCTAGTGAGTTTTGCAAATTTTCCCCAACTTTCAAATGGAACATATGCTTTTTGTATCACTCCCCCTCCCACTTACTCAGGGACTTGAAGTCTCAAGAGAGCCAAATTGAGGGTGGGAAGGGGGTTGGCCTAGGACAGTGATGGCGAACCTATGGCACAGGTGCCAAAGGTGGCACTCAGAGCCCTTTCTGTGGGCACCCAACACCGACCCTTCATAGCCACCTGTATACAGGTTAAATTACTGTATACTGCACGACACACCCCTTTACAAGCCAAGGGAGGAAGAAGGAGAGAGTGAGAGAGATAGGACGAGAGACACACAGCAAAGGACAGATCCAGAGGTGTTTCTCCCAGCCCAAAAGCAGGGCTGTATTGGTTTAGACAAGGACCCCTGGCTCCCCTCCTTTGGGACTCCAGTGAGTTCGCCATTGACAGCATTTTGGTCCCAGGCAAGAATGCTCCTTTGCAGGCTGAGCTCACGACTTCCTTGTTCTGTGGGCTGCCCACGTGGCTGCAAAGCAAACTGGCAACAAAGGGTGCCAGGCTCCTTGCATCATATTGTGCATTGCGTCCCTCCCCCTGCTGCACACAAGGAGTCATTTTCAGGAGTGCTGCAGCAGATTTAGGGCTTTTGTTCTCAGAGGAACTGCGTTAGAAAGCCGGAGATTTTTGTTGGCATCCTAGATTTACACCT
>JAHTLZ010000114.1:2667196-2700710 GCA_023846285.1 Phrynocephalus versicolor | reverse complement strand
AGACTCCAAAGAAATGCTAGGAGAAAATAGACTCCAAAGAGATGCTAGGAGAAAATGTCTCATGAGAAGGAGCATTTGTGATTTGCTAGGGAAGTGTTGGGAAACCTATGGCACGGGTGCCAAGAGTGCATTTCGCTACTCATCCAAGCAGCTTCATCTAACAAGCCTATTCAGGCCATTGTCCTTCTAACAAGCCTATTCAGACAATTGTCCAACTTATGAGCCTGTTCAGACCAAGGAGATGAGAAATAAAGGTGAACTATAAATTGGGGAACTTGCCACTAACTTTACTCAGGCTGATGAAGCTTATTGGAAGAGTAGCGAAATGTTTCGATCTCTCAAGAAAAGAAGTCCAGTTACCATGACTCAACTTTCAGATTTGTTAAGTACTGGCCACACTGTGTCCACAATCATTTCTACAGTAAACCTATAAACTTCAAAGCAGTGATATGAGGGTAGCTGTGGCTACTAAAAGGTCCCTAGTAAGGGTTCTTGATTGGTGAAGGCCTACATAGGCATTTCCACTACAGACTTTATGTGTGTACTTCAGCAAACAACAAATAAACAAACAAAACAACAACCATGGAGACATGTTAAGTTGTGAAATGGCTCCCGTATCTTCAGGATTACCGTGCATAGCCTTTTTCTTCTTTCCAGCTGTAACATCAGGTGATCACAGTCTTTCAGCCAACATGCTTGGAGGATTAAGTTGATTCCCTTCAGCTGCCTGCACAGGAGAAATCTGGAGCAGAACAGTGGAATGTATTAACCTTTGTGAGGTCAGTTCACCTCAATGTAGGCATTTCTGGCTCCACTCACTTAAGAAGATCTGATGCTAGTTATGGAGAAAAAAATTGGTAAAGGCTATTTTGGCTGGAGTTCAGATAATCAAGCTCACCACTGCATCCTGTTGTTGGCTGAGAGAAGCAAAAATGTCAAGCAAAATCTCTTTGGAGGAACCATGTTGGATTTCAAGAGGAAAAGGTAAGGTTGGGATAGTTTGGGACATGTTTTACAAGAGGGATGAAAAACCTCTAGCCCATGGGCTATAGGTGGCTTATAGCTCCCAAAAGCCCTGCTGCTGTTACTTCTGACCAGTGAACAAAGTTACATTACATGAAAAGCTGAGAAATTATTACATCGAATTCACTCTGCTTTGTCATCAGAAAGGTTCTTGCATGGAGATGATCTAGACTAGATTCCAAAAAGAATTGCTACAACTTAATTCTATAGGGCAGTGGGGGTGAACCTTGGGCACTCCATTTGTTTTGGACCACAGCACCCACAGTCCTTTGTCATTTGCAATACAGGCTTGGAATTCTGGGAGTTGTGATCCAAAACATCTGGAGTGCCGAAGGTTTGCCACCACTGCTATAGGGTAACATCAAAAACATGGTCCAGCCAATGGGTGATTTTCCAGAGCAACTTATAAAGAGACCAGGTGAGATGCAAAACAAAAGTGAAAGAAATGATTTTAAGGGCAAATGTTTTGAAGTCCAGAAGAGCTTCAAAACAACACAAAACCACTCTGAATCTGGCTTGTTGATACAAGAGGCCAGTTCACATAGGACCTCAGATGAAATATTCTTCATATGACTGAACCTAAATTAATGTAGAAATGGGCATGTTCCAGGTGGAAACATTATAGCTATTGAATGCTCTAGAAACTTGAGTTTTGCATTTCAGTACAGAAGTTGGAAGCAAGGCAGTTAAATAGTTTTTTGGAAAAAGAACATGAAAGTGTTTCTGTTTTCAGGATTGGGCTTTGATGTGCATTTCAGAGACAGTTATATACCCAGGATGTAGAATTGTATGGAAGAACCTTTAAGACGGAAATAGATTGTACAGATGATTTAGCAAATGTGGTGAGGTGTTGCCCAAATGCAACACATGGTTCAAGAAATGCAACACTAGACCTAGAAAGGAACGATCTGACCAAATGCATGTTCTATGAAGAGGGACAAAACACCGTCCGTTCTCAAGTGGAGTGAAAGAACCTACTCTATTCAGACCTCTTCTAAAACAGGGAAATATTATCTGTTGTCCTTAGTAGATGACTGTTTCAGGTACTGGGTGACCTACTGTTGAAGGAGAAAATACAATGTTTGCAATGAAGTAATTTGTTACAATGATACACAACCAATTTGGGAGAGATCCTGCAATGATAGGTGCCCATACCTCATGGAACTCTCTGCTAATCAAAGCAACTAATAAAACTCTGTGAGAACTGTGGCACAGGCAATAGCTGAACATGGAGCATGCCAGAATGTTTGGATACAAGGCCTATTGTACCAGTGGAGTAGTATGTGGCCAGCCACACAAAGCATCTGACACTGTTCTCAACATTGCTGCCTGGAGATAAACTCCTGATTCTTCTGGCACTTTGGATAGAGTACTCTGAGACTACCTGTGACTAGAGATGGGCACGACCATAAAAAAAGGCCTTTCAAGTTGTCGTTTGTCAGGGTGGGTCCGTTTCGGGTCATTTCCGTTTGTCGCGGAAATTGTCAAAAATTTCTCGTTTCCGTTTGTTGTTTGTCGTTGGGTTTGGGTTTGGGTTTGGGGTAAGTGGGCTCTGGGAGGCACCTCTCTGGGTGCCTCTGACGTCTGACCCACTAAGAAGGGAAGGGAAGCATAACGCGAAGCCACCGTGTACCATACATTACATTATGTTAGGATGGGGGGTAAGTGGCAGAGACACCTCTCTCTCTCTGGGTGCCTCTGACTCACTAAGAATGGGAGCGTACTAGTGTACTGACGTACAGGTTAGGGAATGCGATAGGGGATAGTGGGCTGTGGGAGGCACCTCTCTGGGTGCCTCTGACCCACTAAGAAGGGAAGTGTACTTGCGTACGGATCTGGGTTAGGGTTAGGGTTAGGGTAAGGGCTAGGGTTAGGGTTACGGTTAAGGTTTGGGTGGGTTAGTGGGCTGCACCTCTGGGTGCCTCTGACCCACTAAGAAGGACAGTGTACTGGCATATGGGTTAGGGTTAGGGTTTGGGTTAGGGTTAGTGGGCTTTTTATGCCCTCTGGCACATCCAGAAGTCTCAATCAAAACCTGACCATGCGATTGGTGGAATGGCTCCAAAAATTTGCATGGTCCAATCCCATAGCCAGCCCATCATTGTGCAGGTGTAAAAAAATAAAAATAAAAATAAAATAAGATAAAATCAATGGAGACGTTTTATTGCAAGAAAAACCCACTGCTGCTACTATAAAAAATCAGGCATTTAAAATACCCAATTTTCAAATGTTTCTGTGGTGCTTTGGTGGGTTTTTGGATCACGATTTAAAAATAAATATTGTGGTCGCCATTTTGGATCCCCCCCACCGCATGGCAAATGGAGACGACGAGGATGCCCCCCCCCCCAGCCTGGTACCAGTCCAGCAGCCCAGGACAGGAGATGGGGGGAGGGCCAGGACCCCCCCCCCCAGAAACCACCCCTCTCTGGTAGGTGCCCTCACTGAGGCAGGCATATTTTCGCCTGCTTTTTTGGCCGGGAATCGGGGGGGGGTATTTTTAAAACTTTTTTTCTGTGCTGCTTGGCATTGCACGATTGCCGCGAACCGCGATGCCATGAACGACAACGAAAAATCAGACCCAGTTTATCTTTATCGGGTCGGGTTTGAGCTGGAGCGGAGTAATTCTCGTTACCGTTACCCGTTACGTAACGGAAACGACAAACAGTAACGGAAACAAGAATTTCGCCGCTCCGTGCCCATGTCTACCTGTCACCTTCACAGATCAGGCAATGTCCAAGGTCATCTAGCCTACAATGTCTGGCTGTGAGGCTCTCTTTAGGAGCAGGTATTTGGGACCTGGGTGGCTCTAGAGAGTCACATGCCAGTTCTTACTCTATGGAACCATTATTCCACACAAAAGCATCACTGTGAAACTTTCCCAACGCTTGGAAATGTTACCTTTTTGGACAGATAACCTCAGAAAACACAAGACGACATGGCCATTGGCCACAAAGACATGGCCACTGGCCACGAAGACTAAGGATTTGAGGAGCTACCCTCAAAGATAAATTTCCCAAGTGTTGAGTTCTCTGGATTTTCTCTGAACAAAAACTTAGTTACCTACTTCCAAGGGGCAGTACTCACTGTACTAGGTAAGCAGCCAACCAGCCTATGAGAGTGGCAGTGAGGTCCCATCTGGTATGGTGGAATGGGAAAGGTGGTCATGCACATGTATTTTGGTCATGAGTTCAGCAAGACATTGAAAAACACTAAACCCGTGGTGTGGAAGTTGATTGGAAAGAATCACATTTTATGGAGGATAGTAATATGAATGGCCAGGCAAGCTTTTGGGTGCATAAATCAAATGGACAGTATGTCTTCTTCAACCTGGTTCCATTCTACAGACAAGCTCTTTAATACCTAAAATAGGATCTATTTTGCTCAATTTCAAAAACGTGAGCCGATCTGTGCTTTCGCAAGCCTGGGATAATAGTATATGTTGACCGGTAATTGCCATTTTCCCTGCAGATCTGAACCCTTCTGGCTGTTGATGTTTGCTTTCCTCAAATGATATTTTAAAAAAATAAAATCTTCTTAACTTACAAAGGAAACATATTTTCCTGACTTCAGTCTTTCTGGAATTTGAATTGCACACAATTTGTTCTGGCCTCTATCACAATAATTCTTTTCAGGTCTTTGGGAGCTTTAAAAAGTACACCTTGTGAAAGAGGAAGCACCAGTCTACTGTAGCAGCTCTAGACACACCACTAAGCTGCCAAACCCTGCCCCCTCCCCCGAAAAAAGCCCCTTCCTGTTGCGCTTTTGCCCACGTACTGAAGAAATGGACATTTCTTGACTTGGGCCTCAATTACACATGGGGTGGAGCCGGTGATAGGACAGCTGGTTTTGAATAGAGTTTACCATGTTTCAAATCGATTATAAAAATTCTGTCTATCTGAAGCACAGGGGAGTATGTTTTTTTTTTAACAAGTAGCCAGGTTTGGGGTTGGAAATGGGGTATCTGACCCAGCTGTGAGAAGGTTGTTTATTTTAAATTGCTTGTATCCCTCTCTCTGACCCTAATAAATCATTTTGAATCATTTTTGGCTGTTGTGAATGTCTGTATTGGTGGAAATGGTGTGTGTAGGTTTTTTCAAACAGTGGATCTCAGGATCAGGAAAGTGATCCCTCCTTTGCAAGCCTAGCACTTCTTGTCAATGTCTCTGTCAGTTTCTCTTTGCCACTCACTAGTGTGGTTTCTGCTGCTGCTGTGGTGTTATTTTTAATATATAAATTACATAATATAATTTCTTTCAATCTGGCATGGCTTTAATATAGCAGATAGGGAAAAATCAAAACAAATCAAACTGCAAGCTTTCCCTGCAGCCCAAAATGATGTGGGTGTTTAACCTAGAACAGCCATGTGACACAAAGGGGGTAAAATAGAGGAATGGTATCTTAAAATATTTAAAAATCTAATATAGTTATGTCATCTTAGCGCTCATGCATGTTTAGCCAAACAACAACAATGAACTCCCTAAACAAGCAAACAAAAGGCATGGCAGATTTTTTTTCAAACACCTATCAGAATTTCTGGACCAAAATTCCAAAGGGTCTTAAACGCTGTGATTCAAAGATGAAAACAAATTATTGGATAGAATCCATTGCTGGGCTTCTGTGGGCAGACTGGTGGAACTGAACAGAACAAGGAAATACAACCCTCTTTCCTGCTGTATTTGTTGTGTTCCTCCTAAATCCTTCAGAATCATTTTTTTTTGGGGGGGGGGAGGCAGCAAAGTATTCTGTAGAGGGCTGTAGGTGCGAGGAACTGGGTTTCTGCTACAGCAACATTCTACATAGGAACATAAGAACGTAAGAAGAGCCATGCTGGATCAGGCCAAAGGCCCATCTAGTCCAGTTTCCTGTATCTCACAGTGGCCCCACCAGGTGCATCCGGGAGCACATGAGACTAGATACCACTCCCCTGTATCTGGTCCTTGAACTACCTGGCTTTTAAGTCTGGAGATTACACATCTCCATCATGGTTTGTAACCTGTGATGGACTTTTCCTCCAGGAATCTGTCCAATCCCCTTTTGAAGGCATCCAGGCCAGATGCCATCACCACATCCTGTGGCAGGGAGTTTCACACACTACAAAGACCACATTGCTATTTTTTTAAGAATTCAACTTACAGAAAAACCTTTCACACCATTTATTTAAGGAACACAGATCTGTGCAGCCACCCCAGAAGCTCAAGGGAAATGCAGCCTGCTAAGAAGCTACCTTTGCTTAAATGGAAGGGACACTTGATTGCTCAAGCACACATTTGTTCAACATTTTTCAGATTAGGTTGATTTTATTTTGTGATTGGTCATCAGGAGGTAAGCATGGGCTTCATTGGCAAATCTGATTGTACTTTAAAGAAATTGGGTGGCTGAAGATAAAGAGGGAATGCAAATTTCCCTTAACATATGATTTTACTGCCATTCTTACAATTTTTAGGCTTAAGGGGAAGGAGAAAAGGGTTTCTTTTTAAAGCTGGCCTTATTCAAAGCACTCACACAAAAGTCTTCCAAATTATTTCATTCAAATGCACTTAGGAATTAACATGGTGTGCTTAGTAGTTAATGGCTATAGCTCAACAGCTACAGCAATAAAAGATTCTACCTCAGCCCAATGTCCAGCTTGCACCTCCACAGTCATTGATACAAGGGCAGGACAAGCCATCCTTGAGAGGTGTGGGGTGGGTAGGGACTGTGCTGAAACCCCAACACCATCACAGGCTTTGGACACCCTGACATTGGTGATGACAACTCAGTCAGGCAGAGACGGGGCTGTCAAGGGGGACTAGTGGAGGCAACCTGGGCCCCTTGAAGGACAGTCAGTAGACACACAGAGAGAGAGTCTCTGACCCTGATAAAATCTGGTTTGAGTCTTTCTGGGATTCTGTAGTTCATGGGGACAATGGTACTGCCTGCCACCCCTTAGTTAGGCAAGGACAGAAGGGCTCACAAATAAGCGGAAGGGAATTTTAAGGATGACCCGCTTGTCACAACTCTGTGGACAGCCAAGTGCTTAGCTTTATGACAACCTGTGCCTTATCAAGGGACTTAATCAGTTCTTGACAGGTGACAGAAGGGAAGAAAGAGCGAAAAAGCTTTGAGTAAATCTTAACACTTGTTCAATCTCTTAAACAGGCTGGAAACCTTACCTCAAAGGAAAATTTTGCACATTTGCTTCCCTCCAACAGCCTAAAAATAAAATGGGCACAGGAAAGAACAGCAACGAGCCGTATCAACTCCATCCTCAGTTCACCTCGCAGTGTTTGGGCTTTGATGTCTCAGAACGTCCAGAACATTTGAAATTCATATTGCGATATCTTGGCATAATGGGGAAAGTTAATCCGGGGACTCAGATTTTCCTGGCCTTGTACTTGTTACTGGCATTTGACACCTTGGGTTTTTTTGTTCCAAAGGCTGAATTAAAAATGGTTTAACAATGATGTTTCTCCTGCAGTGGGTCCCTTCATTCTTAGCAGCCAACAAATATATTAACATTCTTCAGGATTTGATGTACTGTACTTCTTACTGATAATTATATTTTACAAGTGGTTAATCACACACTGACCTGTCCTTAATATAGATGTCTTTCTTATTCCTTCCACTGTGATCAACACTGTTCCTTGTTTTGCTTTACTCTGTTTTTTCTCTTATGCTCAGAGTTTGGCTTCAACGTCTGTCCTCGGAAAAATGGTATTAACTACCTTTTTCGATGGTTTAAACTAGTGTATAAATATCTTGGGATGCTGTAGTGCATGACTTCTGCCTTCAAAAGTTCACAATGGGTCTGGATGTTGTGATCATGCTGTCGCTACATCAATAGGTGGTGCTATTTGTTTCTCTGTTCATTCAGTCACTCAATTATTGTAACAACAGAGCGATCCAAGCTGGGGTAACATCATGTAATACCCATCTTAGAATTGTAGAGCTGGAAGGGACCCCATGGATCAAATCTAGTGCCTTTCAAGGAGGCGCAGTGGGGAATCGAACTCCCAACCTCTGACTCTGCAGCCCAAGACCCAAGTGCAGTCGAAAGTGATACCTTTAGATCACTTTTTAAGACAATCAAACAATTAATGTGAGTTTGTGTGGAATTAAATCTACTTCATCAGACATGCAGCAGTATCTTATGGACAATGCAGAACAATTATAAAAGAATGTCCAAATTCATGGCAGAAGGCTCCCAGGTATGTTCCTCAAACTCCTTAAAGTGAGTTTAATGCAGGTTATAACCAGGCTTTGGTGTGTGGTTTAATGCTTTGGGGTGTGGTCATACATGTCAAAATCAGCTGGGGGTTGCAGAGAACAGCCTTTGGCTGCCCTTGATTGAAGGAGATGCCCAGGTGCCTTGCAAGGGAAGTGCTTACCTCCAGGTCCTGGAGGTAAGCACTTCCTTTGCAAGGTGTCTGGGCTTCTCCCTCAATCAAGGGCAGCCAAAGGCTGCTCTCTGCAACCCGCCACCACCCAGCTGATTTTGACAGGTCCGACCTGTCAAAGTCAGCTGTCTGGCAGGAATGCGGAAGGCAGCCTTTGGCTGCGCTTGATTAAGGGGGGTGAGTGGGACGGATTAATCGATTTAATTCATCCCAAACCCAGTCAATGCAGTCCTATGGGAAACTGCTGTTCGACTTACGAGTTGATCGACTTCCGAAGATGCCTTCAGAACAGTTTAACATCATAAATTAAGGTACCACTGTATCTGCTATTATATGGATAGTCTGTCACAATATTATTACAAATGACAGTAAGTATCCATCTGACCTTGAGTGTCATCAGGATGTCCCATAGGAGTTGTTTGTAGTTATTGCAGATTTGTGAATAATACCAGGAGAAGGTCGGCATTCTGTGGGATTTAAAAATTGGTGGACACGGAACATTCTATTAGGACAAATATTTGTGGTCCCCCCTAATATCCCGGACCTCAAATTGTTCAAGACTTATCAAAAATCTTCACTGTTCCTGTGAACAAGAGAGAGATAGATAGAAACCTGTTAAAATTCCATTCACAATCTTAGGTGCATTGCCGCGTATCAACTGGATGAGCCAAGTGAGGGGAAAAACAGGCAGAACTGATGTATGACCAGAGAGGAGCATGAACAAAATAACAAACAAGGAAGTTTGCTGAAAATCCTAAGTTCATTGATTTTGTCAGATTCAGGTCTTTCTAAACCAGGGAACCCAAACTTTCCTGAACCAATGAAGTTCTTTTGTGATAGGCATGTGGGGGGGGGGGACAAGTTGTATGGCCAGGAGGCAACGGACCTCCTGGTTCATTGCTTCCTGGCTGCACAGCTAGCCCCTCCCATGACCTTCCCACTGCCCACTGCCTCCTTCCCACTGCCCTGATCACATCCCTGCCTTGTCCTCCTGTTGCTGCTGCCCCCACCATCCTTGCATACAGCAGCTGAGAGGCAGGGAGCTGTATGCACAGAGGGAGCTGGCCAGCTACTCCTAAAAACACCCCACAACACCCTGCTGTCTCAGCTGAGCAGAGTGTGTTTGTTTTTAAAGATAGCAAAGACAGACACTAGGCTATCTCTGCTGAGGGGTGGGAACATTAGAGGCACACAACTGGGAGCTGGTTGGCCTGCTTCTCAATAAATAAACAAATAAATAAAAATAAGGCACTTCTTGGCTGTCTTAAACACCTGGCTGGCCTCCTCTACCCATGTGCCCACCTCTCAGCTGAAGGGAAGGTGCACCACTGTCTCCAAAAAAGGCAGTGGCAGCACAACAAGGTAGGGCAGTGGGAAGGAGCCAGTGGCAGACTCCCCCCCCCCCACCACCACCAAGATGGTCTGGTGTCTTCTGAAATATTGGAAGGCCTTTTACCCCAAATAGATAGAGAAATTCCCAGGGGAAAGGCTCAAGATTCTGCTTTTTTATTTGTCAGACACGTCAGTGTGTGTATATGTCTTTCATGGTATGTACACTCAACTCTGGAGTGATTGGCACTTTCCAAGCTTCCGGCAATTCAGTTAAAAGCTCTTTTTCAAGCCAGGAAAAGCTGCAGGATGATGGAGAAAGATGTATCAGGTGTTTCTGCATGACAGGCTTGCTGAAAGCAGCCATCACTGGGAAGAAGTGATGGTAGGCTGAGCAACCTTAGCATTGTAAATATGGGATGACAGATTCCCACAGGTTCTTGCAATTAGCTATGCTGGGTCAGGGAGCTGATGGGAGTTATTATAAGCCGAAACAACTGGAGGTCCAGTGCTTTATCAAGTGTACTTTAAAGAGATCTGCACACAGTGGCTTCTTCATGTGCACCATGTGTTAATTTATCCACTTATTGATTAGAGAAATAGACATTGGCTACTAGACAAGTGCAGCTGAAGGAAAACATTTCTCGCACCTCGTTCCACAGCTGCAAAGCGTCCAGTACTGCCAGCTGCAGCTCCTCAGCTGTGCACAGAAAAGGCTCTCCAGGAAGGTTACAAGTTGTATAAATGGATTATTCAAAACCGATTTCACAACAACCACTGTCTCAGAGCACCGTTTGTTTTGTGTTGTGAAGCACTAGCCATACGGTGATGTCGTTGTTGTGTTAGCTATCAACAGACTACACTCCTTTAAAAAGATCAAGCCATGCCAATAAAATATATACATTGAGCATTAGGCATAGCAAGTCAATTCCTATAATTCAGGATTGCATAGTTTGGCAGTGGAATACAGGCAGATCAGGCCTGAGAGCAGTTTCAGCTGGTGATTTTATCTAGTGATGTAATATATAATAGTGGTGCTACAGGGACCCCTTTATCCAATATTAGAAATGGGAACAAAATGATTTTTTTCATTTTGGTTTTCATTTCCTTCCCTAATGAAATGAAAAACAAACTGCCCCCTCAAAGAAAAATGAAACGAAATGGAAATTTTCATTCCATTCCGGTTCACTTTTCATTTTCCCATAGGAATGCATTGAAGCCTATGGGAATCCTCTTTAAAAAGCTGGGGGTTCCCCTCCCCTACAATGTGCCTGATTGGGTGGGGAAAACTGTGGGCTTTTAAAAAAATTTTCTCACCCGAAGCCCCATCAGCGCAAGAGCCCCGAACTGCCCACCTGACCATTTTCAGAGGGCTCCTGCTGAGCTGTCATTGCTTGGATCCCTTTAAAAATGGTCCAGTCCGCACCAGAGGATGCCCCCCAATGCCCAATGGGCCATTTTTAAAGTGGTCCAAGTGATGACAGCTCGACAGGAGCCCTCTGAAAAAGGTCAGGTGGGCAGCATGAGAGCCTGGAACAGCCCACTGGATGGACCATTTTCAGAGGGCTCCTGGCGAGCTGTCATCAGCTGGAAATCTTTGCCTTTCAAAGCTGTCATACAAGATAGCTGCAGTTTCCCAATGATTTCTGAAGAATTCCACCAGTGCATCCCATCAGACTGTGTGAAATAATATCTTGTCAACTCCTGTTATTGCAAACAAGAAACAGGATTTCTTTATAAAGAAAAAAAAATAAGATACAATATTACAAGTTCTTATTATCATCTAGTCTAGCTGAAATCTCTTTTACTTTGCTTCTACAATGTCTTCATAAATGCAGACCTTACTTGGCAGCGTTATTAATTACGATACCTTATAGCTTTTCCTCCTTTCTCTTCCTCCTTTCATTCTTTCTTTGACCCAGACTTCATGCAGTAATTCATGCAATATTATTATCCCAAGTGTTTTGGGGCTCTTAGTCAAAAATTGGGAATGTGAAGTTTTTAGACTCTAGCTCCATACAGTCTTGCTACAGTTCAAGCAAGTAACACTCTGAGCTCTGCTATTGTTGTTAATGTTGGCACAGTCTTCTTTAGCACACTTTTCTCAATAGGGATTGAGCAAGAGAATGGTGAGCCTTGCTTCTGAAATTTATGTGTATTTTTGTTTCAGTACAGAGTAGGAGTGACAGCTATTAACCATTAAAATGGCATCCTCCTCTAGCCAAGTGGTTCAAATGATTGACCTGCCCTTTAAACAGCCTCCTTTTAATACATTGTCAGAGATTGCTTCTTCCAATCTGTAGGTGAGTTTTTTCATAACAGAAGAATGAATGTGATGGTGCTGACTAAACATACATGATGCAGACGAGGGTGAAAGCATTGTACAGACACATGCAGCTGAAATACCAGTCTAAGTAGAGTCTCTTGTCAAGTGGTTTTAGAGAAGCCTGGGATAGAGGCAATTTAGTATATCTATTATCGAAGAACATGTTTTCTTTATGTGAAATATTTGCATATAGTACAGGTATGTGGGTGTACACGCTCGTTTATGCCTGTGTGTGCAACTCCCTCAGTATTGACATGAATATTTTGATATGGAGCTTGCTATTCATTAGATGGTTTTTAGGGCATTTCAGCAATCCGCCATTGAAACAGGAATCCTGTGCAGGGAGAAGAATGATAGAACCATGCTGACCTTAAACCTACACACATGTGTTTAAAAAGGGATTCCTAAAATGTCAGCAGGAAATGAACTACTTAGAAATAAATCTTATCCCCAGTGAGTTGAGGATAAATTCTTGTGATCAAGGTGCTGCTGAAACACACCACATTTTCATTTGGTGAACAGATGCGAAAAGGAACATATCTGGCTTTTGTTTGAGGACACATCATGATAAATGAATCTTCCCAACTCTCAGGAAAGCGCCCCCCCCCAAAAAAAAAACAACTCAGCATTACTTTTTGTTTAATATGTAAAACATGAAGAAACAAGATATCGAGATTCTTAGTACTGTAGAAAAGTTCTAGTTCAGGCATGTCCAAAGTCAGGCCCAGGGGCCAAATATGGCCCGGAAATTTTGAGTGGCCTGCGGCCTCTTCTTCTCACCGGCTCAGCCTTTCATGCATCCCTGCCAGCTGGCCCCTCCCCATACCGGATGGAGACAGCAGCTTGCAGTTTTACAGTTTGCCTGCCCTCCCTGCCTTTGCCCATCCCCCCAGCCACCTGCCCAGCCTACCCCCCCCCGGCTCCTCTGCTGCAGCGTCCTCCCTGCCTCTTTACATGTTATAGAGACATGTCCAAAGTCTGGCCCGGGGGCCAAATGCAGCTGAATGGTCGGCCCCCACACGTTTTCACCTCACCAAATCTGGCCCTCCTTGCAAAACGTTTGGACACCCCTGTTCTAGTTCATTAGGCTAGAGCTGTTTTATTAAAAAAAAGTTCAGTAGACCTCAATTCACAATGTATGGTTCAGTTTTCTTTCTTTTCCCCTGCTCCATTCAACCTTTCCCAATATTATTTTTGCTATGTAAATATATGATTATTTACAACTAATCATAATAATCATGTATTTTTCAGAGTTTTCTAGGTAGGGAATACCCAAAAAAGCCAAATTTTAGTTTGAGCAATGTTTCCTTCAGTTCATTGCCCTTTCTCTGATTTGGTGGTTTGGATATTTTTCCACCCACTTATTTTATAACCAGATCTGATTGATTTTTGCAGTTTTGAAGGGAATATTTTGCTCCCCCAACATTAGTTTTGATTCACATGAAATTAATAAATATTTTACACCAACGTATTTTCCTCCATATACTTCTCTTTCCTAGTTAGCCAAAATATTTGTATCCCATATATTTGATGAGAATTTGGGTACCGTACATTTTTAAGAAGAATGGGTATAATGATATACCAATGCAATTTATAACTGAGCAGGCTGATGTTTTGGTGCCTCTCATTGCTGAATAATAGACATGTTTTAGAGTGTGATTTTGTTCATTTTTCTTAGATATGGCTTTCTAGGCTTAGATATGAGACTTGTTTTTCTTGTTTTTCTTGGTGTTTTTTTTTTGAAAGCTGCCTTGGTCCAAAAAAGAGACTATTATACTCTGTTCTAGTTGACAGTTTTGGCAGTCCAAAAGCATTTTCATATTTATATTGCACATGTTAGAAGCATTTTAAAGAGCCCTTGATTTAATGTTTCTTCTGTTTTGAGGCTTAGACACCACCTCTAGAATTGGACATGACTAGCATGCATGTGTGTGTGCGTGTGCGGGGGAACCTTTACCTTTACCTTTTACCTTTTAATTAATCTCTATAACTAAATAGACTATAAACTATATAACTAGAATTGCACTGCTTTGGGGACATCAAACAAGAGAGGTGTTCACAAAGTCATTTACAGTGCATTCCTATACATGTCAGCTCACCAACAAGTAGTACGAATTTCAACAAGCCCTACTCTGAGATTAGTGTAAATGTGTCGCTCAGTGCTGTAACACATACTTTTTCTGAAGACAGTCCCATCAGGCAGGGCTACAAAAGAATGCATGTGGGAAATTCTTGAACACCATGGGAAAATCAAGGTGAACAACACTGGGCAGATGGAGTGATTAATCAATTCATCAAAGGTTTAAGGCACCTTTCGATTTCCCTGTCATGATGGTGTCTGAATCAGTTTGTCCTTAAACTCTTTGATGCAGAAAGCCCATCCTTCATTGTCTGGAGTAGAGATGGGCACGGAACGAACAATTTTTTGTTTCCATTTCCGTTTTTTGGTTCATTACACAATGAAACGACAAACGAATTTTGTCTCTAAAATGAAATAAAATGAACAGAGGCACCGGAAATTTTGTTGTGCATTTCGTTTTTGTCTACGGCAATACAAGTGAACTGCTTTAAATGCTAAAAAAAAATCACAAAAAATTGAAATAAATGGTAACGAAATGGTAACGAAACGAACGAAAACAAAAACAAAATTATTGCAAAAATTCGTGAAAAACGGAAACGAACCGAAACGGACCCCCTAAACGACAAACGACAAACAAAACGCCATTTTTTTAAAATTTGTGCCCATCTCTAGTCTGGAGTTCCTTAAATTCTGTGAATTCAGAACAACAACAGCAGGAAAAGGCCCTGAACTAATTTTTCTTCAGGATTGTACAGATGTCTCTGATTTATCTCAGTTAAATGTGTCTGTCATGCTTCAGCCATACTGTTGTCATTTATCTTGTGCAAATTCTAGATGTGCTATTCTTATAGGTTTAATGATGGATAAATTAAACCCATTCTCTCTTTTCCTTCCTTCCTGCCTGCCTGTCTGCTTGCCAGCTCTTCTTCCTTTGAATGTGGGTAGCCTGCAGGTCTTTCACACCTTTTCCTAATTAAGTTCTATTATTGGGCCATTTGTCAAAGGAAACCATTTGGCTCAATGGTCTTGTAAGAAGGGTGGAGTGCATTCCTCACTGGAGAATTCCTTCCATGACTGTTCTCCTTTCATATTTTTGGAGCCAAATATTTAGCCACGGAAAGAGCAGAAATGGAATGGTAATGCAAAACACCCAAAATATTGCTGGGGGAGATTTATTTAAAAAGTGAAAGCAGCACACTTTTGTGCCACAACTAAATATGGACTCTGCATTTAGAAAGAAGTGGGGATTGGAGCTCTGGCACTGTGACTAGAGTCACATCACACCCCTAGCAGTTGTGCAAAAGAGATTGCTACTGAAGACAAAGCTGACTGATTTTCCATAAGAGTGTTAAAGTTTGCAGGCATCATATGTGTTGTAAAATGTTATTATTTTTGTTGACTGGTTCTCAGATTTGTTTATACAAGTGCACATATGACTATGTCAATCTCATTTCAGTGATACTAACTGTCATGAGTGCTTTTACATACCAGACACTGGGAACAAACAGTAAAGTATGCAGTGGATCTGAGCGTCTTGGAGGTATCTGGATGTTTACTTGGTGTAGAAGTACATAGTCTTTTGACATGACCCAGCAAGCTGAATTTATTCTGTTTTGTCTAGGCTGAAAGACCAACATGTAGGAGTCTGGGTCACAACAAGCAATGTCTTTCCAGACCTCCTTTTGAGCATTCATTACAACTACCCCCTTAAGCTGCATGGCAGCTTTTCACCATCTGACTGATCTGATGGTACTTTGGTAGGTCTTTACAAGACAGACACAGGTTTCTTCCTGACTACTCTGTGATTTTTCTTTTCCTTTAGGTTAGTGTGAGTCTGCCAGCCTTCTGGAAATTTTAAATATCAATTCTATAACACAACATCAAAAGGTACCTTAATATTAGGATTGATATAGGCTGTAAGGGGGAGGAGGAAAATTACCAAAAACTGAAACATTCATCTCATAATCTGGTCATAATCAGATACCATGGTCAGTTCATTCACTGGAGGCCTAGAATGGTTCCAACTCAAGTCTGATACAAGTCTTTTCCCAGATGCCATGAAAATCATTTGTTCCTACCTATATTTCCCATATTTTTAAATGTTGATGTCTGAGAGTGTAACAATCCAAACAACAGTATGTCTGTGGAGATTCCATTTCTCAGTCATCCGGGTGAGATTATTTGGAAATTGAGTCATGGAAATTGAGTCACTTCTTTTTTTGTGAGATTGAAAAATGTTGCTACTCATCCAAGCTGCTTGATGAAGCTGCGTGGATGACTGGCAAAACGTTTTCATCTCACAAGACTCAACTTCCAGACCAAACAACAGTAATGATAAAAATGTGGTATCTATAATTCCTGTTGGCCCTAAAACTATTTGCCAGTTCAAGGGCTACTTAGTCTCAGGCCTTGGCCCTGACACTCATATTTAGGGATTTATTTTTTGTGTTCTCAGGCTTTGGCCCTGGGATCACCATGAAGGGAAGGTGGCTGACTTGTCACCTCTAGGTCATTGGGTTAATTCCCATGGGTTTAGCAAAACATCTTTACACAGGCTCCAGGTGCACCCTTGTCTTTTCCTCAAATACACAGTCTTAGATGCTCTTAGAGTGCATATACCAGTGATGGCGAACCTTTTAGAGACTAAGTGGCCAAAATGCAATTCAAAACCCACTAATTTTTTTTGCAAAGTGCCAATACAGTAATTTAACCTGTATACAGGTGGCTATGAAGGGGCAATGTCAGGTGCCCACAGGAAGGGCTCTGAGTGCCACCTTTGGCACCCATGCCATAGGTTTGCCATCCCTGGCATATACTGTATTTAAAATTTTGCTTTTCTGTAACCTGCTTTTTCTGGAAGCATCTCAGATGAATGTCTCCCAACATAGCATTTGTTAATGGGGTTGACTTGCACAGACTAGAATTTAAGGAAGATCCATTTGTCTTGAATTATCTTAAAACATGAAATGTATATCCCATCCCATATTATATTGTACACCTCATTCTGCTGCTATATGTCTGAAGAAGTGAACGTTTCCATGAAATGTTACATTAAAATATGAAAGTTAGACTTTAGGGTGCCACATGTTTTATGTCTTTTTTTTGTTTTTCTTTGATTTTTGCCTGAAATTCTTGAAAAGACTAACATGGCTACCCTCTTGGAAACTTCTTTTAAAAAAGATATTATGTTTTGGAAGCATAGACCCCTTCTTAGCGACTGCACAACTGGTCCTGTCCTTCAGGCTATGGTATGCCCAAGTATATGAAAAAGAAAACGTCTTCTGTCCTAATATATTTCTGAATGATGATGCAACTTCACACTTGATCATCTATTGTCTGAACTATGGGCCTTTTCACATGAACCCTAAACTCCGCGGCAAATGGCTCCCAACTCCAGAGCTTAAAATTGTTTCCCCACCAGCTCCGGAGTTTACAGAAAATTAAGTGCGACCACGCCCACCTAAGGGCGTCCCAGTGCACTTTTCAGGTACCTGCTCTCCGGGCGTGAAAATCCCTGATGAGGATGTAACCTAGTGAGTGCCGGGCTCTCCTCGCTTCTGTTTGTTGTTTTTTTGCCCGCAGCCCCTTTAAGAGACAGGAATCAGGACGATGACGGGGCTCGGGTGGCTTCAACTGGCAGACGGAGGTGCGCCTGCATTCTTTTCTCCCTTTTTTTCTCCCTCCCCTCATGCAGACAGGAGCATGGAAGTGCAGAGGGGTGGGAACGCAGGAAGAGCGACAAACCCCCAAGATCTCTGGTCTGAATGTAAGTGGCCAGCGTCTCTTAGGGGTCATGTGAAAAGGATCTATGACAGTTTACTATGGCATATGACTTACTCTCTGCTATGACACTGTGGCTCAAACAGGGTTTTACAATTAACAATATCATTAGAAGGGAAGCTTTACCTTAGTAAAAGACAAATACTGTAGTTTTCTTCTACAATAACTTTCCCTTACTTCTGATAACAACTAGTATGTGTTATTTATTGCACCAATAAAGTAACTCCCTGTTGCATCACTTTTGAAAACAAATTCTTTACAATCCACATTTACTAATTGTGACTACTTACAGCAATGGTGCTGAAATATTTTTGAGTCATGGCTCCCTTGACTTACTGGCCACTGATCATGGCTGCCCAGTACAGTCGTACTGCCATAACTCCCCACAGCCTGGCCCCCATTACATGTATTCACTGCCTGAAGAAAAAATACAATAGACTAAAAACCACATGACTACACCTACCCAAGCTTTATTACCAGGACAGACCACTAGATGGAACCAGAGACTATGCTATATACAGGTGGATTACTAGAAATGCCCTCTAGGCTTGACAGAAAATAATATAAAATAGAAAAGCTGCATTTTTTTCCAGGTTATTAGTATTTATTATTTATTTATTTATTTTATTTCTATACCTCCCATCTTCCAATGGAACCCTGGGTGGTTTACAACAGATTTAAAATCCAGAATACAATACAAAGAGAATCAAATAAGGCAAGCAAAAAAAAGGAAAAACCCTCAGCAAGAGGCGGCAAGAAGGCGAACAAAACAAAACAAAACACTAAATTAAATTAAATTAAAAGGTTGCCAAATGCCTCCCTAAAAAGCATGGTTTTAAGTGCTTAGTAGGGACAGTTCCCTTCTCAACTGGAGGGCAAGAATGCCAGGTTTCCTCTCTATCATGCACAGATACCAGAGAAACTGCAAGTAAGTGCTGTACAATCCTTGAGATGTTGGGTGAAGAAGAGAGGGGGAAGATGAGAGGATGGGCTTCCTGGTGCCCCATGGAGCCATGACACACATTTTGAGAAACACTGATTTATAGGTAGGTAGGTACTCTATCCTTCTTTACTTCCAAGCACTAGTTTATAGGCACACACTTTTCAGTAAATGCTGTTGTCTGTGATATCACAGAGTCCCACTCCAGGGACATCCCAATGGCGTTTGCCTTGACCCCAGGTTTTGGTCTTGCAACCCCGTGATAGTCTTGACCTGGTGATGCTACAGTGCGCATGTTAATCATACAGCAGTGTATGGACTCTGCTAAGAGAGTTGCTCTTCAGTTTCCCACACTATAGCATTCAATTCTATTGTATTCTTAGCAATTTGAGCATCTTCAACAACACTTCTGTTGCAGGAGAAGCACATCCAAGTATGGCTTACACAACAAAAATTATCGGTTCTTTCTCCGAGTGTATAATTAATTCTTTGAGACTACCAATTACACTAAAACTGGAAAACCCAACCTCTCCTTTGAACCATTATCTTTAATTCTGCAGGATTTCACATTTTAATGACCTTGCAAAAATATTGTACTGCTCGATACAATGTTTTGGACCTCCCAGGTTTGACTCTAAACAAACAAGTACTAATCTGGGCTTTTAAAAAAGTTGAATTACAACCCCCGCAATTATTTAACTCATAGAAATGAAACAAGAACAAGAACACAGACTTATATAGAGGAAGGTTAGAAATACAGCATCTTGGGAGGATACTGTTTGCAGCATCTACAGATGACTCATGGACCTCCGTGAATGGGGGCGTATCTAGATTCCTGCCCCCTCCGACCTTTCAGAACCTGCACAATCAATTGTGCCTTGATTTAGAAAGACAGGACCTCACTGTGTATATTTGCATGTGTAGGCACACAACTGATTTTTCCCAACTTCCTAATTTTACTGACTACGATACAAATAATGGATGACTTAAACACACAATTGTTTTCAAAATGGAGGTCATATTTTGCCACTACCTTCAAATGGTGGCATAGGCAATCTAAATGGATGTAGGTGAAAATGTGACAGCATACATGAATGTGACTGCCAGGTCTCAGGACACCCAGTTGAAGTCTCAAGGAACTGCTTTCTTGGGTCTTCAGGCCAGAAAACAGACCCCTCTCCAGATGAGCAGTGCTTGAGGAGGAGAATGTAGGATTTTTGCCTCTGAAGTGGTTTTAAAGCCTCTATGACCACATTCATCCATTATTAGGTGGCTCCAGGGCTGAGTGTGTCGTGGATGAAGGTGCTTATATGTGTGTAGTTCTTGTGCTGCATTAACACACCAAAGATAAAGGCATGAGGAGAGAGCTGGTGGTCACGGAGCTCCAAAATCATGGCTCTGGCAGCAGCAAAACAGGATCTGGAAAAAAAATATTTGTGGGCTCACAGTGGGCATTCTCCAAGTCCAAGAATTGGTGTAGAACCTGAGGGGGGAAAAACCCCCATGAGTCATGTGTGCTGTAGGTAAGGCTGTACACAAGTGTAAGCCCAAACAGGAATGCCAGAAACTGACACAGCTCCTGAATACAGTTTCATGTCTGCCCAAGAAGCCATTTTTGTTTTTGTTCCTGGAGTTGAGCTCTGAAGCTGCTTTGTTCCTGGATTCCCTTCATGCCCATTTCAACAATCAGCTCACCCAGAAGTAGGTCTGGCCTAATATTCCTGCCCTCCCCCCGCCTGCCTTTTTTTTTAAGGTTTGAGGGAATTCAATACAGTATGTTTATCCCAGACATAAAGAGGTTCAAGAGGATACCTTTTTCAAGGTCTTGAGGGTGAACAAACTTGTTTTCTGCAGTCCCAGGCCAAAAGACCTAAAGCAACAAAGACCCAAAGTGGTCTCAAATCATGTGAAACACGATTTTGCCTAATTATTAAGAACAATGTATTGACAGTAAGGTCTGTGAAATGGACAACCTCAAGTCACTGGACTTTCCTTTCTTGAAGGTTTAAAAACAGATTGGATGACCATCTATCAGGGATGCTCTTAGCTGTGGACTTCCTGCTTTGTTCCTGCTTTCTTAGCAGGTTGGATCATTAAGAGTCCCTTTCTGTGGATAGGATTTCTATGAAGGCATGAGGGCCAGTGGGCTTCTCTCCACTCTCCATCTCATGTGATTTTGCCCATGGAGACAAATTTTGGTAAAGTACATTGTTTTTGGTCAGGGGTTAAGAATTTCCTTTAAAAAAAAATTGGTTATTCTACTTAGCCCTGCCCCCGGGCCACAGAATTCTTCACCTCTGCCCTAGTTTTCAGATGACAACAAATGACCTTGGCATAAGAGTTTAATAAATGTTTTCATAATCTTGTAAAATTCATGAAACTCATTTGTTTAAATAACACACATAGAACTCATCATTTTGTACAGCCTTGAAGCTATCTTGCTTCTGTTACGTTTCCCCCTTAAGTGCAAGTCCCACATTGCAGTTCTATTTTATTTTTCCAATTTCTGCAAAGAGAAAAATACATTTCTTGCAGCAACCTTTTGGAAAGCAATGGGGCTATAAATTGGACACTACTATAATTCAAAAAAGAGAAAAATGCTGTGAATATGCTGATATTCTAGTTGAGAGGGAAAGCCTAAATGGTTCAAGCTATGATTTTTGAAGCTGTTAGATAATTAATCTGCTATTGATCTCCGAAGACCTTAATCCATGGATTGGACTTGACTACTGTAATGCTCTCTACATGGAGCTTCCCTTGAAGATGATATGGAAATTATGAGAGATTTAAGTTAGCCATGTAAATAACAGGGGCTAGGATCTTGTTCACATTTCCCTGATGCTGGCTGATCTGCACTGGCTCCCAATTGCCTTCTGTGTTAGATTTAAGGTGCTTATGATCTAAATGTTTTAGGACCTCATTTCCTAACAGATTGCTTCTCCCCAAGGGTTCCTACCCACCCAACACGTTCCTCTCAGGCAGCACTATCAAGAGTGCCTACCCTGAGGTAAATTAGAAAAAGTAATACTAGGACCTGGGCTTGTTCTGTAGAGGCACTGTCACCATGGAATAAACTTATCCCAGAAACAAAAGGGGCCCCCTCCCTATAGATCTTTAGAAGATCAGTAAAAAACAAATTATTTAAGGAGGCCTTGGGCAACAACCCAGAATTTTTGAAACCTGTATCCTATTCTCTTGTAGTTATTGATTCTTTTATTATATTATTGGATATTTTGTTTTATTATGTTAAGATTTATATAATTTTGCTCACCTAAACCACCAGGTGGCAATCCTAGGTTGTCTTCCTGTTTTTGTTGTACATTATAATTACACAACATAGCGATATGTTTTTGTGATGTACATAGGTGATGGTCTGTGTAGTGGTTCCTTCTGGGACCATTGGGAATGAGAGTTTGGGTTTTCTGAGCTACAAAACCCATAATTCTCCCTTCTGGCAATTCTATTTGACAGACACTTAAATATGACTTTCCTAGGAGAAAGGTATCAACTGCAAGGCTTTCAGAGTGTGTCAAATACTTTCAGAGTGCTAAATAGTAATAAAATCAATCTGAATTTTATTCCTTTAAGTAATGTGAATGCCTTTTCACTCAGTGGTGCCAGACAACGTCAGTTTGCATTGGAAGACAGAAACATTTCCTCCATCATTTATGTTCCGGAAAAATATGGCCAGGAAAGAATACTTCATGAAACCCTGGAAATCTACTATTAGTTGAAGTTGATAGTACTGGTCTAGATGGACAGTTGTCTGATGCCATACAAGGGAAATATTCCTATATTCCTAATTCACTCATGCCTCAGACTGACATCTGTCTTTGAAGGTAGAGGTGGAATATGGAGTAAGTCTTCAGCTGCCCAGTTATGAGTGGAAATGGGGAAGAAAACTGATACATTAACATTTCATCTTGAACCTACCTATTGTGGACTTTTAAATGTATGTGTCAACCAAAAATCAGCTGTCCTTCAAATTTTGCTCTTGCTCAAATTTTGTTATGGAGTGGCACAATGAAAAATGAAAATGAACATACTTATATTAGAGTAATAAGATGTGTGATAATACAGTACTGTATATTACAGAGTGTAACTACAACAAAGCAGCAAACAGGCTCACGAAAATTGTGTATATTTGTCATAACTGCCCAACCCGCACAAATTAATGTGTTAGGTGGAATTCTTATGAACATATATGCAAATTTATTCATTTCATGCAGACTTAAAACCAGTGTCAAACATTTGGGATGAATGACAGTTCAATAAGGGAAAATCCTCCATCATGACAAACCAAACCTAGGGTTGGAAAACTGAGAAAAAGAGAAATCTCAAGGTGCAAAATTTCTTACATCCCAGTCTATCATAAGTACATTATTCTGGCTTTTAGCCACTAGGTGGCAACAAACATGAACCATTTGAAATATTACGCTCTTTCCTGGTCCCTTCTGCTCCTAGGCAGAATCCATATACTGTTTGGGGAGAGGGATGTTCATGCCCCTGAACAGCATGAACCTGTTGACAAATATGGCTACTGCCTGTTAACAGGAATATACAGGGTGCAGATGTTTACTTGCTCTTCTGATAACATCACTTTTTGTACGGAGATCAGAAGATTAACATATCCAAACATGTGTTTATATATAAAAAGAAGCGGGGGAGGAAGAGAACGCAAGGCATGGTTTTGGTTGTGCTGAAACGGAGACACAATTCTGAGTAAGGTAACTCTACTGGGATATGACAGAAGTTATTGAATGCCAAGGACTGGAAGTAAACATATGTGTCGTTTGGTCCAAATTACTGCCTAAGAGTGATGTCAGATGATTACATCTCAGCTGTCAAGTTCCAGATCCTTTTTGGTCTATTCTCACCCCCCTCTCTCTTTTCTTTTTGTACTGCGAAGAGATGTTGACAGGGATTCTGCAGACTGCCTTCACTATGTCTCTTAGATGCCTGACTCAAGTCCAGGAGATGGGTAAAGTTCTCAAGGTAGCCTTGGCACAGATAAAACCTGTGCCCCAACTGTATCTGTTTCTTGAGAGGTCTAACCTGGCCATGAGGACAAAATGCCCTAGTTTGCATCTCAGCTGAATTACTGTAAGGTACTCTTCATGGGGCTGCCTTTAGAAAGTGTTTGGAAACTCCAGCAAGTCCAACATGTTGCAGCTAGATTGGTTATGGAGAATATAAAACTCTCCTGTTACAGCAGCTCCACTGGCTGCTGATCTGTTTTCAGACACAATTCAAAGTGCTGGTTTTAATCTATAAAGCCCTAAACAGCTTGGGTCCCAGCTTATGAGCCTATCCAGGTACAGTGGAACCTTGACTTATGTCATTAATCCATTCCGGAGGTCTAGACATAAGTCAAACATGCCTTAAGTCAAACGAACTTTTCCCATAGAAAGTAATGGGAAAGTGGATTAATCCATTCCAGATGATGAAAAAGACCCCTGAAAACAGCAATTTAACACAAATTTGACTGGGACAGGAGATTCCTTCCAAGGATGTAAATGAAATGTCTCTTCAAAGAGAGGAGGAGGCAGTGGAATTATAGTCCCAAAATATACGCCTCCACTTTTTAATGTTCATAGAAACAATGTCTAACATTTAAGTATTACTGATTTTTAACCTGACGTTCCAAGTTCTGAGCAACCCTATGCTAACCATTAGAGTCCCACAACTGTAAAGCACCCCAACTAAAATGTTTCCATTGTGGACCAGAATTCTGCAGCCAGATTTTTTACAAGACTGAGCTGACTGTCTAACTAGCGAGGCCAGCCCCAAGCTCCCGGCCCTTCTTCTCCTCCGGCGGCAGCGGCAGCTTTGGCGAGGCCGAGGACCAGCTCCAGGTGCTTGGAGTTGGCCTCGCCGAAGCCGCCGCTGCCAGAGGAGAGGAAGAAGGCAGGAGCAGTTTGGAGGCGGCAACCGTGATGCTGGGTTGTGGCTGCCGCCCGATTCCGGGGCCTTGCGCCGGGGCTCCGAGCTGTAAGTCAGAGCCCATGGCGCAAGTCAAACAGGCCCCTTCTTGCTGCAAGTCAAATATGCTGCAAGTCAAGCGGCATGTAAGTCAAGGTTCCACTGTATTAAGATAATCAAGGCCTTTCTTTTGGTTCAGCCACTCCCACAGTTACCTTAGGCATGAAAAGAATTGCTGCTTCCAGACCTTGGAACTCTGTCCCACAGGACACCAGGCTCATTCCACCTTTGCTATAATTCTACAAGCAGATGAAGACTTTTCTCTTCAATAAGCTTTCCTTTAAACGACTGGTTGACCATGGGGACTTTAAAAAGGGATCATTGTATTCTGTTGTTTTGCTTGTGTTTTCAATATGGCTGTTATTTATGAATTTTAATATGCTCTAATGCTTTTTAATATTGTACCGCTTTATTGTTTAGTTTTTAACTTTATTATTTAGCATCTAACTTTGTTTCTTTTAATACTATCAGCTGCCTTAGATACTTTAGGGGAAAGGTGGCATATAAACATTTTAAGTAATTAAAACAAATAAACAAACATGGGTACCTTTGTTTTATTTTTCCTTTTAATTCAAAAGAGTTTCCTTTGCATTGATATTTGTCACAAACTCATCAAAGATTCTGCATTGGTTAGGAAAGACTTAAAGACCTGGCTCTTCATGGAGAGTTTTGGTGATCGCTGAGTGTACAGTGTGTGTTGTCTGTTAGTTGTATTGTCTTGTCCCAGGCCTTTTTCTTGCCGGATTGTATGATGTTGTATTAGTGCGATGTTGACTGTTATTATATTTTTATTTTTTCCTGTTTATTACTGGGGTTGTGTTTGGGCAGCTTGTTTTTCAACCTGTTGTACACCGCCCAGAGTTCCTGAGGGAAAGTCGGGAGGTAAATAAGTAAATAAATAAATAAATAAATAAATAAATGTCTTGGTGCTACGTTACATAGACTAAGGCCATTCATGGATTTTATTTGAAACAGCAGAGAGAAGGCACCCTGAGGGCTTGGACATGTTTGCTTTGCATGTTCACACACACACACACACACAAACAAAAACAAAACAACAACAGCTGGGTGGCGGTGGCCAGAATTGGAGAGCAGAGCAGGGTATTGAATTGCCCACTGCCTGCCCCATTATCCCATCATCACCCCCACCTCCCAGGTTAGTTTTTCTGATAGCCTGAGCTGTCAAAAACATCTACCTGGGGGAGGGGAGGGGGCAACAACAGGAGAATGGAGCAGACAGCGGGATATTCAAAACCGTACTCTGCTGTCCCTTCTTAGCCAGGCAAGGGGTTGGCGGGTGATGCACCCACTAGACCCTTGTCTGGCTGGGAAGGGACAGCAGAGCAAGGTTTTGAATTCTGCACAGCAGGAGCACCCTCACTGCTGTGGTGTGGAATTAAAAACCCTGCTCTTCTATCCCTTCTCAACCAGGCAAAGGTCAAGTAAGTACACAACCTGCCCACCCTTTGCCTACCTGAGCAGAGCACAGCAGGAGTGGGCTGACAGGGCAAGCACTGACTTCACTGCTCGCCTTCTCAGCCCCCTGCTGTGTTTGGGGGATCCTAGCTTCCAAGGACACAGCAGGGGGCTGAGAGGGCGAGCAGTGAAGTCAGCACTCACCCGGTCAGCACCCTGTTGTGTCGGGAAAGCCGGGATGCGCCTGCTGTGTTGGGCAGAGTTCTGAATAGTTTCATTTCATTTTGTTTCCTTTTGGAAAAAAATTGTTACTAACGAATTGGAACAAAACTACTAAGGAAATGAAATGAAACACTATTTTTCCATTTCGTGCCCATCTCTAATTGTCTCAATTATCATGGATTTGAAGCGTAATATGCACGTGTTTGGAAGATTAGCTGGGGAACAAGAGTTCTATTATTTCTCTCCTAAAATAATTGCCAGTGCAATGTGTGATCCGCACTGCACAATTGTCCTGGTTAAAGCTTGTGTGCTTTCTATTGTCACAGTAATTTATTCAGTCCCACATAGTCCTTCATATTCATTCCATTTTCTATATAGCTCCCTTCAACATGGAAGACTTGTCTTTGTCTAAGACAGAATATGGAAAGAATGTGTTAGGCGTAATGACATAACTGGTAACATGTTATCAACACTGTTTCTTTTACTTTTTAATAAATAACCTGACAATCGGAAATGGCTTTCCCCTCCTTTCTTTTTCTTTACATGAGGAATGTCATTCCACTTGAAGTTCATTATGGATGATTTAGGGCAATTTGGGTCATTTTTTAATTTTTGAGGGGGGTTTCTTTAAGGATAAAACATGTACTGAAGAATGGTCAGTGTACCATGTCTTCTTTTTTAAGCATTGGTGAAGGTGATTAATGTTGACATAGTACTTTTTAGACAGGTTATTTGAAAGTCTGGTCTGAGGTAGAAATGGCCACCTGACGTCAATGCACACAGTACCTGTCCTGCAACATGATTATTAAAAATATACTCCCTTTAATGCTACCTAGCTGGCTGGATAGGTCAGTGGTTTAAGTATCTGGCTGTGGCACCAGAGATGGGGAGTTTGATTCCCCACTGCTCCTCTCAGAACAGCCAACGTGCATGGCCTTGGGCAAGCTGGACAGCCCCAGGGCACTCCTAGAAGAAGGGAATGGTAAACCACTTCTGAATACTCTATCTAGGAAACCCAGAAAAGGGGCACCATGAGTCATAATTGACCTGGTGATCCATGAGTAATGGGAGCTTTTCTTCAGGTTCATAATTTGCAATTCAAAATATGGAGGGAGAAAGCAACTTGTGCCGTTTATATGCTGCCCCATAGCACTTAAAGCACTGTCTGTACAGTTTATAAGAAATTATGCAGACCACACATGCCCCCCTACCCCCAGCAAGCTAGGGACTCATTTTACTGACCTTGGAAGGATGGAAGGTTGAGTGAACCTTGAGGCGGCTACCTGGGATTGAACCCTGGGTAGTGAGGAGAGTTTTGGCTGCAGTACTACAGTTTAACCACTGTGCCATGAGGTTCCCAAGAAGAAGAAAGAGAATAATACAAAGCTGGAGGGTGATACAGCCTGGTTCCAGGCAGCTTCATTGGACTGGATGTGCTTCTACTTCCTCTTCCTCTTCCTCTCTGCTCAAAGCCTCATAGCTTGTTGACATCCACAAAGAATGACCTCCCTACTCCAAGTGCAATCTCATCAGTAATGTCTTTATTTCCTTCCAGATAAAAACATCACAAAGCCATCCCATTGTTGAGATAATATTTTAAACAGTCCACTTAGCAGGTACGTATCTGTAAAACAACACATAGAGGCTAACATATTTTTATTCTGCTGTGTTTCTTTCTCTCTTGGAGACGCCGTACATGTAAATACAGCAGAAGGAGAGCTGGAGGAAAAAACCGAGTGAGAACAAGTGGTAAAAGAAGATAGCATACAGCTCAGATTTCCATTTTTTTTACATACTGTATAGGCATTTATACTTCAGCTTAGACTGACACTGCACATGGAAAAGAGCCCCATGCAGTGGATATGAAAATTAGAGAGCACATTGCCTTCAAGATAAGTGAGATCTTTACCAGTTTCTCACACATCCAGTAAATTTCCATGGCCATGTGGGAATTTAAGCCCAGGCCTTCTAATCCACCACTCTAGTCATAACACCAGACTGGGTGGACTCTGTATACTGAGCAACTCTGGGTGGACTTGGTTTATTAACTAGGAAAACAGTTATGGCATGGATAAAGAGCATGTGGCCCTCCCAATGTTACTGGATTCCAGCACCCATCATCCCCACCACCACCATTGACCATGCTGTCACCATGAGACTTGCACTTTAACACCACCTGGAAAGTCATCATTTCCCCTAGTTTTGTAAAATGACCCTTGTACTCGTGACTCTTCATCTTTGTGGGGGAGCTAATTTCTTTCCTTCTTTGAAGTGTACTGTAACAGCTACAATACTCAGATGCTTGCCACTGTCCTTTAAAAATGGGAGTTTTGCGTTTGTTGGGTAGATGTGGACATGTGTGACTTTGCATACATGGATGAACATGGACAACAGGCAATATGACCAGACTCAGAAACATTGCTGAGTCAGCTGCTGTGACAGTAGTCACTCAGTCAATTAAAAAAAACCAATAAATATAAAATTATTTGCAATGACTAGGGTTCTAGGTGGCTCTATAGGTTTATAATCTCTGCCCATCTCACTCTGGCAGTAAATTCCTGCTTGTTTAGCTGGCAGAACAAGTATCTGGTAACAAGAATTGCCCTGGGGGATAAACATGAAACATTTGCCTTGGTAGGTATTTGACAAGTGCTTGCAACATTTCACAGCTGGGGTGTGAAAAAACCAATAGAGAAGATGGGACCCGGAGATGTGCTCCTTTTGTTGTGGGTTTTCACAAAATATTTGTTTCCCTTTTTAAACTTTTGACAAAGATGTGTGTATTTGTGTTTAAATTGCTTTTTCCTTCTTCAAATTTATGCCCTGCCTATTTCCCCAGGAATGTGTTTAACAGATTTCTTATTCATATCAAATTATTCTTTCCCTGTGTTGCTGAATTTTTGTAGAGCACATTCCAGGTAAATTTATGGCCTGGTACAAATGGAACAAAGCCAACGAAAAAGTGAGAGAACAGAGTCGTATGCATGAGAAGGATAGAAGTCTTTTGAAATTATTCCAGTTTGGAATCCTTTGGAGGTACAGGAACCTAACCAGAACTAAGATATCTCGAGTCAATGCTGATGCTACAGACTCTACAGCTTCAACCTGTGCAAGAGAAGAAGACTGGTGAATCCATTCAGACCTCTCTGGTCATGAATCATAGAATCATAGAATAATGAAGTTGGAAGGGGTCTACAAGGCCATCAAGTCCAACTCCATGCTCCATGCAGGAATACAAATTGTTGGCTGGTACAAATGGCCAAAGTGCCGAAGGGACCACTTTGGCCGCCTGTTCAGAACATTGACACGTTTGAATGGGTCGCATGGCCATAGGATGGAGCCAAAAGTTGATTAAGGAAACAACATGTGTCACCCAATCCCTTTTTATATTTTGGCCGTCTTCCCGTGCTTTCTCCCTATTAAAAGAATGAGAGTAACTGGTTGCGTTAAGCACCAGATGGGAATTTTTGACTCTTGCTCAGATTGGCAGTGTGTGGCAGTATGTTTCATCCATCCAATTCTCTTTAAGTTTTGAGGAGGTTCGTATAAATCCGGTCACAACTGGTGGGCAGTGCAAGTGGTTAATTCAAGTTAGGCTAAAATTAGTGCAGATCTTAATTGATTAGATTGGTAGACCTCAATGCTAATTTGGAATGGAGGAAGAATTTAGGAATAGCATAATAGAACTATGATTAATATGCCTAAGAATGATAGATGAGGGCTGTCCAGACTGCTAAAATTTTGGAAGGTTGCTGATAAGTGAGCAAAAGCAAAAAGCTTATATACCGCCCCATACCACTTCAAGTAGTCTCTGGGTGGTTTACAGTTTAATTATGCAGGATTACACATTGCCCCACCCGCAGCAAGCTGGGTACTCTATTTACCGACCTTGGAAGGATGGAAGGTTGAGTTAACCATGAGCTGGCTGCTGGGGATTGAACCCCAGGTTGTGAGCAGAGTTTTACCTGCAGTACAGGCATTAATCACGAAATTATTATGGAGCTACTTGCACTTTTCAGGCCCCTTGCATGAACGAGAATTAACAGAGTGAATTTGTATTGATAAATTGTGGCCCAATTTTAATCCCACAAATGTATCTCGTCTCGTTATTTCTGGACTGGGTGGGCAAAGGATATCTGCCAGGTGGTTGTGAAGTGGCATTTCCACTCAGAATGGAACACGGGGTTACAAAGATGAAAGCACTGAATGGAAAAGGGGGAAGAAGCTGGGGAAGACAGTTTTTATAACACTATCAGCAGCCGCTGCCATTTCCAACACCTCTTCATATGGAACAATAAGGAGGTGTCAGTGAGCAGCATTAGGTGTAAAGACATTTTCCAACATCCTGTTATCTATCAAATATAAAAAAAGAGTGCCAAGCAAGCACTGCTGCTCAAAATTGCTTCTAGACACTTTCAGAATTATATAATTTCAGAATTATATAATTGTGGAAATAAGTAAACAATGCCTGGAGACAAGGCAAGTTCTATATAAATTCAGGCATGCATATAAGAAGAGAGATTTGTACTGTTTTTTTTTTTTAAAGCATGAATGATGTTGAAGTGTCTTGGAAAATAAATGGGCAGAACAACATAATCCTGTAAATCCATGAGGGAAGCAGCAATTATCCATGTGCATTCCCACCAACAGTTTTTCAAGAAAAGCATTATGAAGTGTCCTGTCTTTCCTGTGTCTTAGGTCTTCACAACCCTCATTATCTCACTCCCGATTATCACTTTTTCTTTGATGGTCTTTCAGGTGGCCCAGGCTATAAAAGTACTGTACCATGAACATGGAGGAATTCACACATGTCAGGATGGGTAACTTGTGGGCATTTTTCTGCCCCACAGAGCACGTGAAAGGTGTCTTGCTTGAGTACTAGAGAATGGAAATCACAAAACATCTGCTCACACCTTTGGAAAATACTATTTGGGCCTGTGTAACGTTGTGGTGATGGTGTCCCTGAAATGTATTTGGAGGACAAATCCACACACACCCCTTTTTTGCCTGAAGATCCTGGAGAACTGCGAGACAACAGATACAGCTTTGAAGTTAGAAACACTATGCCCAATAGTGTTTCCACTTTTAAACTGCCCCCCGCCCCCATTTCAGACTAAAGTTTTTAAAGTCTTGTATTAAGCTGCTTTGGAGACATATTTGAAGACTACGAATGAAATCTAAGCAGAAATATAATTCTTCTAAAGGTAATATGCCCCTAGGGTAATCTTGCTTCCTTCTGTCCCATTACTTCCTAGGAGAAATTTAAAAACTTTGCTATGCCAAACATGGCATGAAAACTTTCATTCCGAATGGAGAAGAATAAGGATTTCATCCAGACTAAGTAACACAAGAAAGTCCAAAGGTGGGCATAAGACGGAGGAGTTTTCCTAAGAGAAAGGAGAACACATCTTTTATTTCCTCCATGGCCCATACACTGCTTCTGTATAAAAGAAGATCCACAATATGCAGTTCTTTGGTTCTGGTTAGGTAAGAATAACCTCAGTAAATCATGCCCAATGTGCCTTCGTTTTGACAGCAGAGTTAAAGTCAGCTCTTTGCCAAGAAGTACCCACCAGCTTTCGAAGAGAGAGAATGTGGGTAGTTGGAAGGCTTGATGTTTATAATGGATCAGAGACAAAAATGTCCAGGCTTGCTGCCATCAAGAGAAGTGGAGGGAAAGCGCTTGCAAATCCTTTATATATATAAAACCCCTGAGTTGTCTATGGGTTGATTCTGTGGTGTGTGCATGCTAGAGACTTTAATGCTTGGGATCTAAAGCTAGGCTCTGAGCTCCTCTAAACAGGTTCCTCCTTCAACTCATTAGGTTCAGGAATGCTGCTGAAGGAGCGGTTCCCCCTCTTAAAATATGTCCATTAAAGCCTAAGGGCCCCTTAATGAGTGAACAGAGATAAATTGAAACTGCAGATTTCTTTTTTTTACCCCCATTTTTCAAAGCAAATAGTAATCCTTTGGCATTTTCCACGGAAACACCAAGGGGAAGAGAGTGCTCTCCGAAGGAATTTCCAGCTCCAATCCAAGGACATGAAGAAGGCTTTGACTATTTAACAGTGAAGGCAGCAGAGATGATAATATCCATGCCAGTTGGGATGGTTTGGCATGGGATTATGTTAATCTCGGAAATGCCAATTCCAAGAGGTTGGGACTGATACAAAACAGATTTGTTCATTATTAGTATTACTTTTGTTTGTCGTTCTTGAAGATCTCGAGGGGACGGTAACAGACATGTAAAAGCTGTGATAGATGTACACCAAATAGGTGCAAGGATACTGTTTTTCATAAGCCACCTGGTATGGCAACTGGCCCCTGCATAAAGACTACCTCTGCCCCATACATTGCTCTGTTAGGCATACCAAACATCTCAGAGCCTCTGGCCTGTCGACTCTAAAAGAATATCTGGGAAAGAGTCCAGGGGGCTACACTCAAATATATTGCAGAGGTGAAATGATGGATGAAAACACTAAGATGAGGTTTCAGGTGATATAAAACCATCAGTTAATGAAAACAAAGAAAACCTTGACAGCTGGAAATTGTTCCCTCATGCTGCAGAAATCTAAAATGTGTATATTGTGGTCTATCCTCCACTAATTCCCTTTGGTGTCTTGGAAACTCATGAAACAAGCATAACTCTCTCTTGCTTAACTGCACCCAAATATTCATAGAACATAGAATAATGGAGTTGGAAGAGATCTACTGTATTAGCCATCAGATCTAACCCTCTGTCTAATGCAGGAAATCAAGTTCAAGTGCAGTGGTACTTCAGTTTACGAATCGAGATGGGCACAACATGCCAAAATGGCATTTTGTTTAGTTTTTTGTTTTGTTAATTAGTGTTTTAAAAAAATTCATTTTGTTGATCGTTTGTTTCATTTTTCATTTTTTCATTTTTTTAAACTCATGCCAACCAACTGGCCTGTGGGCCGGGTTGGCACGTTTTTAAATTATTATTATTATTATTATTATTATTATTATTATTATTATTATTATTATTATTATTATTATTATTATTATTATTATTATTA
>JAHTLZ010000114.1:2639133-2660829 GCA_023846285.1 Phrynocephalus versicolor | reverse complement strand
TGGGTGGGGGGAGAGTTTAAAAGTTTTTTCCTGTGCCGTCCGTGCCGTGCGGCTTGTTGCTGCTGCTGAGAGCCTGCGGCGAGTCCCACCAGAGCAGCCCAGGAGGGAGGAGGGGGGGAGGCCGGGGACCTCCAGAAACCACCCCTCTGGTAGGTGCCCTGAGGCACGGCAGGCATTTTTCCGCCTGCTTTTTGGTCGGGAACCGGGTTTTTTAACTTTTAAAAACTTTTTTTCTGTGCCGCTTGGCATCGCGCGCGATCGCGCGATGCAAGTAACGAGCACGACAAATCAGACCAAATTGTTCATTCGTCGGTTCGAGCTCGAAGTCTGGCGGAGTAATTCCCGTTACCGTTTCCGTAGAGTAACGGAACCGAGTAACGGAAATGGAAACGGAAATACCGCTAAGTCGTGCCCATCTCTAATTACAACAGAATTATATTTTAAAATCTTCTGTTTTCAACCTGTCCCCAAATACACATTTTGGGTAAAGCAAGGCTCCACATTTTGTTTTTTAGAAGAATCCTGTTTCCAAGGACCCAATAAGATTTCTATAATTCCTTATTGCATCTTAAAGTGTAATGGTACAAAAATACTATTGGATCTAATTGCAGCATAAAAGGTAATCCATCAATTCAAGGCACTCATTATATACTTCTCCCCTCTTTCAAAACATAAAAGTTATATTTGGCTGCTTCCATGCTTATGACCCAAGTTTTCAAAAATATTTTCTCAGGGTGTTTTATATACCTTCCGATTTAATATGTAACTGAATCAGTTTTGCATTAGTACATACAAGCAAATGTTTTATCCATAATTAGGGAGGCCTTTGGCGACCTTTTCGGTTAATTTTTAATTTTCATTTATTTACTTTTATTTGCTTTTATTTTATTTTATTTTATTTTCCTCGCCACCAATGCCATCTCTTGTGTGTGGGGGGGTATGGTTCCTCCCCACTTTTATTGCTCCCTGCTCATTTTTATGCTTGTCTTCCCTGTTCGTTTTTATTGTTCACTGCCCCGAGTTCCTATAGGAAGATGTGGTGGTATATAAATGCAATAAATAAATAAATAAATTATATTTTAGCTTGAAAATTTCCAGAGAGTCTTCTGAATTGTATACTTCAGACTCTACTCTAATCCTTTAAAGCTCATTAGAACTGTGTTTATCGGGATGGAGATACATTGTATATTTGTATTGCTTGTTCCCTAGGTTATTTAATCCCATCATTTTGTCAACCTTTCACTATGATTATTATCCAGATTTATAGATGTTTAATTGAAATGTAAATCCCATTGATTTGACTTCAGTAGGCCAACTCCTGCAATACGAATGAAGCCTGTATTGCATGGATCGTAAAGTGGCTGGCGCTAAGTATTAAAGTGAAGTAACAGAAGGCCCAGATCCTCCTGTTTCCAATTATCTGGCCAAGACATGTCCAGCAGACAGCATTTTATTGGGAGTCGGTCATCAGCTGTGCAGGGCCAAGAAGGCCACCTGCCTTCCATATGTGTTGCTGTCCACACTTTGGCTTCCAAATCACAGCTTGTAATATATTATCCACAGGTTGGGCAGGGGTCTGGATCACAAGGCAAGACTTTGTTTTGGTGGAATTTAATATTTTCCACATTTCATTCAAAAGGATCAGCCCTTAATAAGAGGTAGGTGTGTTGTACGTCCTCCTCACAGGAACTTCAAAAAAAGTCAAGGAATGCAATTTTGTGAAAAGCAACATGAACTGACCCTTGGTGTAGCAATAAGATTCACAGCAGATTTATTTTACTGAGTAAGGGGGGAGATTCAGTAATATTTGAGGCACTGGAGAATTGTCCTGCATCACTGTTCATGCAAGAATTCCTTTCCATGTGTCAAAGATCTAATCACATTGGAGAGTATCAGAATTTCCCAGTTAGTGGTAGGAAGCATGCCAACTACCATGTGAAAATAGTTTCTATTAGCATGTGAATCAATCTCTGGCTATCACTCTAGATCAGTGGTTCTCAACCTGTGTGTCCCCAGATGTTCCTGGACTGCAACTCCCAGAAGCCTCCACCACTCGCTGTACTGGAAGGGATTTCTGGGAGTTGCAGTCCAGAAGCATCTGGGGACCCACAGGTTGAGAACCACTGCTCTAGATTATACTGCTGTTCTGATTTCTCATTTAGCCTCATTATAGCCTGTGGGGATGTATTTTTGAATATTGGAATTTTACAAATGAGGAACTATCCCCAGCAACACATGAGCAGCCACTGGGAGATCTGCCAGTTGAAGTGACTTGTGATAGTTGAAAAAGATAGAAGTGGGAGCAGGAAACCCTGTCTTCTGCCACTGGTCATATTTCCTTGAGGAAATGGCTGGAATGAAAGCAAAACTGGGTACGCGATTCCTTCTCTCTTTCTGTCACCACCTTCTGTCCTTCCACTGACCAGGGAACTGCTGGTTAAGGTGCAGATCCATTTCAATCTCAACTATTTACTTGCAGAGGGCTTTTGAAATTGAGCCAAGATGTTCATTCATAGTATAGGGACAAGCCTGAATTATCATACAGTTGTCTGAAGACATCATAATGAATAAGAACTTACTGCTTTCAATAGGCAAGATACAGTATCCTCAAGTACACTCTCCTTGTGCTAACAGTTTTGTTACCTTGGCAACTGTGACCAGAAAATGGGGGATTTGGCTGCTTCTTACAGCTCAGTCTGTTTGCAAAGTCCTGTGTATTCACACATAAAGTGTGAACAGAGAGCAGCCATTCTATGGAAATTCTTGGCGCACTCATTTATGTCTATCAGTGGCGCAGCTCATTTGTAACAGGCACTCCACACCAAACATATAGTTGTCATACCATGGCTCTTCAAACATAATGTGGCTATTTTCTAGCCCAGGGTTCCTCATACTTTTTAAACAGTGGGGCGGTTCACTGTCACTCAGAATTGCTGTGGGCCGAGCAGAGGTAGTGGCGGCGGCAGTGGTGTGTGTGTGGGGGGGGGTGAGGGAACGGGAGAGGGTTGGGGCAAGCAGTGGCGCCAGTGGTGGTGGGGTGACGGAACTGGGGAGGGTTGGGGCAAGCAGTGACAGGGGTGGGGCGGGGACAGGGGTGAAGGAACAGAGGGGGGATGGGTTGGGGCAAGCAGTGGTGGTGGTGACGGGGAGGAAGGGAACCAGGGAGAAGGGTTGGCGCAAGTGGTGGTAGTGGTGGCTGATGGAGCCGCTCTCCTTCCTTCCTTCCTTCCTTCAGGAAGAGGCGGCAGCCAAGGCAAACTCGGGCCCCTCCTCACCTCCTAGGCAGCCGCTCAGGATAAGGAGCAGCAGCGGTGGCAGGGGTGGTGAGGCTGGTGCCCCCACATGCAGAGCTGACTGTGCATGCAGGGGTGCCGCATGCTGGCCCTCAGCCCTTCTGTGCCCCGGAGGGAAACCAATCTCCTCTCCTGGCCTGGTCCAGCCCAGCCTGGCTTGCTGCGCTGCAAGCCAGGGAGAGAGGGAGCGGGGGCTGGAAAGGAGGGAGAAGAGGCAGGAAGACCTGCCCAAAGCCACCCACCACCCACTCACTGGCCCAGCCGGGCTGCGGTGCTCAGTTGGCTTGCAGACCCACCTGTCACTCACCAACCGGGGACACCGGGGACAAAAGAGTGAGTGGGAGGCTGGAGACAAGGGGCCATTGTGGTCCACAGTCAGCCTGGAGGCATGCCTCCCTCCCTGCCTCCCTCCTTCACTACTCACGGGCTCATCTCCTCCTGCACCTCCATCAAAGCACGCCGGAGCAGGAGGAAAAATGGGAAGCCCTCCCTATCCCTGACTTGACACGCAGAGAAGGACACTGGGCTTGGAGGAGTTGCTTTGGGGGGAACACACTGCCCAGAATCCATGAGCCCTCCCCTGTGCCTCTGCATAAAATAAAAGCTTGTGGTGTTCACATTCACACTTTCACCCCACTGACCAGACAAGGCAGCAGGAAATACCAATAAGCCTGAAGCTCCTCTTTCTAATCCAGCGCTTTGCTTGTACACCAGAGCAACAAAATAATGATAATTAAAAAAATTGAACCCTTTTAGATCAATTCAAACATGGGATCACTTGGACTAATGCAGAAAGGGAGGTCTACACATTCAAAGCATCTTCCCATTTGCCTCATTAATTAATTAATTTAAAATATTTTGACTGCACCTTTCTTCTTAAAAGGACCCAAGATATGAGATTGTGTGTACGCATGCACACATGCACGCACGCATGGACGTGTGCACATGCATGCGCACGCACGCACGCACGCACGCGCACACACACACACACACACACACACACACACACACAGAGCAACGCCAGTACAAACTCTGCCCAACAAAGTCTCTCTCCCAAGACTTTTTAAAAGTTTCTCCTCCCAGACAACACTCCTGTTATTTTATTTTATTTTTACTAGACAAAGTCCTGTATTGGAAGAAGTCTATCTCATTTCATATTAATGCAGTTCTTTGTAGAGCCCCACCTATGGTTCTGTAAGTCAAAATGCAAGCAGTTTGAACAGAGTGCAGCCTCTTAAATCAAACAGACCCAAATTCTCTGGTGTGAGTGATTGCATATTTTGATTTCTGTGTTGTTGCACCTTAAGTGCCTTCCTGCAGAGTCTGGGTAGGTGAGAAGAAGAGGCCAGTTTAACAGAAACAGAGATGGCTAGAACACAACTCACTGCAGATATGACTGAAGGCTAACAGCTGATTATCAATGGTCTGTGCTGGCCCCAAAGAAAGGGTTCATCTGTGACGCTGTTGGATTCTTATGCTGAGACCCAGCTGAAAAGAATAGCTCAGTGCTTGTTGCAATGTGACCTAGCTGGGGATGTGAAGAAATCTTTGGAGATATGCTATGTCATGTTTGCAAGGTGCTTTGAGATAAAATTGCTTTTATCTGCTGCCGCATCTTGAATGCTGTGACTGGAATAGCTGATGGAGGTGTTCAGAGATCTGCCTGGTCCTGTACTGGTGGATGGGATTCAGCTGCTGAGGTTAACAAATTGCTTTGACAAGTGCCGCCTACGGCATGAATGCTTCAGTCAAGTCCTTCTTCATTCATTACCCAGAAGTTGCCTGGCTAGGCTAAGGAAGTGATACTTGTCTTCTACAGAGATAGTGGCCCCTGCCACTGTAAAGAAAGCAGCAAAAGACTGGGGAAGATGACAAGAGTGATGATGATTGCATGACTTTTTAGAGGACTTTTCCTGAAACAACATGATATATGCAATGTATTCCATAGGATCAAAATATGCAGAAGTTAAAAAAAACAGCAGTGTGGACAATGGGTAAAACCCTCTTTAGTTTTGCCTCATGTGGAACGGTCTATTACACACCAGGTTGTCATGGTTCCCCCCCCCCCCATGTCATTTGCAAAGCTAGGCCTGCAGGGTGTTGCACTCCTGTACTAATGTTTCCATCCCTCATAGGGCTCGGTCCCACGTCCCTTTAAAAACAGTTTAAATTACTAAATAAATCGTGCCCCAAATGGATTCTTTTTTCTCTTAAATGTTCTCATGCTCTTTTTAGCTTTAATGTTGCCTTTTAATGTTGTAAGATGCCTCTTCTAATTTAAAATTGAATATGTCTTAAATGTTTTTGGCTGTATATTTTTCCTCATTATTGTAAGCTGCCTTGGGTCCTTTTCAAAGGAGAAAGGCGGGGTAAAAATATTCAAAACTAACTAACTAACTAACTAACTAATGAAGATCCTCCCCAATATATGTACATGCAGCATTATTTGGCTGTGGCTGTTGTTGAGTTCCTGTATTCAGTTTAAATTCATGGAATACACTATGGTGTTTTAAAATATTTAATTGAAAGCTTTTCCATTGATGCATATCAAAGCTTTTTCTCAGACTGAAGATGCTTACTTGGATGCGTAGTGAAACATTTCAATCCCACAAGAAAAGAAGTCCAGTTGCCATGACTCAACTGCCAGATAACCTCACCCAGACGACTGAGAACCTCCACAGATATATATGAACATGGGACTTAGCAGTGCAAAATTTGCATTGCTTTTTAACTGAATCAGACTTGCTCCTGTATGTAGAAAAAAACTCTGAGCTATACTGTACACATTCACTTAAACAGAAGGAGTAGAGCCTATGAGACTTTCAGTGTTGCAATTCAGAAATACATGATCTAAGTTTCGCGACACCTGTTAGAAGATTCCCAAATTCATTTTATCTTGTTGTAGAAAATATAATTGCTCTTCCATAACCATGGGTGTGTTAACAGCAAGATAATATGCATTACTTTTCCATCTGCCAGTATTATGTCAACTGTTTTATCAGATAATTCACCCCTCCGCCCTGATCTTCATCTGTGCTAGTCTTGAGGTGTAATTCATTAAAAGAGAAGTCACTTTTTAAAGCAATGCACTTAAGATATTAGAGAATCCCGTCCCAGTTTGCCTTCAGCGCTGTGAATTCTCAAACACACATTTTTATTTCACCAAGGGGGCTAAATAAGCATGCCTATATAAGGTAAGTTGCATGGATGGACATCAAGTCTAACACATGGCAGCACTGGATTCAGCTGATGTGCAGCTCAAGACAGTGCAGGGCAAGGCAAAGACTGTCTGTACTTAGGAACAGCAGGTTAAACCAGCTCGCAAGCCTGCTCCGGAAGCTTTCGTAAGAACCAGCAAGTACAGTATCTTGGTTCAAGAAGGCTTTGTTGGCTGGTCTCCATGAAGTACCTCCTCCTATCCAGACTTAGTTTGGAGGTGCTCAGGTCAAGATGAGCTTGGATGCATCCCCAGCTCTGTGTGAGTTCTTCACTGTGGCCAGCTCACAAACAAATAACTCCACGTGTGCTGTTTTGGATGCCTTCCTCTCATGTTTCAGCACATTGCTGACAGCATAAATTGCCCCTGAAATTTTCTTTGGCCTGGGTTCATGTTTGGAATCAGCTGGTGCAGATGATAATGACATTGAGTGCATGTTCATGGGTTGAAGAGGGGGTTCCAAGTCATCCAGAAGACAAAATTGCACACCCGGCCAGGTCATCATGAACCACTGAGAGGTGATGCTGGAGTCATGGTCCCTCTGTGTATGAAGTGATGTGGGTGGGACAATTTTTCTCATTTTTCAGGGAAAGGTCCTGTGTTTGCATACAGATGCTTTGCCTTCCAATACTTAATATGTTATGCAAGACAATCAATAGTTGCTAATGGCTGTGATACTGATATATCTGGTTTAACACAAAAGGCAACAAAGAAAATGTAGCAAGAGAGCTCATCCAAGCATGCTTTAGAGATCTTTAAAGTCTGTATCAGCTATAGGGTAGAGCCTTCATCTGAGAATGGCTGTAGCCCTATGCTGGTTTCCATCCAGTTATGAAGCTCACTGGGTGATCTAGGGCATCTTCCCTCTCCATTCCAGATGTGAGTTCTAAAATGGGAACCAACTAAATTAATGGTGAAAAGGGTCCAGAATGTCTCCTCAAGAGTATGTTCCAGTGCTCTAACTTCAAAACTGCTCAGTCTGCCCCAAAAGCTGCCAGATAGCAAGGCAGTTCCTGGTCTGCATGTCAGAGCTCTGTTCTGTACCACATGGTCCCATGATCTAAATAACCTTTCATTTATTAATATAATAACCCCAAGCGTCTCCTCCGTCGCAGAGCTCGACCTTCGCCGTGGTTCACGACGGAGCTTAGAACGATGAAGCAGGAACAGAGGAGACTGGAGAGCAGCTGGAGGAGGAGACGGCATTTAAAAAGACTGCAGTTGTCATCCAGACTAGGCGCTACTCTCGGGCGATCAGGGAGGCTAAAACATCTTACTACTCCCTGAGAATTGGTGAGGCCTCGAACGCCAGGCAGAACTCTTTCGGGTGGTCCGGGACCTCACCATTCCTAGTCTGACTCCTACTGAGTTCAGCAGTGAGCATTTTTCAGTCTTCTTTAGATCAAAAATAGAGACCATCCGGACCGGCTTCGACTCCAGTTGCACTAGCCCACTCTCACCATCCCCTGTTACTGCACCCCCTCGCTCTCCTCAATTGGTTGGATTTGGGCCTGTCTCCTCTTTGGAAGCCTCCAGGGCAATTGCCCACTGCCGGCCCGCATCCACCCCCTTCGACCCTTGCCCTGCTTGGCTTATAAAAGTGGCCGGGGGGGCATGCCTGAATGGGCCTCCATCATTGCCACCGCCTCTTTCAACAAGGGGGTCTTTACCTCCCGTCTGAAGGAGACGGTAATAAAGCCCATTCTTAAAAAACCAGGCTTGCAATCGGACCAATTGGTGAGTTATCGTCCGATTGCCAGTGTCCCCTTTATGGGCAAGGTCATCGAGAGGGTGGCCGCAATCCGGATACAATCATTTTTGGAGGAACAGCATTGCCTTGACCCATGCTAGTCCGGGTTCAGGCCTGGCTGGAGGACCGAGACAGCTTTGGTCGCGCTGCAAGATGACCTATCCCGGGCGGCTGACAGGGGTTGCTCTACCCTGTTGGTTCTCCTGGATCTG
This sequence comes from Phrynocephalus versicolor, assembly GCA_023846285.1. Lineage (NCBI taxonomy): Eukaryota > Metazoa > Chordata > Lepidosauria > Squamata > Agamidae > Phrynocephalus > Phrynocephalus versicolor. The sequence continues at coordinate 2,652,357 of JAHTLZ010000114.1, read as the reverse complement.
TCAGCGTCCTTCGATACCGTCGACCACGGTATCCTACTGGATCGGCTCTCCGAGGTAGGTATCGGAGGCACTGTTCACAGTTGGCTCCGGTCCTTCTTGGAGACTTGACCCCAGTACGTGCAGCATGGTGGAGAGTTGTCGGCCCCGTGGACACTCCCTTGTGGGGTGCCACAGGGCTTGTCTCTCTCCCCCATGCTGTTCAACATCTATGTAAGACCGCTGGCGGGGGTCATCCAGAATTTTGGAGTGTGCTGTCATCAGTACGCTGATGACATGTAGCTCTAGCTCTCCTTTTCCACCTCTGCAGTGGAAGCTGTCACGACCCTCGATCGGTGTCTGGGGGCAGTCATGGCATGGACCAGGGCAAACAGGCTTAGGCTCAACCCAAAGAAGACTGAGGTCATGTTATTTGGGAGTTCCCTGTCTGGATATGGAGGCCCTCTACCCTGCTTGTAGGGTGTTTCCCTGCAGCTGGCGGATAGGGTAAGGAATCTGGGCATGGTTCTGGATCCAGCGCTGTCCTTGGACTCCCAGGTGGCTGCCGTAGCCAGATCCACTTTTTTCCATCTGCGTCAAATTGCCCAGATCTGCCCATACCTGGATGGTGACTCCCTGAGAACAGTAGTGCAGGCACTGGTGATCTCGAGATTGGACTACTGTAACGGTCTCTACATGGGGCTGCCCTTGACTTTCCTCCGGCGCTTGCAGTGGGTGCAAAATGCAGCAGCCAGGCTGGTGGCTGGTGTGCGTCACTACGACCACATCACCCCAGTCCTGGCTCGCTTGCATTGGCTGCCCGTTGCACACTGGATCAGATTCAAGGTACTGGTTTCAGTTTATAAAACCCTCCATGGCTTGGGCCCGGACTACTTGGCAGAGCGTATCGCCCAACGATCAACCTCGGCCCGACCAGTCCGGCAGTCGCGAGCGCACTCACTCCAGGTCGCCACCCCTAGAGAGGCCCGGAAAACTACCACCCGTAACCGGGCCTTCTCGGTGGCGGCCCCCTCGCTGTGGAACACCCTTCCGAGTGATGTGCGCTCTGCAGAGTCCCTGCTGGCCTTCCGTAGAGCTCTTAAAACCTTGCTCTTTCGAGAGGCCTTTGGCAACCAAGTGTAACTTACACAGTTTTTTTTTAAACCCGCCATCTGCCATCATTGCCATTATTTTTAAAGATGCTGGGCCATTGAGGCCTCTATTATGTCTGCGAAGGGTGCTAGCAGTGCTTATTTTAATTTCCTGTTTGTCTGTCGTACTGTATTGTGTATTGACACCGTTTATTGTATCTTGTATTGTATCTTGTATTGTACCCTGACGATTGTTGCACCGGTCAGATTGCTGGAAGCCGCCCAGAGTTCCCTTGGGAAGATGGGCGGGGTATAAATCCAACAATAAATAAATAAATAAATAAATTACCAATCACTAGTCAGAGATAATAGCAGAAGTTTGCAGATGGATGGTAAATATCCAAGCATGTTGGAAAGCCTTGGAATCCAAGTCCTGTGTCTGAGTTTGAGTCTTTGGTACGTAGTCCCAAGTTTCTAATATAGATAAGCTCCCCTGTCCCCCCCCCCCAAACAGGAGGGATGGGTGGGTTCCAAGTCACAAGTTAAGCGTGAGTTGTTGGGGAAAAACACAAGCAAATCTGTGACAATTCACCAATGTAAGTTAAGTCCATTTTGACAGCAAGTCCTGTGAGTTAAGTTCCCATCCCTGGGAATATCCATCAGTGATATTTGGACAGAAACTGAAATTTTTCTAGCTTTGTTTTGAAATCTCCAAGGGGGGGGGGTTAATCTTGAGTGAGAAATGTTTGTGGTCCCTTGGCTCACAGAGTGCAGCATAAGACACTGAGAAAATCATCTGGAGATGTCAGCCAGCTTGCCTGGCAATCACAAGATGATTTTGCCACACAAATTTAAGTATACCATCAAGAATTTGTTTCTACTGTATCTGCCAACAGAAGAGGATCCTTTGCTGCCTCTCTCTTTCCAGCATTCAGTACAGCACACAGACATACAGGCACACTTGTAACCATATGTCCAAACATGATCCCACGGAACCATAGGAAATCATGAGCATTTACCATTTGAATAGAAGAGTGTGTTCATTCACTTCTTTCCACTTAAACATGATCTTTTCCTTGGAGACTGCAGATTTCTAGCATTCTTTGGAAATCTCTAGGTGTCTGTTTCCTGGAATGAGAATTTATATTTGGGTAGCAAGGTAAGCTTGGAGAGGCTGGGGGGAAAAAGACTCTTAAGTCACGGTCTCCAACTGCACTGGCAGCATATAAAAGAGGTAGAGTCTTGAAATCAGCCCATTCCCAGTTTTTCCATTTCATTTCCTTGGAGCAGAAAAATAAAGGAATATAATAACAACCAAGGCTGTATGCCCCTCTGTCTCCCAGTCATGGTTTCACATTTTCAAAATTTTGGACTTGGGGTGCCTCACCCCAGAATGTTAGGGGCTGCTCCCCCAACCCTTGTCACTATCCATCACTAACTCCAAGGATGAGAAAGCAAGACATTTGAAAATGAGCATGAATAGTAGGAGGACCATAACATGGGAACTTGAGGAGTATTCCGTTTTCAAGATGTTGTAATTAGTTTTATTGATTGAAGTGTGCATGTTTGTTAGACGGCTACAGTGCCGTTTTCAGTCACCAAGTGCATAGGACATGCCAATGAGGCATTTTGAGCTTCTCCTCTGTTGGTGTACAGCCTCCTCTGTCCATGACAAATGTTAATGCAACAAAGCATTTCTTTCAGCCTGAGGGCTGAAATTGGTTTCAGAGAGGGCCTGAGGTTGCATTCCAGGGGCTGACCAGACCAAATAGATTGGGGCCCATTCATTTGGATGGGATCCACATTCTAGCATGTTTAGCTTTAAGCTCTGACTGCTGTTGTCCTAAGCCAGTCATGTTCAAAGTCAGGCCTGGGGGCCAAATGCGGCCTGTTTTCAAATTTCGAGCAGCCCGCAGCCTCTTCTTCCTGTTGGCTCAGCCTGTCATGCATCCATACCAGCTGGCCCCTTCCCATAACAGGTGGAGATGTCATCTTGCAGATTTATGGTTTGCCTGCCCTCCCTGCCTCCATCCATTCCCCCCACTCACCTGCCCACCCTACCCACCCCTGGCTCCATTGCTGCAGCATCCTCCCCACATCCTTTCATGTCCTAGAGAGGCTGGTCCAAAGTCCAGCCTGGGATCCAAATGCAGCTGGATGGTTGGCCCCCACACATTTTCACATCACCAAATTTGGCCCTTCTTGCAAAAAGTTTGGACACCCTTGCCCTAAGCCGAGAGAGAGAGAGAGAGAGAGAGAGAGAGAGAGAGAGAGAGAGAGAGAGAGAGAGATTTCAGCCCCACACAAACCCCATTGGCAGAAAAGTACCAAACAATAGTTTGATTGACAATGGGGCATAGCTCTTTAGAGAATTCTTGGGGGCTGGCTTGGAACCCCTCGAGAGTAAGATCTAGTCGCAGGGCAGGAGATTTCATAGCAATGATCTACAAGGCACCTGATGACGCCCAGTAGAGATGGGCACGAGTCAAAAAAATTGTTTTTCGTTTTTCATTTGGTCGTTTAGGGGTCCATTTCGGTTCGTTTTCGTTTTCGTTGGGTTTTTCACAAATTTTTCATTTTCGTTTCGTTACCTAACGAAAACGAAAAATGAAAACAAAAACGAAAAATTTCTGTTTCGTTAGCATTCTTTTCAGTTCAATGTGTTTGCCACAACGAAAATGAAAAACACGGCAAATTTTTTGTTTCGTTTCCGTTTCCGTTTTGTTTTTGAAAAAAATTCATTTTCATTTCGTTACCTAACAAAAAGGAAAAAACGAAAACGGAAATTTCGCTGAGTCGTGCCCATCTCTAATGCCCAGTGATGATATCCTGTAGGAGCTGCTGGATTTGCAAACAGCTCTTCTGCATGGTGAAACCTAGCATTCCGAGTGTTTCTAGATTCCAGCCATCCAGCCATTTGATCCTCCTGTTCCAATTGATCTCTGCTTGTGTTCTCCTATCCTTCTGTATGTTTCCTCATTCTTTGGTCTACTTTTCTCTTCAAGTCTGCCTCCTGGATGGTTTATTCCTTGATCCTAGTCTTGTTCCTTGATTCCTGGCTCCCTCTGACGTACTGTCTGTCCATGGCCCAGTTCACTTCTAATTGTGTCTAAATGGTGCAAGAAGACTTTTTAAAAAAAGTGTTGGCTTTCATAACTGGGCCAATGCCAGTTGGAAGACACAAGCCCAGCACTTATTTACAGAACCAGGAAGGCTTCTATTTGTCCTGTTGCCACAGAAACAGGAAGAGAGGCCTAGCTTTTTCAGGCTGTTATGCCAACTCTCCTCTCTTGTTGACAAGGAAAACTTCTGCTTGCTTGGTTTAAATCCTTTCCTCTCTGTAGTTCCTTTGGGGAGAAGGTGGAGGAAGGGTGAGCCTTTGTAGTAGCAGAATAGTCAGAGAGGTGAATTGAACCCTTTGGGGGAAAGCAGCCACAGTGGAGCCTTTTTTATTTCGCCACACCTGCGTTCAACGCCAGAAACAAACAGTAGTCAAAGAGCCTCCTTGAACCCACCCTGTCTGGGGTGCATCTTTATATTACAATGTCTTCCCGCAGGCAGCCTTCCTTGGGAATCAGGCCAGTGAAAGCAGTGAATCTTATTAGTGAAAGATGCTAAATGGGAACACAGACTAGGGGAAGTCAGTCAGCTCCAGTCTCCTCCCTCAGAATGATACAAATTAGTGCAGCACATTTACCTCAGCTCTTCTATTCCCCCGAGTCCTTTCTGTCACCTTTCATAGTACCAGGTACACTTGGCAGAGGATAGGCTGTGCATTGTAACTCCAGATATCTTCCCCATCACTTGTGGGGAAGGGTGTGTAAGGGGTGCGTAGTGTGTCTGGTGTACATACAGAAAAAAACACCTTTAGTCAGCTGTATTGGGAGGAGGGTCATGTGTGTTGTGCTCCAGACAGCAAAATAACCTGGGCTGGCTTTGTGCCTACCCTGCTTCTCACTTCGATCCTATCCCTAAATGTCAGGAGTCAGGACTAGATATGGGCACGACCAGGAAAAATGACGTTTTCGAGTTGTCGTGTGTCGGAGCTGGCCCGTTTCGGCTCGTTTCCATTTTTCGCGAAAATTTTCAAAAAATTGTCATTTCGTTTGTCGTTTTTTTGTCTGTTGTTAGTACTGGTTTGGGGGGATAGCGGGCTCCTGGAGGCACCTCTCTGGGGTGGGTGCCTCCTCTGGCCCGCTATGAAGGGAAAGCGGGCTCCTGGAGGCACCTCTCTGGGGTGGGTGCCTCCTCTGGCCCGCTACAAAAGGGCATGCATAGCCAATTGGATATGCATACCAAGTTGCAGTGGCAGAGGCACCTCTCTTTTGGGTGCCTCTTGACTCACAGCATACTGCTGGTATAGTGCAGTCACAGTGCACAGGGGAAGGCTCCCTCTGGGAGCTCTGTGGCTCACTAAGAAGGGAAGTGTACTTGCGCGTGTGTAGTGCAATGCAAGTACACAGATCTGGCTTAGGGTTAGGGATAGCGCAAGGGCTAGGCTTAGGGTTACTACGAGTAAGGTTAGGGTGAGTTAGTGGGGTGCCTCTCTCACCCACTAAGAAGGATAGTGTACTGGCGTATGGGTTAGGGTTAGGGTTAGGGTTAGGGTTAGGGTTAGGGCTAGGGCTAGGGCTAGTGGGCTTTTTATGCCCGACTGGCACATCCCAGAAGTCTCAGTCAAAACCTGGCCAAGTGGCCATGCGATTGGTGGAATGGCTCCAAAAATTTGCATGGTCCACTCCCATGGCCAGCCCATCATTGCGCAGGTGTAAAAAAATAAAATAAAATAAAATAAAATAAAATCAATGGAGAGGAGACATTTTGTTGCAAGAAAAACCCACTGCTGCTAGTGCTACTGTAAAAATTCTGGCAGTTTTAAAATAGCATTAGCAATTTTTGCATGTTTCTGTGGTGCTTTGGTGTGTTTTTGGACCACGACGATTTCAAAATAAATATTGCAGTCACCCCATTTTGGATCCCCCCGCCCGCACCGCATGGCATGGCGAGTTGGCAAGACGACGAGGATGCCCCCCACCAGAGCAGCCCAGGACAGGAGAGGGGGGGGAGGCCGGGGACCCCCCCCCCGAAACCACCCCTCTGGTAGGTGCACTCTCAGGCAGGCATATTTTCGCCTGCTTTTTTGGCCGGGAATCGGCGTTTTTTATTTTATTTTTAAAACTTTTTTTCTGTGCCGCTTGAATGGCGGCGAGTTGCGACTTGCGAGATGACGAGGATGCCCCCCAGCAGCCCAGGACAGGAGAGGGGGGGAGGCCAGGGACCCCCCCCGACACCACCCCTCTGGTAGGTGCATTCTTAGGCAGGCATATTTTCGCCTGCTTTTTTGGCCAGGAATCGGGGTTTTTTATTTTACAGTGGAACCTTGACTTACGTCATTAATCTGTTCCAGTGGTCTAGACTTAAGTCAAACATGACTTAAGTCAAACGAACGTTTCCCATAGAAAGTAATGGGAAAGCGGATTAATCCGTTCTAGATGATGAAAAAGACCCCCGAAAACAGCAATTTAACACAAATTTGACTGGGATAGGAGATTCCTTCTGGGGATGTAAATAAAATGTCTCTTCAAAGAGAGGAGGAGGCAGTGGAATTATAGTCCACAAGTTATATGCCTCCACTTTTTAATGTTCATAGCAACAATGTCTAACATTTAAGTTTTACTGATTTTTAACCTGACGTTCCAAGTTCTGAACAACTCTATGCTTACCATTAGAGTCCTACAACTTTACAGCTCCCCAACTAAAATGCTTCCATTGTGGACCCGACTTCTGCAGCCAGATTTTTTACAAGACTGAGCCGACTGTCTAACCAGCAAGGCCAGCCCCGAGCTCCCGGCCCTTCTCTTCCTCCGGCGGCAGCAGCAGCTTCGGTGAGGCCGAGGACCAGCTCCAGGGGAAGAAGGCAGGAGCAGTTTGGAGGCGGCAGCCACGATGCTGGGTTGTGGCTGCCGCCCAGTTCCGGTGCCTTGCGCCGGGGCTCCGAGATGTAAGTCAAAGCCTGTGACTCAAGTGAAACAGGCCCCTTCTTGATGCAAGTCAAATATGATGTAAGTCAAGCTGTATGTAAGTCAAGGTTCCACTGTATTTTTAAAACTTTTTTTCTGTGCCGCTTGAATGGCGGTGACTTGCGACTTGCGAGACGACGAGGATGCCCCCCACCAGAGCAGCCCAGGACAGGAGGGGGGGAGGCCGGGGACCCCCCCCTGAAACCACCCCTCTGGTAGGTGCACTCTCAGGCAGGCATATTTTCGCCTGCTTTTTTGGCTGGGAATCTGGGTTTTTTATTTTATTTTTAAAACTTTTTTTCTGTGCCACTTGGCATCGCATGATCGCCGCGATGCCAGGAACGACAACGACAAATCAGACCCAATTTTTCTTTTATTGGTTCGAGTTCGAGTTCTGGTGGAGTAATTCTCGTTTGCTTTTCCGTTCTGTAACGGAAACGAGGAACGGAAACGGAAACGGGAATTTCGCTAAGTCGTGCCCATGTTAGTCAGGACCTTCACTGGCCCCATGCCAAGGAAGACTGGCTGAAGCAGGAAGGTGAGGTGCAGATGTACCACTGGAAAAACAGCAAATGGCCCACATAGCTGGTATATAGGAGGTAGATATACAGCTGCAGCTCACGTGACTATGAGAGAAACAGAAACAATCTAACAAAATGAATTTTCTTCTTCTTTTCTTTGAAAAGACAGAGACTGTAAGTGACTATCAGGACACAATAAGAGCTTGGCTGGATCAGAGCCAGAGAGTTATCTAGCCTAATATTCTGTTTCTCACAGTCGCCAATTAGCAGTTGTAGAGTACCCTGTTGGTATTGCTCAAGCAGGATGTGAGGCAGCCACACCTTTCCAGTGTTGTCTTTATTTACTAAAGTTGGCAATTATCTATAACTTGTAGGAAGATGTCCCTTAGATGTGTCATAATTACTTCTTATCGGTCCTGAATTTTCCACCATCTAGAGTCCTTGGATGACGACAGGCTTTAGTATCATAAGAAAAAAGATTAAGTCTATATGTTCTTTCAATCAGGAATGATCAAAGCATTAATAGGAGGTAGCATTAATTTAATGACCAGAATCCTACTGATAAAGTTGTGTTATCTTAAATCATGTCTTAATTGTACTGGATTGTACATTATCCCTCGTTACTGTAAGCTGTCTTGGGTGCTTTTCCAAGGAGAAAGGTGGGGTAAAAATACTCTTAAACAAACAAACAAAACAACAACAACAAACAAACTGACTAGGTACCAGGATGCCTCTCAGTCATATAAGTGGTCATGGAACTAATGATGGCACAACTGAGAAATGTGTTGACACTTTTATCAGTTAGCCATAACAAGTTACACCAAGCTTATTTGGACATAGACTCTGGATATAATTCTGGGGGCCCTGCCCTGGAATAGTCATAGTTAGAGATAGGCAGAAACCAGAAGTTTTGTTGGTTTGTCAAGGTTCATGGCTTGTGGCTAATCATGAACTATGTTTTTCCATTTCCTGCCTGGGGGGAGGGGGGACCTACCTACTCTTGCCACCTGTGCTTGCGACTCCTCCTTCTCTCCCACCACTGCCATGGGCCCATGCGCAGAGGCAGCTGAAAGCTCCTGGCAAGGAAGCCAGGCCCACTGCCACTGAGCACGTGGCCAACTAGCAGTTGGGTAGCAGGTGCACTCGCCTATCAGGATGGCAGAGGATAGCAACAGTTAGGGAGGCAATGGGGCCTGTGTGAGGGGGATGGGTGGGGGGGCATAGCTGTCAAGTGTTTCCCATGACTGCCCAGGACTGGGAGCTCCAGGGAGGCAGTGTGCTGGCAGCTGGGCCCTTCGGCTAGGCGGTGGAGCCTCATTTGCATGCATGGTTCCCAGAATCCCTTGCAGTGGCTTCAAAATGCTTACTTTGACCTAGGTGTCTTGTCTTTCTAGGGGACATATATACCGATCTGGACAGCTGGTGGCATGTGGGTTAGGGGTTGCACAGGGAGAAATGCTCTCTGGCGGGCCACCTGGCAGCTGGCTCCATGGCCCCTCCAGCAGCATCCAGAGTTCAGCTGCCCGCCGCCAGAAATGTGCGGCATTTCAGGGAAAAATAATTTTTTCGGGAAGACAGCAAAAAGGGGTGATTGATCCATAAATGTCCCGCCAAAACGTGACACTTGACAGGTCTGGCGGAGGGAGGAACATCCCATTTTGCCAATGCAAACAAAATGCCAATGAGAAAAAAATGTCATTTTATTTTGCTTTGGCAAAATGCTTCAGGAACCAAACCACGAACCAGCCTGGCTCATCAGTTTTTTTCTGGTTTGTGGTCAAGTTCTTGACCAACCTCGTGGAATGAAATGGGCAACAACACTGGAGGGGAAATCCAACTCTGTCAGTTTCTGAGGAAGCTAAGAAAGTTGCTGCTGCTTCTATTGAAGTGAATATTAATGGTGAGTGGATCGTCCCCATGGTACCTACTGATAATAAGAGTACTTGGATAAGAGGCTGAAGATTATCTCTGGTACAAGGAATGGCATATTCGTAATACCTTTGGTGAAGAAGGGAAGAGCTGTATGGGGAAAAAAAAAACACTGTCATGGACTGTGCTGCCAGAGTTAACAGAAACATGTCATGCAGATACCCTGTAATACACTACTGATGGTATAGTGGCGTAGCAGTCAAATGGAAGTGTCCACCAATGGGCCCAGCTTCAAAATGGCAAAGAGATGAAAATATATGCTGCTGTAATCTCTGACGAATACAATACAAAATGTCCAAATGATCACCCAAATTTCTTTCCAGTTGTTATATCCCATTGTTTTGTTTGAACTTTCCTTTCTTTTTGTGCATTGCACAAAAAACACCTTTCCTGTAGCCAAGCAATTATTTCTTATCAACATACATTTTGGTGACCTTGCAGCCACACTGATATGAAGCACAGAAGATTCTTTGATATTTAAAGCTATTCAAGGTCTTTAATTATTTGGAAGGAAATATTTATCTACTTTTGCTGTAATTGTAGCTTTGGTGGACACTATTTGAGGGACTTATTTTTTTTAAAAAAAATGCAGTAACACTCCCTCCCACAAAAGCTGCAAAAGACCAAGCTCTTTCCAGACTGCTACTATGTGTAAAATAGAGTAACCTGAAACACAATAATGCCTCAGCTGATAAGGGAATTACTTTGCTAATGAGGAGGCAACAGGGGACATTCATCATAATCAGATAAGAGCAGATGATGGTGCCCTCATTGGTTCCTTCCCTCCAGAGAGTTCCAAGGCCTCCAATTAAGCAGCCTCATTGTGGAAAGACAGCTGCTGGTTCATATCATATAGTAATTAAAAGTTCTGTCCACAGCAAAGGCCTGGCTTCCGAACAGACATATCTCATCACAGCTTTAAAAATGAACACCCAGGGTAGCTTTGGCAAGTATTCCTGTTGCAAGCATGTTATTATAAGCAGTGAAGCTCTAACACAGGCCTCTGAAGGAGTCCATCCTGACTTCAGATAACAATAGCATAATTGTGGAAACAGAGTGGTTTTTACAGCACGAAAACAGTGTGCATTTCAAAGGCACAATGGTGACTTTCAGACACCTCTTTTTCTCCGTGCACCGCAGCTAATTAGGAATGGCATGTTCAATACAATGGGCGCCAATAAAAATGGTGCACAAGCAAAATTTAAGAAGGGTTCTATTTCTCCTGGGTTTTTAGAATCTTATTGGACCTCATTCACTATTTTGCTTTTTAAGAACTCTCAGCAGGACACTAAAAAAAGAAAAGGCCTTCAAACTGTGCTCCCTCAAGCTGAAGAATTGCAAATCAAGTGACAGTGAAGAGATGCATTGTTTGAGACTAGGTTGGGACATATATTGTCCAGTTTACTAACGGAAAATATAATACACATTAGGTAATTAGATATAGGTGATGCATTAGATCCTATCAGGAACTGCAGAATGCAGAATGAAAGACTAACCATGAGTACTTTGTATCTCTCCTGTTGTTTCTCCATATATTAAAAGGCAGTACAATAACTTGGCACATGGAATAATGTAATTTACATATTGTATCATGAAATTTCTCTCTCTCTCTTTGTTTTCAGAAATCAATACAATACAACTCCAGCAGTTATTCGTGGTTGGTGATCAGTGGGTGCAGGGGAGGTCTGAGCCCGATGGCGAGGAGGGAAAAGAAAAGAAAACTTCCTGGTGCCAAGCCCTCTTTGTCGCTGCCACCGCATATTGGCCACGCTCTGAAGGGCTGGGCTGGGGACCTAAGAGGATCCACCTGGCCAAATGATCTTTGAACTTCCTGCTTGGGTCCCAGGTAGAGGACTGGAAGTTTTGTACTTCCCACTCAAGCTCAAACTTCTGGTCCACCACCTGGGACCTCCTGAGTGGGAAGTTTCAAAGGTCGGTTGGGCAGGCAGGTCCTCTTAAGTCCTCACTCAACCCCTCCAGAGGGCAGCTGATGTGAGAGGGGCTTGGCATTGGTAAGTTTCCTTTCCCACCTTCCTTGCTGCCCCCACCCCCACAGGCCAGCCACTGAGCCCAGTGGCGAAGAGGGTGGCTGGCCAGTAGCGGCGAGTAGGGCTCGTCATCAATGTTTTCTTCCCCCCTTGCCGTCGCTGCCACCGGTGGCCAGTGTTTGGTGAGTGTCGGAGGAGAAAGCTTTGGCCCCAGCACCCCAGCACCCCTGTTGCCACTATTATCCTCAGATAAGAATGTTTGCTCTTATCAGTGGATTCTGCTATCTGCGGGGGTCCTGGAACTCAAAATAAAAGCCAGTATTATAATGCCTGAGGTCAAGAGCAGCAAGGCAAGCATGATCAGTTGAGGACAGACTAATATAATGTGTAAATTCCCATAGTGGATAGAGTGACAGATGGTTTTTGGAGAACAGGGTTCAAATCCTCACTTGGCCAGTTATTGGAGGAGTAGAATGGGTAAAACCACTCCTTCAATATCAGACTTACCTTGAAGACCTCTCAGGATCTCTCTAAGTTGGTTCTGACTTGACAGCTCAGAACACACACAGTATAATGTGTTCTGTATTGGGTTGCTATTGACAATGATTTGGAAGCACAAGCTGGCCACTTAAACATCAGTAAAAGGAACACAGGGATTATTGAACAGTATAGAAGAGGAAACAGACTGACATAAAATTCCATATGCCAATTGATACTTGTGCATGCACATTTTGAAGATATATTTATAAGTTATATTTATAATTTAAAACGAATTACACTATCTTTAAATCATACTGTAACATGATTTTTTTTACAATCTTATGATTTTGTAAAAGCCGGCACAGCATTGCAACCAGATAACCTAAATGCTGGCTGAGTCTTTTACTGAAGTGCTCTTTGCGGAAGGGGAAATGGAAGGTCTTTTATCTCCCTGTTTTTGTCTCTTTATCTTTTAATCAGATTAGATGACCCTTCAAATGGAAGATGCCCTCAAAAAGGAGGATTATCATCTGGCAGCCCTTCAGATAGTAGTCTTTTCTGCAGAAGAGAATTATCAGTTTGGGGTTTATGCTGGTAGTATTAAAGGTAGAATGAATATCCTGTTCCTTCCATTTGACAGGACCATATCTCTACAAAAATAGGTGGGCTTTAGGTGGAGGTCGAGGACATCATGTGTGCCTTCTTGTATTATTATTATTATTATTATTATTATTTGCACAGTGCATTCTGGGATCCAAACTAGCAGCCTGATCTACCTAGATTCAGGTAAACTTGCCAGAGACAGGGAAATTGGTCTGTAGAAGATCTGGCTAGAAAAGCCCTCTACCGGGCTGTTGCTTCCTCTTCAAAATCTGTCAAGGCTTGGGTAGACTTTCCCTCTGCTACAACCATGGGGTGACAGACCAGGCTACCAGACCAATCTTAGAAGTCTGGGGAAAGAGGTATACCTCTATATTAGTCAAACCTCAGTTGACTAATATATATATTTTTAATTTTTTTCTGAGTCCCAAGCGCCGATCAGCTGTAAAAAAAAAGTTTAAAAATCATTCCTTTCTCCCCACCTGATGGGGTGGGGGAAAGGGGGCAATTTTAAAACTTTTTTTGCCAGCCTCAAGCCTGTACTATAGCTGAATGGCACTTGGGGCTCAGAAAATAATAATAATAATAATAATAATAATAATAATAATAATAATAATAA
>JAHTLZ010000114.1:2620342-2639123 GCA_023846285.1 Phrynocephalus versicolor | reverse complement strand
GAAACAAAACAGAATGGAACAAAACAAAAAACAAAGCAAAATGATAACTTGCACATAGTAATGTCAAAATACATACACAGATATTTTCTCAATCTTTTTTCTCTAAGAGAATTAATGGAAAATAACCAATCTACACATGTACTCAGAAGCATAGATGACATACTTTAAGTTTTATTTCCAGATATGTAGGTATAGAATTGCCACCTTTCTCTTCCACAGTTCCAGAAATCTTATTTTTCTGAAAAATATTGGTTGAAATCATTTTCTATTATTTATGCAATGTAAGGCTGATGATGTCACAAGACACAATGTGTTTTCAGAAATAAAAACAAATTCTAGTCCCTCATAAAGATCCCACTAGATGGGAACGTTTTGGGAGCCATGGGAAGGTGTTAATTTCAGAAAGCTGCTGCCACTGGTAAAACCATGGATTTTCTAAGATTAAAGATGCAGGTCCCCGCAACTTCCTTAGAATGACAGTTGGGCACAAACTGGTGGTTTGTGCTGGTTCATTTTTCTTTCCAGCTGAACAGGTGCTTACTGTTTCCCAGTCCTGCTTCCTCCAGCAAACGCCCACTCTGAGTCACAGGCCAGAGGCAGTGGGGCAGGGAGTCAAGTTTCTGCCTCTGAGTGGGCGCCCACTGAAGAAAGTGTGGCTGGGAAGTTCTGAACACCTGTTTGGACGAAAACCAAACCGGCACAAACCACTAGTTTGATGGTTCATGCCCATCTCTACTCGTGATGAAATAGTGCCTGTGTGGCACCCTTGAGGCCTTTGGTGAGGAATTATTAGACATTTTTATTTCTGAAAAATTGCTCTTGCTGATGATGTCACCAACCTTATGCAAAGTATATCCATGAACAGGATTTCAGCCATTACCTCAATTCATAAAGTATGAATGCAGCCCAGGCCTATGTTCCTCTATTCCGCAGTCCATCTGCACCTACAGTGGATATAAAAAGTTCACACACCCCTGTTAAAATGTCAGGTATCTGTGATGTAAATAAATGAGACAAAGATAAATCATTTCAGAACTTTCCCCACCTTTAATGAGACCTAGGAACTGCACAACTCAGTTGAACCACAAACTGAAATCTTTTAGATGGAGGAATGAAAAATAAAAAAGACTGAAATACAGTGGTACCTCTATTTACAAATTTAATCTGTTCTGAATGCATGTTCTTAAGCTGAACAACTCTTAGGTAGAGGAGCCCTATCTAAAAAATAATAAAATAAAATTTAAAAAATTGAAATTTTAAGAAAAAATTGTAAGTAAAGCAGACTGCATCTAAAATTTGTAAGACAGCAGTTAAAACACCAACTGTTTTCTGTTCTTAAAAGGTAAAGGTAAAGGTTTCCTCCTGCATATGCGTGCTAGTCATGTCCAACTCTAGGGGCGGTGCTCATCTCCATATTCAAGCCGAAGAGCCAATGTCTTTACCTTCCCGCTTTTTATGGTAGTACCTATTTATCTACTTGCATTTACATGCTTTCGAACTGCTAGTTGGCAGGAGCTCGGGTTATCAGCGGGAGCTTGCTCCACTGCATGGCACCCGGGATTCGAACCGCCAAGCTGCCGACTTTGCAGCCGACAGTTTTCAGAAGCCTTATTCCACTGAGCCACCATGCCCCTTAAGTCGAAGAAATCTTAAGTCGAGCTGCTCTTAAGTAGAGGTACCAGTGAAATATGGTGGCATATATGTGCACACCCTCTTATAGCTAGGGATAGAGGTGTGCTCAGCAGTAAAAAAATCACATTCAAAATCATGTTAAGTGGGAGTCATTGCACACCTGCTATCATTTAAAGTGTCTCTGAGGAATCCCAAATAAAGATCAGTTGTGCTAGTAGGTCTTTCCTGACATTTTCTTAGTCCCATCCTGCAGCAGAAGCCATGGTCTGCAGAGAGCTTCCAAAGCATCAGAGAGAAATCATTGTTAAAAGGCATCAGTCAGGAGAAGGGTTCAGAAGAATTTCCAAGGCATTAGATATACCATAGAACACTGTGAAGACAGTATTCATCAAGTGGAGAAAATATGGCACAGCAGTGACATTACCAAGAATTGGATGTTCCTGCAAAACTGATGAACAGACTAGAAGAAAATTGGTCGGGGAGGCTGCCAAGAGGCCTACAGCAACATTAAAGGAGATGCAAAATATCTGGCAAGTACCGTAGCTGTCAAGTTTACCTGGTGCCGTCCGGGACGGGAGGAGAGAGGTGTAATGCGCATGCACGTGCAAACACAAACACAAATGCCTGCCCCCCCACATGCAAACATGCATGCAGGCACATGCGTACACACACACACACACCCACACACACACACACACACACACACACACACACACACACACACAACTCACCTTGCTCCTCCCACGCCGCTGAGCTGTAGCTGCACCAGCTTGTCCTTTCTCTACCCAGTCCCCAGCCAAATCCGGAGCAGCTTCACAGGCATGGCTTTCCCTACTCGTCGGCTCGGCACTATGTCAGCAAAAAGCCTCTATGTCAACTGCCGCTGACCAGGACATTTCCAGGAAAATAAGTGTTCTGGGAAGACGGTGGGAAAAGGGCTGAAAAAGGGTAGTGTCCCGGCCAAAATGGGATATTTGACAGGTATGAAGTACTGGCTGTGTGGTACATGTGACAACAATCTCCCGAATTCTTCATATATCTGGGCTGTGGGATAGATTGGCAAGACGGAAGCCTTTTCTTATGAAGAAAAACATCCCAGCCTGACTATTTTTTTTTTTTGCAAAAACACATCTGAAGTCTCCCAAAAGCACATGGGGAAAACTGTTATGGTCTGATGAAACCAAGGTTGAACCTTTCGGCCATAATTTTTTGTTTGGCACAAAAACAGCACTGCACATCACCAAAAGAACACCATACCTACAGTGAAGCATGGTGGTGGCAACATCATGCTTCGGGGCTGTTTTTCTTCAACTGGGACAGGGGTCTTAGTCAAGGTAAAGGGAATTATGAACAGTTCTAAATACCAGTCAATAGTGGTACAAAACCTTCAGGCTTCTGCTAGAAAGCTGAACATGAGGAGGAACTTCATCTTTCAGCATGATGACGACCCAAAATATACATCCAAATCAACAAAGGAATGCTTCACCAGAAAAAAAAAATTAACATTTTGGAATGGCCTAGCCACAGCCCAGACCTGACTCTGATTGAAAATATGTGGGGTGATCTGAAGAGGGATGTGCACAGGAGACACCCTTCCAATCTGACAGATTTGGAGCGTTATCACAAAGAAGGGTGGGCAAATATTGCCAAGTCAAGATGTGCCATCCTGATAGACTCATACCCAAAAATGCTGAGTGCTGTAATAAAATCAAAAGGTGCTTCAACAAAGTATTACTTTAAGGATGTGCACACATATGCCTCCATATTATTTCAGGTTTTTTTATTTTTCCTTCCTCCACCTAAAAGAATTCAGTTTGTATTTCAACTGAGTTGTACAGTTCATAGGTCTAATTAAAGTTGGGGAATGTCCTGAAATAATTTATCTTTGTCTCATTTATTTACATCACAGACACTTGACATTTTAACTGGGGTGTGTGAACTTTTTATATCTACTGTAATAGGGCTTGCTCCCAAGTAAAAGTAAGTGTGCAACATTTGCAATTTGAGTTGCATTAGGTATATCCCATGCAATGATGAAATTGGCAATGCACGTGTTCACAAACATGTTATGTGTTGTCAACTTGCAAGTGACTTAGTGCAACCCTAATTAGCTTTACAAGATTGGTGGCATATTAAAGGAGTGGTTTTACCAAAGTCGTGGATACCACCCCCTCCCAGTGAATTTCCATGGCCGAGCAGGAAATTGAACTGCTTAAGTCGACTGGGTTCTAGTCCATCAATTTAACAATTACACCACACTGGCTATGCATTGTTGACAATATACTGTATAGGTTCTGTTTAACATCTATCCTGTATTACGGCAGTGCTGATTTTTAAAACCCATGTTAGGTGCTCAACTGGCACCTATTGACTTTAGCACGTTGATGATAAATATGACTTTTAGCTGCTGCTGAACAAAATAATATTTGTCCTAAAACGGCTTTGCCAAATATGCCCTTGAGAAGGTAAGTGATGGTAACAAGCAGCTGTGATTTAATGGAATGAATTTTAAGCAGGATAAGATCTTTAGAAAGAAAACAAAGGCGAGAATGTTTTCTTTGAAAAGATCAGATTAGTAACCTTCAGCCAGAGCCAGGACGCTACAAACGCTATTGTCGCTTCACTGGCTCCCTCTGTTCCTCTTGTTCTGAAGAGCTTCCCTAAAAGAAAACATGATTTTGAGTGGAACATTCTCCTCATCCCACCCTGCCTCTCCACTGAAAGGTAAGGGCAAGGAGGGGCACAGAGGGCAAAGCATTAATGGATCAAATTCATGCTCAGTTAAAAGCTGCCTTTGAGCAAATGCCCAGAATTTGCAGATTGATCTCACACCAGTTCATCCAGAAGAAGTGACAGGAGCTCTTTTCCTTTACAAAGACAAAGCCAATAAGCATGAGCCACTGTGTCCCTCACACCACTTCCATGTTTTGGTGACCTCCCTCCAAGAGGCTGTTGCTACCCATAGTTAGGACACACGGCAAGAATGCCATTCTTTTTTTAATTTTTTTTTTATTAAAAATTTAAACAACACATAAATCCCCCACGACACATTGTGCTTAATTATCTACCACCCCCAGGATTATATAACAATATACTTTATAACTAGAGATGGGCACAAATAAAAAAAATGGCATTTTGTTTGTCATTTGTCATTTGGAGGATCCGTTTCGGTTCGTTTCTGTTTTTTGTGAATTTTTGCAAAAAATTTGTTTTTGTTTTCGTTCGTTACATTACCATTTTGTTACCATTTATTTAATTTTTTTTGTGATTTTTTAAAGGATTTTAATCAATTCACTCATATTGCAGTAACAGAAACGAAACGCATGACAAAATTTCCGGTGTTTCTGTTCGTTTCGTTTCATTTTTGAGACAAAATTCATTTGTCGTTTCATTATGTAACAAAATGAAGAAACAAAAACGAAAACGAAAAATTGTTCGTTTCATGCCCATCTCTATTTATAATATTATATAACATTACATTCATTACAATCACATGTTTTATCTTAAACACCTGTCTCCTTCCCAAACTGAATAAGAATGCCATTCTTAATGCCATAGGTAAAACTGAAGTATTTCTCAAACACGACATGAAGTAAAACTAAGCGCAGGCTTTTTTCATGGGAATCTGATGCCTTTTGGTTGGCTAACAGGGTCTGCTGCTTTAAAAAATCACAATTCCACTCATATTGCTTTGCTTCGATTTATGCCCTGTGTAATTTCCTACATCTGGATTGTTAAAAATTGCTTCTGCTGACAAATGCTGCACTTGCCATTGCACAAGGATGATGATGTCATCAGCTGTGTGGTTTTTTTGTGGGGGGGATTAAATTAAAAAAAATTCCCCATAGGTTTTTGGGATCCCTTTCATCACAGGAAAGCCACTGGGGCCATAGGATGGGGTAGAGCAGTGGTTCCCAACCTGGGGGTTGGGACCCCTTTGGTGGTCGAATGACCATTTCACGGGGGTCGCCATGAGCCAGTGAAGAAAAAGGCACAGATGGCTTGGCTTTGGAGGAGGACAGGGGGGAAAGAGTGAGCTACAGCTAGATAGGTTGGAGGGGATGTCAGTCAATGGCAGCAGAGATTGCGATTGGCTGAGGGTGCCCATAGAGGGAAGTTCTATATGGCACCTGTGGGGGGCTTGTGGCCTCTTCCAAGCAGGGCAAGGGGTCACCACAACATGAGGGACTATATAAAAGGGTTGCGGCATTAGAAAGGTTGGCAGCCACTGGGGTAGAGTTTTTAATTTCTGAAAACTGTAGTCAGGACCATTTCATTGGCAGGGAGGAGTAGATTGGAAACTGTATGTCGTCAGCCTTGCATAGCCTAAGGTTGTGTAACAGGATTTCAGCCAATAAATTAAAAATCAAAATGTTCATGGCAGACAGTTGTGCCAGAGTTATTTTATTTGGCCAGGGACCAAATTCACAGTTTCAAAAGATGGCTATATGTGGAAGGGCACATGCATATTACCTGATGTTTCCTCCTCTGGGGAACGAGAGGCCAGGAGGCTGCCATCGGTCTTCACCAAGTTATTTTTAAAAAGCCCAAGTTAGTGGATCAGTTATTCATGTGTTCATCACTTCATCCCTATTCGATGATGTACGACTGCAAGAAAACACAAATGAAGGCATAGGGGGTGAGAAACCCAGAACAAAAATCCTTATAATAAACAGTTCGAAAAAGGCAGCCAGGGAGAGGTAGAAAATAAGCACTGGAATCATCCAGGGAAGGTTTCGTTTGGAAAAGCCCTTCCTTGTTGCCCAGCCCTTTCCATCATGCTTGTGCCCATTCCTCCTGTGCCCTTTCAAACTAAATCAGATCCTAAAAGGAACCCAAGTAAGGTAATGAGATGTTTATAATGGCCACGTCAGTGGGTTCCATTTCCCTCTTGAAATGCGTGCCTTTTCCATTAGCCACTGTATCCATTGTCTCATATATCAATGTGGCATGAATGAATTAACTGCATTTGATCCAAGGTGTTCCCAGAAAAGTACTGCCAACTCCAGGCATCTGTGTGTTTTCACTGTTAATTGAAAAGTAGGGAAGACACTGAGACCCTCTGTTCGAGTGGTAGTCTATTATTTATTTATTTATTGGATTTTTATACCATGCCATCTGGCAGCATGGCCACTCTGGGCGGTTTACAAAATACATCATAAAAAATGGAACAATATACAATGTAAAGCAACATAACATGAAAAAAGAATACACACAACTAAAACTACATTATCAGTTTACCCACTTTGGAGGAATTATCTGAGAAAAAATAAGTTGACTTTGATGGAGGTGTTGGCAGAGAATGGGCAAATAATGCATACTGCATGGCTGGTTATTTAACAAAAGTCAGAGCCTCAAAAATAACAGTGCGCACCACCCAATATGTTGCTGTTATTTTTTAAAAAAATCAGTTTGATTCTAAAGATTTCATGGGTCTACACAAACAATTAGGAATGTGTACTGTTTTTGGGAATAGCTGCCTAGATGCCCTCAGCACATCCAGTCTCGCCTGATTTTGGAAGCTAAGCAGGGTCGGCCCTGGTTAGTACTTGGATGGGAGACCACCAGGGAATACCAGGTGCTGTAGGCGCCTGGAGTAGGAAGTGCCAAACCACTCCAGTATTCCTGCCAAGAAAACTCTATGGACATGGAGTCATGGAGAGTTGGTCATGAGTGTAACGACTCAAAACACACACACACACACACACACACACACACACACACACACAGTCTTTGGAGAAACACAACACATGGAGGAAATCAGGAGCGTTTTTACCATCTTTGGTTAAAGACAGAGTGGAGCAAGACAACTCTCCTTAAAAAATTAAAAATACTTTTCCAATTACAAATGGATTCCTGGAGGGACCCACTTTGGAGGTGAATAACTCAGCCCCCTGAACCCCAAACTAGTCATCCCTAAGGCAAGTGTTTAGATGACCATTTGTCTGAAAAGTGCAGGATTGATATATAAGCATAGCGAAGTCCCATTACATTTCTAAAACCAATGGCACTGTGTCATGCTCCTCATCCTTGATCACAGCCACTTGTTATCCACACTTGAAATCTCTCCCCCCCCCTTACTGATCTGGAAATGAACAAATATCCATGTGAACCTGAAAATGAATTGGTTCAGTCTATACTCAAAACTGTTGAAAGTGGGTCAGTCCCAATTTCTATGACAAATATTTGGATACGGATTGTGTCCGGAGATACTCAAATTGTCATGTATTCAATATACCGAACCTAACAAATGTATGAAATATAACTGAGTCTTCACAGGTGGAAATAATGAACAATATATAAAAATATAATAGTCTAAATCCAATTATCAAAACACACTCATTGTTAGTGAACTTCAGTGGGTTTACCACAACTAGGACTAGGACAACTAGGACTAGCCCAGTGGGTTCCAGTTTATTGCAACATACACAAAAATGCGGAGTCAAAACAGTTTTCATAGTACCTCTAATCTTCAGCACATTAAGAACACGGGCAGAATGTGTGGCCTTCAGCTTTCACATTTTATATCTTGACTAAACATTTCATATTTTTATAGATTATTTGCTATCAAGTCTCATCTGATTTACAGTGACCCAAACAGAGGTTTCACGGTAAGTGATCTATTTAAGGAATTATTTTACCACTGCCACCCCATCCAGTGAATTCCCATGGCTGGCAGGGATGTGAACTCAAGTCTCCTGAGTCCTAATTAGAGATGGGCACGACTTAGCGAAATTTTCGTTTCCGTTTCGTTTTTTCGTTTTCATTACGTAACGAAACGAAAACGAAAAACGGTTAAAAAATGGACCGAAAACGGAAACGAAACGACTAATTTTGAGCCAATTTTCGTTTTTCGTTACTGGAAAAGCACTTAATGGAGCTAAATGGGAAGAAACCAAAAAATTTTGTTTTCGTTTCCGTTTTTTGTTTTCGTTACATAACGAAACGAAAATGAAAACTTTTGAAAATTAGCTCACGGAAACGGA
Source organism: Phrynocephalus versicolor (assembly GCA_023846285.1). Lineage (NCBI taxonomy): Eukaryota > Metazoa > Chordata > Lepidosauria > Squamata > Agamidae > Phrynocephalus > Phrynocephalus versicolor. The sequence continues at coordinate 2,630,505 of JAHTLZ010000114.1, read as the reverse complement.
AACGAGCCGAAACAGACCCCTAGACGAAAATGAAAACGAAAACGAAAAATTTTTCTGAGTCGTGCCCATCTCTAGTCCTAATCCATTGGCTACCTTAATATGGTAGCTAGGAAAATTACAGTAGGACCCCCGTTTCCACTCATTCATTATTAACTGATTCAGTTATCCACAGTTGGCAGAGGAAAAAATAAAAAAATAATTCAGCAGCCACAAAGCAAGCTATTGTCACAAACATCAGCTTTAAAGCGAGCTATTGTCACAAATAACATCTGTAAAGCAAGCTACTGTCACAAACAGCAGCCATAAAGCAAGCTACTGCCTCAAAACAGCAGTCATAAAGCAAGCTACTGCCTCAAAACAGCAGTCATAAAGCAAGCTACTGTCAGGAAACAGCACTTTGGAGGTGGGTGGAGAGGCATTCTCTCTTATCCACGGTTTTCATTATCCACAGGAAGGCCTGGAACCAATCCCCAGCGGATACTGGGGTCCTACTGTAATGTCTACCACTAAGCCAAATGGGATTTACTTTTTTCTGTGTTTATGGGCTTAAATTTTGCTAGTTGAAGGAATGGATATTCAGAATATGTATTTCAAAGGATTAGAAATTGCCAGCAGTTATAATTTGTGTTTTGTGTTTTGTCTTCTTGCATTCTACTTCTACGTGATTGTCAGCAGTCTTCTCTTGTTTCCCTCTGACCTGTAGCAGACACCTGAAAGAATAAAACAGATACTGAAGGGGAAATCTTGCTGCAACAGAATGAAGGCCACATCCATCATTGCCTTAACTGTTCACAAAATAAAGCACGTGGCCGGCAAATTGCATTCAACATTCTTGCACACTTGTTGATAGATATTTTGAATCCGAATCAGCATTTCTTCATTAGTGATATGACTAGTACATGAGACATCATATCATCAAGTCATCAATATGACATCCATGAAATTTCATGAGATGTGGTGCTTTTCCATGCTGGGGGTGGGAACCGCATGGATTAGGCTAAAAAAAGTTATTTTGCAGCATTTGCACACAAATATGGACTACAAGTGATCAAAAACACCATTGAAAACAAGGAAATATCCAACATCACCACCACCCTCTGTGACTTGCATGGCCCCACAATATGCAAACATATTCATGGCTGACCTGGAATAACGCTTTCTTAACCACTGCACCAAAAAACCACTTCTTGAGATACATTGATGACATTTTTCTGATCTGGACCCATGGAGAGGAATCCTTTAAAAAGTTCATCCAGGATTTCAATAGTTTTCACACAAGCATCAACCTCGTCCTGGAACAATCCACACAACAGGTTAACTTTCTGGACACCACAGTGAAACTACAACATGGGCATCTTAGTACCGCACTGTACCGAAAACCAACCAACCAATATACCGATCTGCATTCTTCAAGCTTCCATCCTGAACACACAACAAAAATCAGTCATATATAGCCAAGTCCTTAGATCAGACATGTCCAAACTTCAGCCCTCCAGATGTTTTGGACTGCAACTCCCACAGTCCTTTGCCACTGGCAGGCTAAGCTTAAAATTCTGGGAGCTGTGGTCCAAAACATCAGGAGGGCCGAAGTTTGGACATGCCTGCCTTAGATGCAACCACATCTGCTCTGCCCGACAGGATAGAGTACGCTGATGACACACAGCTCTATCTCTCCTTTTCATCATCTGCAGAGGAGGCGATCCGCTCCCTCGATCAGTGCCTGGAGGCCGTTCTGGAATGGACCAGAGATAACCGGCTTAAGCTTAACCCGGAGAAGACGGAGGTTCTGTTCTTCGGGGCACCCTCGTCTGGGTACAATGGCCCCCTCCCTAGTCTGGGGGGTGTTTCCCTCCAGCCTACAGACAGGGCCAGGAATCTGGGCATGGTCCTGGACTCGGCCCTCTCCCTGGAAGCCCAGGTGATGGCTGTCTCCAGGGCCGCTTTTTTCCATCTCCACAGGATCGCCCAGATCCGCCAGTACCTTGATGAGTCCTCCCTGAGGACAGTTGTGCAGGCCCTGGTGATCTCGAGGATCGACTACTGCAATGCCCTCTACGTGGGTTTGCCCTTGACCCTGATCCGGAGGTTACAGCGGGTGCAAAATGCGGCGGCTAGGCTGGTGGTGGGTGCCCGTAGATACAAGCACATCACCCCAGTCCTGGCCCGCCTGCATTGGCTCCCCGTTGTCCTCTGGATCAGGTTCAAGGTCCTGGTTTTGATTTTCAAAGCCCTCCACGGCTTGGGACCAGAGTACCTGGCGGAGCGCATCTCCCAAAAGGCATCCGGATCCAGACCCATGAAATCATCTCAGGCGCACTCACTGCGGGTGGCCACACCCAGAGAGGTGCGGAAATCGTGTATGCGAGACCGTGCCTTCTCTGTGGTGGGGCCTTCACTCTGGAACCACCTCCCCAGTGAGTTGCGCCTGCTTCAGTCCCTGCCCGCCTTCAAGAAGGCCTTGAAGACCCTCCTTTTTAGAGAGGCCTTTGGCGACCTTGTGAATTAGTTCCCCCCCCCTTTGTGCTCGTCGCCACCTTGTCCCTCGCTGTCTTATTGCTCGGAGCTTAACTGTTGTTTTACCTGTTTTTACTGGTGTTAGCCGCCCAGAGTTCCCGTTGGGAAGATGGGCGGGATACAAGCTTATCAATCAATCAATAAATAAATAAATAAAGAGACTCCAAACTCAAGGATCTACAAAATGCTTTCCTCAGACTATAGTACCCACCTTGCATGGTTAAGGAACAAATCAACAAAGCAAGATGCATACCCAGTAGAGATGGGCACAAAATGAACAATTTTTCGTTTTTGTTTTCATTTTTTCGTTTCATTACGTAATGAAACGACAAACGAATTTTGTCTCTAAAATAAAACGAAACGAACAGAAACACCGGAAATTTTGTCGTGCGTTTCCTTTCTGTTACTACAACATGAGTGAATTGCTTAAAATCCTAAAAAACACAAAAAATTGAAATAAATGATAATGAAATGGTAATGAAACAAATGAAAACGAAAATGAATTTTTTGCAAAAATTCGCAAAAAACGGAAACAAACTGAAACGGACCCTCCAAATGACAAACGACAAACGAAATGCCATTTTTTGATTCGTGTCCATCTCTAATACCCAGAGATAACATGCTATAAGACAGATCCAAAGGGCCAAATGACAGAACACCACTGGTTGTCACAGTCCACGAGTGAGACCACTCACATGCATCTTAAATGATCTCCAGCCCATCCTTGACAAGAACACATCACTCTCCAAACCTCTTGGTGGGAGACCCATACTTGCCTACAGGCAACTTCTCAACCTCAAACAAATACTAATGCAAACAAGATTAGAAAACAGCAACATGGACAATGGAACTAAACCTTGTCACAACTCCTGATGCCAAATCTACCCACACATCTACTCTGGCAACACAATCACAGGACCTAACAATGTCACATACAATATCAAGGGCAACTTTACCTGCTCCTCAACCAATGTGGTCTATGCCATTTTTTGCCAACAATGCCCAACTGCACTCTACATTGGACAAACAGGACAATCTCTAAGAAAATGCTTCAATGGACACAAGTTTGATATAAGAAACCACAATACACAGAACCTGATGATGATGATGATGCCTGATGTAGTTGCCTTACACTGCCTAATGGGTAGGGCAAGCCCTTCTCCAATCTGCTTTTGTGCAGTTTACTGAACTAAAACTAGCTAGTCAGACATATCACAACATGGGATAATGTTTAGTTACTTGTATCTGTTGAACAAGGGCTCTTAAATGCCTAGCTAAAGAGCCTGGCTGAAATGTCCATCCCAAATGTTCTTCATTTTTGACATAGGCGGTTACTTCACGTACCTCCACGGGCTGCGTTGAGCTTGGCTCTGATCTGAATTCGGATGCGGTCACATGGTCTAATACTGGGGCCGCCCCTCTTTTCTGTGTACTCACATGCATGCTGGGTGAACGCGCATTCCAGCCTCACGTCTTTGATGTGCATCGAACCGATGGTTTCCTTTGCTTTCCACCGGTTCAGTATGCTGTTTCTTGCTTTCGTTTTTAGGTCTTTCGATGGATTAGTGGTAGTTTGTGGTTCTCCCGGGGGTGAGGAAAAGCAGAGATGGTTAGAAGAGGAAGGGAGGATATTTAGGAGGCAAAGTGTAAATTGCCTTTTACAGCAGCCAGCATGTCATGCCGGGCGGGGTGAGCTAGATAAGATCGGAGTAATTGTTGTTTTTCCCCTTTGGTCCTTGAAGAGGTCAGAGAGACAATTTGCAAAACAGAAGGGGCAGCAGTGTTCCTGTTTTAAATCACGGAGTGAGAGTACCCACGAGAAGATTTTGATTTTCCGGTTTTCTGAAGGCGGCAAACGAAAGCAGGTACGTCTAAAGGGAGGGAGCGGTTATGCACTTCGAATCAACAAGAAACACACGTCCCTTCGCTTCACATCAAAAAGTGGATTGAGCAGATTCCCGAGGTCCAGGAAGGGAATCTGTCAGCCCGCTTGGAGCGCAGTTTAAGGGGCGTGGTCAGGGCGACCTCGCCTTGAACACGCTGGTACGTGAAGTTCGATCGAAGCCTAACTGTTCCGCAGCGGGGCGGCACTGAGGTCAGAGAGGTATGTGAAGTAACCGCCATAGAGACCTCAGCCGATAGTTATTCAGAACTTTGTGTTGGCCTTTTCATTTGTCTTCAGAACAAAGGGTGATCTGTTAAATGATGTATGTATGCATTTTGACAAACAGTCACAGGGCACACAGATACTAAACTTAAGCGAGGCCACTGATAAAGTAACTATGTTTGAAAAGTAATTTCACAATTGCATTAGTTCCTTGGATTCTATTTCTCCAGGGTGCTAACTTAACTCCCACCAATATTCCTCATTCTTCTGGACATGATAAAGGAACTCCAGCTATAAAAGAAGCACTATATAAAAGAAGCTATAAAAGAAGCAACTGTAATATGACATCACTTGGTACAAGTCTGTTCACCTCTGCCGCCTCTGTGCCAATCTCATTAATCAGGAGGAGTTTAAGATTTGATTGGGCCTGGTGGGCAAGAACCCACTTAGGTGTGAGCAACTGAGCAACTTGGCAAATAGTGTGATTCTAATTGAGCTATCTGGCTGGTGGATTTGTACTGACCTCTGGCTTAGACATCAAATGCCTCAGAGTAAGAAGGAAAATAATTAATTTGTGGATTTAACATGAGATGACCTCTTCCTCTGGCCCCACCAATTTTTTCTTGAAAGCAGAAATGCCTCCTGGGTTCAGCCGCATGGGAAACTGACTCTTTAATCCTTCTACTTTAATTCTGGTATGTTTTCTTTTAATGTCCTGTGTACTGGACATGTCTTACCTTTAGAGATGGGGGATTAAATAATTTTTTTAACAATGCCATGCTCAGGATTAGTGTGTGGCACGTTGAAAATACATGTGTTCCCCATCAAAAGACGTTAAATTTAATCTGTGTTGGGAGTTTTGTTTGGGGAGTTTTGGCTCGAGACTGGGAAATAAAAGAAGGAATTTGTCCTCTACCCATCTTATGTGCATGCATATATGTGCATGGGGTCCTCTCATCCTGAATAGCTTTGCCAGCCTTAGGTCTAAGAGAACACATTAATAGCCTGTGTTAGGAATACCTGTAACAGATTCTTCGCCACACAACACTTTTTGCCAAACTCAACAGCTAGGTAGTTAAAGCAGTTTCTAAACTGTATTGTAGCTCTCGAAGTTCTTCATGCTCCTTTAAAAGGCATTGCCCTTCCAGCCTGAAAGAAAGAAGTGAGACGCAGGTGATGGGGTAAACTTGGACCATGCTTGGTGATGATGATGATGATGATGGTAGTGGTGGTGGTGGTGGTGGTGGTGGTGGTGATGATGATGCATGAACTATTAAAGAAACTTAATGGAAAGAGAGCCTTCAGTAGTGTGGAACAAGTTGGAACACCGAGGTCTCCTGGGATCTCCCCAACCACTATACATATCCAAATATGGGCAACTACAAAACTAAAGACAGCATGTCAGGGGCTGGTCAAATGACCATACCACCCCCTGGGCTGCTAGGCCCTGTTATTTGGCTGCCCTAAGCCCAGGGAGGATTCCCAGAGCTGCCTTCCCCCCACACTGTAATTTCAAAATCTGCAGTGTCATGGGATTGGATGGACTGGAACATCATTCAGCTCTGCATGGACTCACCAAATCCTTGTGCCCTCAGCACGACCCACCAGTGTGACCAAAGGTAAGCTCACCAGCAGAGCCGCACATTTGATGAACTTTGTAGCCCAACAGATACTTGACTATTACTCTTAAATATGGCCCCAAATTCATTTATTTGCTTTATGAACTACATGTTGTAGTAGGGATTCTAAAAAGTGGAGTTAAAAAAAGTAACCTTTTCATGCTTTTGGCCTGCATACCTTTGCAAGAGATCAGTCCTTTCCTTCCAGTCATATAGCCAGGTAATCCAAAACAGAAACAAACAGGTGGCATGGAGTAGGAAGAAAAGTAGATAGTACTAAGAGTGTAGAGAGGAAACAATATGGGATTCCCTCCACCCATCAATGAGGCAAAAGGTTGGAAGGTTCTTATGTTGTCATCCATATCAGGCTTTCAGCTGCTATAACAAGACTTGCACTTAAGCCTGAGAAAATACAGCTATGAGCTTTATTATTTAAAATAATATATAGTTTGGGCTTCCTTTCTACCTGAAGGGCCATCTTGATCATATATGCACAGTTTAGGGGCTCTTTTGAATCCATGGCTTACTGATGTAGCCGTTATTGGGTCAAAGTGTTCTTGAGTCTACCTGTCTTAAATTCTTATCTATTTATTTATTATTATTTATTTTACATTATTTTTACCCTGCCTTTCTTCTTGGAAAAGGACCCAAGGTAGCTTACACTAATGAGGGATAATATACAGTCCAGTACAATGAAGACATGTTCAAGTACTGAGAACAGGGAATTGAGGAACATTAAAAGACATTACATTAAAGCTACAAGAGAACGTGAGCAGTTAAAATGAGAGTAAATTTCCATGTAAGGTTATGAGTGATGGAAACTAACATTGAAAACAGTGTCAATGTAATCACATAAGGTAATAAGTGGTTATAAACACAAAGTCTATGTGATCCTATAGATTCATATGAAACACACATAATAGGTAGACCACCATTCGGGGAAAGCTTGCCTGAAGAGAAAGGTATTTGCCTGTCTCCAGAAAGACATCAGAGATTGGGTCAGTCCTGGGATCTAGTGGAAGGGAGTTCCAGAGTCTGGACACAAGAGCCAAGAAGGCCGTTTCATGTGTTCCAAATAGATGTACCTGTGAGGGTAGTGGGGAGGAGAGAAGGGCCTCTCCTAATGACCTTAATACCCAAGCCAGTTCATTCTGTGAGATTCCGTCTTTGAGGTAGCTTGAACCCAGGTCGCACAGTGCTTTGTACGTCAAGGTCAGCACCTTGAATTGTGCTTGATAACTGATTGGCAGCCAGTGGAGCTACTTTAATAGGGATGTAATGTGTTCTATGTACCCCACCCCAGTCAGCAATTTGTCTTCTGCATTTTGGACCTGTTGAAGTTTCCTGAGACTTTCGTTGGTAGCCCCACATAGAGCAAGTGCCTTACAGTCGTCTAGCCAGGATGTCACTAGTTTCATGGAGTGCCCCCTAGTTCTAGTATCGTGCGATAGGGAAAACAGCTTCTCCTTACTTGTCCACACCATGTATGATTTTATAAACTTCAATCACGTCACCTCTTAGGCACTGTCATTCAAGAGTGAAGAGGCCCAGCCATTGCAGCCTCAGGTGGTAAGGAAGGTGTTCCAGTTCCCAAATCATTCTGGTTGCCCTCCTCTGAACTTTTTCCATTTCCATAATATACTTCTGGAGGTATGGTGACCAGAACTGTACACAATACCCCAGATGGGGCCTCACCATAGATTTATAAAGAGGCAAAATGACACTTGCTGACTTATTTTTAGAGGTGGGCATGAAACAGAAAACCGATGGTTGAGTTCATTCTGTTTCAGGCCACCCTCAGTTCATTTTGTTTCATTTTGTACAATTTTTTAAAACAAAAATTGGTACGAACCGAACCAAAATGAACTGTTTCAGCTTACCTGGCTGGAGACTGCGCCACCTCTGGGGGACCGCCGCCACCACCAACAAAGATGCTGGGGACCGCCACTGCAGCTGGGGGACCGCCACTGCATAGAAGGGGCTGGCACCATTTTTGATTTTAAATTTTTTTTTTTAATACCCAGTGACCTGGGGCTTGGTCAGCACTTTTTAATTTTTAATTTTTAATTTTTAATTTTATTTTACATTTTACAGTGCCAGCCATGCAGCTCCTGGGCTGGGCCAGCACTTTTAATTTTTTTTTTAAAGCCCTGATGCCAGGGCTTGCTCCCCCCCCCCCACAGCTGAGAGGCACTTGCTTCCCCAGGGCAGTGCCAATTTTTTAAATTTAAATTTTAATTATTTTTTTACATTTTCCAGCACCGACCACATGGCCTTGGGGCCCGGTTGGTGCTGTTTTTATTTTATTTTATTTTTCTTTATTTTATAATGCTGACCATGTGGCTCCCGGGCAGGGTCTGTGCTTTTTAATTTTTTAATTTTTTTTAAAAAAATCATCCCCGATGCAGGGGGCTTTTTCTCTCTCTTTTCTTTTCACATCGGAGAGGCGCTGGCTTGCCCCTGCCCCATTTTAAAAAAAATATTTATATATTTTTTTTAACAAAAACTTCTGGCTGGCCCATGGGCCAGACCTCGTTCTTTTTAATTTATTTTTTATTTTATTTTTCATTTATTCCGGGGCCAGCTGGGGCCATTTTTTATTTTTTTAAAACTTTTTTTACATTTTCAAGCACTGACCACACCGTCCCTGGGGCCCATTTGGTGCTGTTTGTATTTTCTTTATTATTTTCTTTTTTAAAATAATGTGGCTCCCAGGTGGGTCAGCACTTTTTAAAATAAAATAAAATAAAATTTAATTTCTTTTTAAAGTCCCCAACACAGGAGGATTTCCTCCCCTTTTTTCTTTTCACAACTGAGAGGCACTTGCTTCCCCAGGCTATGACCCATTTTTAAAAAACATTTTTAAATTTTAAAAAAAATCTGGCTGACCAGTGTGCTGGCCTGGCTGGCCCACAGGCCAAGCCTAGCTCTTATTTATTTATTTATTTATTTATTTATTTATTTATTTATTTATTTATTTTTGCCAGGGGCGGCCAGCACCATGTTTTATTTTATTTTTATGTTTTTTACATTTTGCAGTGCTGACCACCTGGCCCCCATGGCCTGGTCGGCGCTACTTTTATTTTATTTATTTTTTCCTTTATTTTATAATGCCAATTGCCAACCATGTGGCTTCTAGGCTAGTTTGACACCTTATATATATAATTTTTAAAAAAATGTCCCTGATGCAGGGGGCTTTTTTCCCTGTTTCCTTTTCACAGCTGAGAGGCTTGCTTCAGAGCACCGAAGGCCGGGACTCCAGTGGACTCTGTTGGGACTCAAGGCAAGGTAAGTGGCAGGAACAAAAAACAAAATGAATGCAATGGAAATTTCAGTTTTGTTTCATTTCATTTTCCTTTGATAGGTTGTTTTATTATTCATTTCATTAGCTAACGAAACAAATAACAAAGAATGAAACAAATTAAACATTCATTTCATGCCCATCTCTACTTATTTTCTATACCCTTCCTAATGATCCCTAACATTGAGTTTGCTTTTTTTTCACTGCTGCAGCACACTGGGTTGACACCTTCATTGAGATGTCCACCAGGACACCAAGGTCCTTTTCCTGGTTTGTTGCAGAGAGTTTATAAATGTAATTGGGGTTTTTTGCCCCAAAGGTCATCACTCTGCACTTATGTTGAAGCTCATTTGGTTTTCCCACTCCCCCCTGTCAAGAGATCCCTGTGGAGCTCTTTGCAATCTCTCTCACTTTTTACTACCCTGTATAATTTGGTGTTGTCGGCAAATTTGGCTACCTTGCTATTTACTCCTACAGGGGTCCCAATACTGAACCTTGGGGGACCCCACTCTTTACCTCCCTCCACTTGGGGAAGTGTCTATTTAGTGCTACCCCTGTTTCTCTGTTTGTATAGCTTCTTTCTTTCTTTCTTTCTTTCTTTCTTTCTTTCTTTCTTTCTTTC
>JAHTLZ010000114.1:2588488-2620332 GCA_023846285.1 Phrynocephalus versicolor | reverse complement strand
TTTCTTTCTTTCTTTCTTTCTTTCTTTCTTTCTTTCTTTCTTTCTTTGGTAAAATCCTTTTATTTCCCACTTGATACTTGGATTTGTGTGGAAGATCTTCTTGGGAGGTCTCACAGTTCTGGAGTCTTCTTGACTTCTTGTGATGCGGATCAATCAATTTCGGACAGCCATTTAAGTCGCCTAGGTCAGTTTTTGTTTTAAATCTCTGTGCACAATAATGTAATACAATTTCCAGAGCTGGACTTTCAATTTATAACAACTCTTATCGCATGCAAGATACTGCAGGGTGGGTTAATCAACTCTATGAACTAGGTATAGGAGGGATTGTGGTGAAGTGTGTTTCTGAACTGTTACCTTCAGTTAATAGGAGGAGATAATGGCTGTAATTAAGAGAGACCATTAATTTAGTTCATTCCTTTCAAAAGCTTGACAGGATTGGGGAAATCAGTGTATGTCTCTGATTAAACAAGTGATACATCAAGCAGGCAAGTTGAAACTAATAAAACATTGTTGAAATATTTTTAAATTGCTTTTTGCAGTTTCACACAGGACTGGCCTAGTATTGACTCATATTAAACTCATAAGGTTCTGTTGCCTCCTCAAGTATCCTAGTAAAATGCCCTAAACTGAAATAGAAAGACTGTTGTTCTAGGACAACTGGAAGAGAATGGTGGTGGTGGTGGTGTGTATGTATGCATGTAGGAATTGCATTATCCCTTTTAACTTTAGAATGCTTAGTATAATATAGTTTAATAACTCTTGCATTAGAAGAAGTCATGGAAGTTGGCTGTGTCTCTGCTTGGCAATAAAAGGTTTGGCTGTAATAACAGCAGTCATAGCTAAGCCTCCATTTGGCACGGAATCAAAGCAAAGTCATAAACAGCACCTACTGCATTGTGTCATACCAAGAAGGACTTTCATCATTTCTTGAAAGATGTGCCTTACATTTATTCCTCCCTTTCGCCAGCTTCTCCTGCATAACTTACCTGTAAATGGTTCTGTCTCTTGTAATAGTTTGGCAAATAAAGGGGCAGCATTTCCCCTCCAGTTTCTTAAACTAGATTCTTATTCTTTTATTCTTATTCTTATTCTTATTCTTATTCTTATTCCAGACATCCTCAAAAGTGAAGTCAAGTGGGCCTTAGAAAGCATTGCAAACAACAAGGTCAGTGGAGGTGATGGCATTCCAATCGAACTCCTTACAATCTTAACAGAGGATGCTGTAAAGGTGCTGCACGCGATATGCCAGCAAATTTGGAAAACCCAGCAGTGGCCAGAGGACTGGAAAAGATCGGTCTACATCCCAATCCCAAAGAAAGGCAACACCAAAGAATGCTCCAACTATTGCACAATTGCACTCATTTCACATGCTAGTAAGGTTATGCTCAAAATTTTGCAAGGCAGGCTTCAGCAGTATATGGACAGAGAACTTCCAGAAGTGCAAGCGGGATTTCAAAGGGGCAGAGGAACTAGAGATCAAATCGCCAACATGCGCTGGATTATGGAGAAAGCCAGAGAGTTCCCCAAAAACATCTACTTCTGCTTCATTGACTATGCCAAAGCCTTTGACTGTGTGGACCACAACAAACTATGACAAGTCCTTAAAGGAATGGGAGTGCCTGACCACCTTATCTGTCTCCTAAGAAATCTATATGTGGGACAAGCAGCAACTGTCAGAACTGGATATGGAACAACTGCCTGGTTTAAAATTGGGAAAGGAGTACAACAAGGCTTTATACTGTCACCTTGCCTATTTAACTTATATGCAGAGTACATCATGAGAAAGGCAGGTCTAGATGAATCACAAGCCAGAATTAAGATTGCCAGAAGAAATATCAACAACCTCAGATACGCAGATGATACTACTCTGATAGCAGATAGTGAGGGGGAATTAAAGAACCTCTTAATGAGGGTGAAAGAGGAGAGTGAAAACAATGGGCTGAAGCTCAACATCAAAAAAACCTAAGATCATGGCCACTGGTCCCATCACCTCCTGGCAAATAGAAGGGGAAGAAATGGAGGCAATGACAGAGTTTATTTTCTTGGGCTCCTTGCTCACTGCAGGTGGTGAATGCAGTGACGAAATAAAAAGATGACTGCTTCTTGGGAGGAAAGCAATGGCAAACCTAGATAGCATCCTAAAGAGCAGAGACATCACTTTGCCAACTAAGGTCAGGATAGTCAAAGCTATGGTTTTTCCAGTAGTGATGTATGGAAGTGAGAGCTGGACTATAAAGAAGGCTGATCGCTGCAGAATCGATGCTTTTGAGCTGTGGTGCTGGAGGAGAGTCTCGAGAGTCCCCTGGACTGCAAGGAGATCCAACCTATCCATTCTGAAAGAAATCAACCCCAAATGTTCACTGGAAGGACAGATTTTGAAGCTGAGGCTCCAGTACTTTGGCCACCTCATGAGGAGAGAAGACTCCTTGGAAAAGTCCCTGATGTTGGGAAAGATTGAAGGCAAAAGGAAAAGAGGACGGCAGAGAATGAGATGGCTGGAGAGTGTCATCGATGCAACCAATATGGATTTGACCAAACTCCAGGAGGCAGTGGAAGATAGGAAGGCCTGGCGAGTTCTGGTCCATGGGGTCATGAAGAGTCGGACACGACTGAATGACTGAACGACTGAACAACAACAACATTATTATTATTATTATTTAAAAAAGAGAGTGAACAGGAATATATTTTCTTTCCATGGTACGTCATACTTTTATGAGTGACTTGTTTCTTTGAGATGCGCAGACTTTAAAGCAACAGTTATCTGTTCTTTGATCTCAGAGGCCCAAGTGATGGTTTGGTTGGCTCGCTTTTCAAAGCCTTATTTGGGTTGCACTTTTGTCTTCATTAAGCCAGGCATTTCAGATTTTCACCAGTCATGTGAACTGCTGGGTTTAATGCGGATAATGCTGGGTACACTGTCTAGTCCGTCTCTCATAAAGCTGGCGGGAGGAAATGCTCTTACTTAAACAATAGCATCACTACACTTTGAATAACTGAAGAACATTGGCAGACGTGTTTGAACTATTGGGAAGTGTTCAGTCATGGAACGGAAAAGAGTTACATTATGAATGTCAGGAAGAGAAATAATTGACTATCACGTCCCACTTCATAGTCCCACACAGCTATTAAGGCTCTCCCAAGTCATTTGAGGACATGTTAGGCAACATGTAAATCAAACTCACTCAATCACAGGCAAGATCTTTAAGGCTGATGTCCAAGTAGGTAATAGTTGATAAGACTGCCTGGATACTTTTGATACGGATGTTTAAGCAGCTGAATCCGTTTCAGTGGAATAACATTCGTGGCTTCATTTTGTGGCAGCAGGGGCCACCCTTCTTCTTTGTGAGTTTCAGGCTTCACCTGATGACCCTTGTGGGCCTCCATACACATGTAACTATTCAAAAAACATAATAAAACATATGACTACAGTACAGGAATTGCCTTTTATATACAACACTGTCCCCGTTTTTTGCTCTTGCAGTTAAGTCTTCAATATTAAATCAAATAAAATGTGTCATCAAACTGAGTTTGAAAGTGGCAAGACTTTCCAGTGTTTTTCCACTTCTGCAAGCATCTTGTGACCGTGCAGCTTGCTCTTATCCTGGGAAGGACAGTGGGAAATCCAGCCTCCAACCTATTGTTCCCCAGCCAGGTAATCACCTTATTAACCTTATCCTTCAACTATTTGAAATTCTCCATTCCTGAAATCTCTTGATCAGTGCATACTCCTCCTCATCATATTGTCTTGATACAATTTAAATGTTATGGATCTGATCTACTTCCAGAAAGATTTCTGGCAATTAAAAGAGAATCCAGGTCAAATAGATGCTTAGTAAGTCTAGATGTATGGCTGGGGATATGTCTGCTGCTTCCTCCAAACTTCTGGCACCTCACCTCTTCTCAGAGATTATACAGAGGTTCTCTGACAGAAGTTCCTCCAGAACAAGTTTCTAATTTGGCTCTTGAGACTTGAACTCATTAAAAGTAGCTAAATGTTCCCATGCCTCCCCTTTTACTTACTTTAGGTCGGGGGTCTGCAACCTGCGGCTCCGGAGCCGCATGCGGCTCTTTGGAACATTTGCCGCGGCTCCCGGAGGGTTCAGAAATTTCAATACAAAGGTGCCGAATCTCACGAGGACAGCCCGTCCCACAAGGCGGCGCGAAGCCAAGCGCAGCCACACTCTCGCGCTCTACCTTCCTGCGCGCTCCCTCTTCTTCAGAGCAAAAGAGAGAGGGAGGCGTCGTGGAAAGTGCCCCCTGAAAGGCAGCCTTTTTTCTTTTTTCTTTTTAACTTCAAGAAAACCTCCCAGATCTGGATTGTTGCCTCCCCCCCCCACCCAGAAAAAAAGACGGGAGGAGAAAACCCTCCTTCCTTCCTTCCCCCCTTCACCTTCCTTTCTTGCTTGGGTGTTTGCTGGGAGGGGGAAGAAGCGATGTGTGTGTGTGTGTGTTGTGTGTGTGCAACGTGGGGGAAGAGAAAACCCTCCTTCCTTCCCCCCTTCCCCTTCCAAGCATTGCACATGTGCAGTTGGCATCTCTCTCTCTCTCTCTCTCTCTCTCTCTCCTTTTGCTTCGCTACAGCCCCCCCCAAAAAAAAACTACGGCTTTGCACTAACTTGCCGGGATGAAGCTCCAAAAACGCTGGGGAGCGGGCGCGCGCGCGGCGTGTCTCCACAAAAGAGAGAGAGAGAGAGAGATTAGAAATTCCCCTCCTCTCCCTCCTGTACTATTTTTGGAAGATTTTTAAAAACGGCCCCCCCCAAAAAAGTGGAAGCGGTGTGGGCACGACGCACTCGGGCTGCGCTTCCCTCCTCCATGGAGGGTGGGGGCGAGAGGAGGAGGAGGAGGAGGGAGAGATGGAGTGTGTGTGTGGGGGGGGGGAGAGAGTCAGACCATGGTTGCAGGATCCGGGCATAAGGCAGCGAGGGCGGAATGGGAACCTCAAGAAAGGCGGCGTGGGGAGGGGGCCACGGCTAGTCTTCTCTCTCCCCACCTCACCCCCCTGCCGCCACCACCACCGCCCTGCTTCCTTGCCCAGTGCTGTCAGTTCTGGCCCAACAAGCAAGGGGTTGGTGGCGGCGGGAGCGGGGGGGAGCGGCGGCGGCGGCGGAGAGGCGAGAAGCAACGGAGGAAGTCGGCTTTTCTTTTTCCTGCGCGAGATCAACTTGGCAGTCAAGGGACGAGGGACGTGGCGTGACAGCTAGTTCGAGCCCGCCCCCCGGCCCGAGGAGGGGTCTCTCTTATTATACTTCCAGCGGCTCCCTCCTGGAGTCAGCCGGTTTCGGTGGCGGGGTGGGGGCGCCGGGCTCAAGTTGTTCAGGGGCCCCTGGCCGCCCGGGGAGGCCAACGCTGAGCCGAGCCGAGCGGAGCGCCTGTGCGCCTGCCTGCTTGTGTCGCTCGCTCTCGCTCTCGCTCTCTCCGAAAGCCCGCCAGCAGCTGCCTTCTGCTCCATTCCAACACACAGAACGTGCCTCCTGCGCGCCCACCCACCCCCCAGCCCGGCCCTCCTCAAGACTGGCGGACACATAGCCGCCCCAGTTGCGTGCACAGGAGAACTTGAGGCAGGTGCGCGCCTCGATGGAAACCCTCGGGGACAGTGTGGCGGGGTGGGGGGAGGCGGTGGTGGCTCAGGCTCGCCCGCTCGCTTGCTCTCCCGGCGCCCGAAGTGCCGAAGAAGCAACTTTCATTGGCTTCCTTCTCAGAAGCCCTTCGGGGGTGCCCGGAGGAGCCGCAGCCACCGGCGCTCCTTCCCACCCCACCCGAGCCGGGCGCCGGGACGCAGCGTGTCCGAGGAGCGCACGAGGGAGTGTGTTGCTTGCGAGCGCCCAAAAAGCCAGGAGCGAGGGGAGGGGAAAATATATTTGCAGTGTTATATTTGTTTTAAATGTCGCAATGGTTTTGCGGCTCCCAGGTTTTTTTTTCTGTCGGAAACAGGTCCAAGTGGCTCTTTATGTCTTAAAGGTTGCAGACCCCTGCTTTAGGTAGTAACTCTCTTACTACTTCTTTTACTTTACTTGCTTCACATAGCACTGGTTTCCTTATGGGAGAAGATGGGACAAAGTAGCTGTCCGGTAGTTCAGCATTCACTGTTTTACCCATTAGTAGTTCTCCTTCTTGCCCACACAGTGAACTTACCACTTCCTTGTTCTTTTTCTTGATTTGTGCATATCTGAAAATTTCCTTTCTGTTATTTTTATCCTATTGCAAGTCTGAGCTCCTTCGCAGCCTTAATCTTTGTAGTATTTTCACCACAAATATTGGCTACAACACTTTTATTCTCTTCCTTGGTTGTTCTTCCTATACATGCCCCCATTAAAGCTTATCTCATTGGAAAGCCTCTTTTGCAGCCACCGTTATTTCTTTAAATGTCTCCCATGCTTTATAGGCATTGTTGGTGACTATGCTCAGTATCTCACCTTTAATAAACTCCCATTCTTGTGTAGTCCTTTCTCCTTGGGTGTTTCTATTCCACTCATTTCCACATCATTGTTGGGTTCTTGTAGCTGCAATTGTGTTTTACAACTTAAAGTAAGGACCAGATCCGACATTCATTTGTTCCTTGTTGCTTCTTCTACTTTCTGTAGGATGCACTTGTTGGCAAGGTTGATGAGTAATTAGTTGGGTGTTATAATTGTAGTCAAGTTGGACTTCCCCAACTTATCCGAGTAGCTGAAGTTTCCTGTTATTACTAAGCCTCTCCTGTTTGAATGTTTGTTAGATGGAAGGAGGCATCATCCAAATCTGCAGTCTGGCTCTTTGTAGACCCTCCTAGTGATGTCAGTGCTGCTTGTCTATGCTCTAATTTTTATCCAGATTTCTTGCTCCAATTTAATGGATCTCCTTGCAGCTATACACATATTTTATAAAGTTGTCGTTCCTCCATACTTGTATACTTTATTCCTTTTGAAACAGTCATACAGTTGTTTCACTACATCCCTGTTATAACTAACTCTGCTATGTTTCTTTAATGGCTTTTATATGGTATCACCTTCTTGTGTTGAGAGTTCAAGGTCATATTGTTTGTTGCCCATGCTTTGGAGACTGGTGTACAGAAATTTGAAACTATAGCTCATTTTATCCAACTGCATCTTTACTGTCCTCCATCTGACAGTGTTCTACCACTTTTTTTTGCCAATACTGTTGTTCCCAGCGCTTCATCCCCCACCCAGAATATTTTTTCCCTTTTCACACATTTTAGTTTACAGCCATCCTAATTAATTTTGCAAGACTCTCCAGGCTATATTCATCCAAGTGTTTGCCACTGGTGTAACTAGGGAGGGGCGGAGGGGGCAATTGCCCCAGGGCAGGTAGCAATCTGGGGGTGCTTGGAGGAGGAGGAGGAGCAGCAGGAGGAAGCTGTGCGCCCTTCAGCCAGCAGAGGCTTCCTTGGTGGCACCTCAAGCCATGGTGCTCCCGCAGTTGCACCCCATCGGGAAGGAGACAGAGCCCAGAGTCCCAGAAAGAGGGGGACTTTCCACCTTATACGGTTCCACATATACAAGCCTCATTCTATCTGTATTTCTTTCACATTGTGCTTATGGCAAATCCCTAGCCTAGGTCACCAAAATGCAGAGGACATCAGCATCTCCAGATACATCTGTGATGAACATTAGTAAATTAAATGGCAATGGCACTCTGCCTTATTCAACGATTCCTTTAATTTTTTTCAGTGCAAGTTTTTCTCCTTTGAGGAGGAGGGCACATTCATCTTTTTTCTTTGGGGGACATTTGCAAAGTGACACCCTGTAAAGGAAGATCGCAGAAGCAGACTCCTTTTTATTCATCAATTCACCACTTCTCACCCCAAAACACAACTGCCAGGCTGTTTTTCAACAACTGTGAATGGTTGTGAGCAGAAGAAAGTATCTTGTAGATCATCTTGACTGCTGCCACCAGTGTTGTCACTCTTCAGGCCACCCTTGGCTATGTAAAGCTTATCATCCTTTTTCCTGCTAGCAACATGGGCACAATATTTTGCAGCAATATTGGGCCATTTCATGGCTTTTTGAATTGTGGATACAGAAGCACAATACAGTATCTCACCTTCATAAACTGGAGGCTTTTGGGGAACTGAATTTTCTAGCTTCTTAAAAAAGGAGTTTCAATACGCATACCCCGAGAAGACCGAGGTTATGTTCTTTGGGACTACTCCATCTGGTTATGGAGGCCCTTATCCAACCTTGGAGGGCATTTCCCTCCTGCCTTCGGGCACTGTCCGGAATCTGGGTGTAGTCCTGGACCTGGAGCTCACCATGGAAGCCCAGGTGGTCGCTGTGTCCAGGACTGCCTTTTTTCATCTTCATCGAATAGCCCAGATCCGTCCCTACCTAGATGGGGACTCCCTCAGGACTGTGGTGCAAGCGCTGGTGATCTCGAGACTGGACTATTGCAACGCGCTCTACATGGGGTTGCCCTTGACTCTCCTTCGGCGACTGCAGCGGGTGCAAAATGCGGCAGCCAGACTGGTGGCGGATGTGCGTCGATTCGACCACATCACCCCAGTTCTGGCTCACCTGCATTGGTTGCCCGTTGCATCCCGAATCAGATTCAAGGTCTTGGTATTAGTTTATAAAACCCTCCATGGCCTAGGACCTGACTACCTGGCAGAGCGAATCGACCAGCGGTCAACATCAACCCAACCGACTAGGTTGTCGCGGGCACATATGTTGCTGGTGGCCACGCCCAGGGAGGCACGGAGAACATCCACCTGTAACCAAGCCTTCTCTGTGGCTGGCCCCACTATGTGGAACCATCTCCTCACTGAAGTGCGCCTAGCAGAGTCCCTGCCAGCCTTCCAGAAGGCATTAAAAACTCTCCTTTTCCGGGAGGCATTTGGTGACTAAAAGTGTTTTTTTTTCTTTCCCCTCTCTCTCCCGCCATCTGCTATTTTTAATTGTTTAGTTTTGTTATTTGCTTTAATTGTTTTATTTAATGGTTTGTTATTGTTTATATTGGTTTTGTTGCAAACCAGACGGAGTTCCTCCAGGAAGACGGGCAGTATATAAGCCCAATAAATAAATAAATAAATAAATAAACCACATACAAATTCAAATAGAAAGTTCTCTTGTGTAGAATCTGTACTGTGGTTACTGGAAGAAGGCAGAAGCAAGAAAACCTTGCATGTGAGTTCCAATGTGCCAAAATATTTTCTTCTGTGCCAAAAGCCAGGGCTTTTTTAAAAAACAAACAAACAAAGCTTTTTTCTGTCCCCAAAGCCCTGCCTGCCAGCTGATTGGCGCAGGAGTGAGGGAAAAAACTTTTTCCCCCACCCTAGTGCCAATCAACTGGCAGGTGGGGCTTGGGGAGGGAAAATGTTTTTTTAAGAGCCCAGGGCTTTTTTAAAAAAAAAATTCCCTCCCCCATGCCCCACCTGCCAGCTGATCTGCGCTGGCCACTTTCCAGCCCCTCCCACATGAACCAGTTTGTTAGTGGTTTGTTTGGTACAAATTTTTTTTAAATTGTATCAAACAAATAAAAAATGGGGGGGCAAAGTAAATGAAACAAAACATTTTTTTTTGTTTCGTGCCCATCCCTAGTTGAAAGAAGGAACATGAAGATACCGTGCAACTAGGGATGGGCACATAACAGAAAAATTATGTTTTGTTTCATTTACTTTTCACATTTTTTATTTGTTTGATATGAATTATTTCAAAAAATCTCTCTTGCCCTTCACAGTTCATGAAGTAAAACTCCTGGCCTCTTCCTCAAATCCCCATGCTAAACACTTCTCTTTACTCACCCTATTGACAAGTTTCTACATGATTGCAGACACCATGACTGTGGTTAGAGACCTAGCAGCTGCTAGTTCCTCCTGGAGCCTAAGGCCGTTACTTCATGTCCCTCTCATTTCTCTTTGCTGCACCGGCTGGGATCGGTACAAAGAAAGGTTACTTCACGTCCATAGCGTGAGAGCAGAATCTTGTCCCGACCACACCTCCTGAACCAGGAACAGAGTATGACAAGCCGTACCTGCCTCTGGGCTGGGGAATTCTATGGTCATGCTCTGTTCCTGGTTCCTGTTCCAAGAGAAGGGACGTGAAGTAACAGCAATGGCTGTTTTCCCCTTTCGCTCTAGGAATACTCTGACAACGGACAAAGCCAACTGGAACTCCTGCGCCAGGCTCGGCTCAGTTGCCCGCCTGTCCCTGCAGGAGAAGGAGGCTCTTGAAGGGGCAGGCAGAGAGCCACTGTCAGGCATAGGTTCGTCCTCCTCAGGTCCCGGAGGTGGGGCTGAGCTCTCCTTGCCTGCTCGCCTGCCAGCCTGCAGACTGCTGAGTTCAGGGTGAGGGTGTCTCACCAACTGCCCACGCCACCGCCACCACCACTGATCGCCCACAGCAAGTGGTGAGGGTTCACCCAGCTCCTCCTGCTGGGCTTCCCGAGACAGCCTGCACGCCCACAGCGGGGATTCAAAGTATCAAAAAATGGAAGCCTGACAATAAAAAAGGTTAAACAAAGCCAAGGAAATCCAGTAGTTGTCACGAAACAAGGACGTGAAGTAACAGTTGTCACGAGACAAGTAATCACGCCCGTAGGTAAACAAAAACAGGGATTGAACAGGGACAAAATCATGTGACCGTGAACAGCACGGTCACAGAACGAACATAATCACGGAACGAAGTAGGACGTGAAGTAACCACCTAATAGATAACTTATTTTCTCTCAGTTGTAGCTATTCACCATAGAATCCTGTTCTTGGAGACAAGCACCTTGATTTAAATTGCATAAAGGGCTACAAACACACAAGCAAATCCCCAAACACCTCAAGCAAACATTCAGCCTCCTGTTGACAGACATGGTCTCCTCATATTTTGCATTTTCCACCAGTCCCATGCACAATGTCCCATGTTCATGAACTTTTGGTCACAGATGTTGTGGGGCTCTTAAATTCTAGATTCTCCCAGACAGCTTCTAGATGTTCACAAAAAAGTCCCAAAAGATCTTCTCATCAACTTTCAGGTCAGGCTGAAGCCTTCTTTTATAAGGCTTTCCCAATACACGCTTTTATTCTTCTTTAAGAATTATAGTACAGTGGTACCTCTGATAACGAATTTAATTTGTCCTCAGAGGCAATTTGTTATCCGAAAAATTTGTTATCCGAAACATAGTTTCCCATTGAAATGAATGGGAAACCGATCAATCCATTCTTGAGGTCTGAAAAAAGGCAAAAAAGCTGGTGTGTGCGTGTGTCCAGACCTCTTTATAAAATGCACTTTAAAGGCTTGCAGTGCTGGAACTCCCTCCAGAACATCCCCCTGCAGTGCAATGCAAACATGGACCAGAAAAACCATCAAGACTACCCCAGCCTGTTACCACCCAAAGTGCAATGGGGAAAATGCAAACAAACAAGCATATGCACAAAGAAAAAATCCAGCCCATTTTTGCCTGCAGAACAATGAAAAAAGATTGCAAACATGGAGAAATGAAACCAGCAAGACTACCCCAGCCTCTTCCAGTCAAAAATGCAAAGAAAAGCAGTGCAAAAATTAATAAAAGCTAGCTCCCTATCTTACCAAGTTTGAAAGGTCCAAATCTCTCAGCCAACATGTCCAGAATAGCTCCAAAACACAATGAAAGAAAGCTCTAACTCCTCCCACCCCTCCATAAACTATGCATCCTAAAATGCATGCAGGGTACACATTTTTGCAAGGCATTATGAAACATTTGTTATCCGAGGCAGCCCATAGGGAACATTTGCTATCTGAGGCAGCCCTATACCTGGAAATTACCATTTGTTATCCGAAAAATTTGTTATCCGAGGCATTCCTTATCTGGAGGTATTAATTACTGTAGTTGTAATCCAAAAGTAACTTATAGGGTGAGATAGTGAACTGTTCATATAACCAATTGCTTCCTAAATCATCATCATCTTAAAATGGCAGAGCTGATAGGGACCCTGTGGACCATCCAGTTCCTGTCGAGGAAGCACAGTAGGGCATTGAACTCCCAACTAGAGATGGGCACGAAACGAACAATTTTTCATTTTCATTTTTCGTTTTTCATTTTGTTATGCAATGAAACGACAAACGAAATTTGTCCTCAAAATGAAACAAAACGAACAGAAACGCGGGGTTTTTTGTCATGCATTTCATTTCCGTTACAGCAATGAAGTGAGCTGCTTTAAATGCTAAAAAAGTCACTTAAAATTGGAATAAATGGTAATGAAACGGTAACGAGCCGGTAACGAACCAAAAATGAATTTTTTGCAAAAAATTCACGAACAACGGAAACGAACTGAAACGACAAACGAAACTCCATTTTTTCTATTCGTGCCCATCTCTAGTCCCAAACTCTGACTCCACAGCCAGATGCTTAACCAACTGAAGTTGAACGATCCAGCAGTTCTTCATTATAACCACTGACAGTAAAATCTCTTACAGTTTCATTCTTTCCCATTCCTGTCATTTATAGCCATGCTTGTTTCCTCTTGAGATATTTTAAGATGGCTTATACAGCTGTCATTGTGTGGAAGCTATTGATCCATTTGAGAAACTGTAATTTGTTACATGTGTTGTGCATAGAAAACTTATATCAGGCAGGCTTTAGCATCAGTTGATAGCGTTGGCTGCATTTTCCCTTTAAAAAGCTTTACACCTCTGTATGTAAAAACCTCTTCCAACAGAAACCTTCCTCCAGCAAAAGCGTGCTTCCTTACAGCCCAGAAGATTATTGGCCACCCTCTCCCATCTTTGGAAGAACTATATAGTTCCTGTTGCCTTAAGAACGCAAGAAACATTTTATAGGATCCCTTCCACCCAGGACCCAGGACACTACTATCGTATTTTTCGCTCTATAAGATGCACTCCCCCCAAAAGTAAGGAGAAATGTCTGTGCATCTTATAAGGCAATTACATCCCCTGCCAGGAGCTACCAGGGCAGCTGCTGTGGAGGCCTCTGGACCTGGTGCAGCCCCAGCAAAGGCTTCCCAACTCGGATGTTTAAAAAATGTTCCCTAGCATGATTGATTTTTCCATAGGAGAGTAAACAGCCCTGCCAGAGACTATAGAGGCTAGAAATAGGCTAGAGAGTCTCCCATTCAGCCCGTCTTGAAGAGCAGCTCTATGGTCATCAAGGTGGGTTGTTACTATCTAAATAATTTCTCATCTCTATGGTCTCCGGTTGGTCTGTTTACTCTCCTCCTTCTATGGAACAAGTCAATAATGCAAGGGAATTGTTTTTAAACAGCCAGGTCAGGAAGCCTCCACTGGGGCTGCAGCTGGGGCTGGGACCTACACTGGGTCCAGAGGCATTTGCAGGGGCCGGAGGCTTTTCAGCATGGAGACCTGGGCAGGGGGCAGCTTGTCTTCACATTTTACTCTCCAGCCATGCCACTCTGGGCCTCCCAAGAGCAGCATGGCTGGAGAGTAAACTGGGGGTTGGAGATGTACCAGGACTGCAGTATGTATGTGTGAATATTTGTTCACACCCACCCACCTCTAAAACTAGGTGCATCATGGTCCAGTACCTCTTATGGAGCAAAAAATGTGGTAGTTATAACTCAGTTATTGCGAAAATTAAATTAAAAGATACAATCCTGAACTGCTCCTAATTTTAACTGCAGTTGTATTTTACAGGTTAGTACATACTGTCTAGCATGGACACTTTTTCATGCTGGTGCTTGTTAACTGATGAGGATGATGAAGAAGATGATGATGATGAAGAAGAAGTGGCTTATATGTAAGCCATCCTGGGAAGTATTCTCTAAGGCAGGGGTGCCCAAACTTTTTGTAAGGAGGGCCAGATTTCGTGGCTGAGAATGTGTCAGGGGCCGGTTGCCCCCCAACCCTGCCACCCCACAGCAAGCCCCACCCACTTTCTTTTAAAAAACATGGGGTGAAGGAGGGGGAGGGAGGGATGGGCCAGCCAGCCGCGGGTCACTCAGAATGGCCTGGCGGGCCGGATTTGGCCCCCAGGCTGGACTTTGGGCAGGCCTGCTCTAAGGCTTTCATGACCAGGATCTGATAGCTGCTGTGAGTTTTTTGAGCTGGTTGGCCAAGTTCTGGAAGTTTTTCTTCTTAACATTTTGCCACTGCCTGTGGCCGGCATCTTCAGAGGGCAAGGAGCTCAGGGAACCAGGAGTTCCCTTGGTGCTCTGGGATATATAATGAGTGAGATTGTGGGTTTTTAATGTTGGGGAAAGGGGAAACTTGTTCTATTCAGGACAATAGGTGTTAGTCATTGTATTGTGATGTGGAGGGATTAAGAAGTTTCACTGTAATCACAGAGGATGGTGATCCTTCTCTGTGGTTGATGGGTATTGTTAGGTGTTCTATTTTGTGAACTGATCACTGGTGCTTGTGGCTGAGTGGGAATCACCGAACTTTGATCTTTTCTAGGCTGTTGTTTTCAGTACTGGAAGCCAGGCTTTGTTGATGTTTAGACTTTCTTCTTTTCTGTTGAAGCTGTGCTTGTGTTTATGGATTTCATTGGCTTCCCTGTGTAGTCTGACATAATGATTACTAGTGTTGTCCAGTACCTCTGTGTCCTGGAAGAGGATTTCATCTCCAGTTTGTTTTAGGGTGTGTTCAGCTACTGCGTGCTGATTTTTCAGGTTGTTTTAGTGTGCAGTATCTTTCATGTTCTTTGATTCTGGTCTGGATGCTGCACTTTGTGGTCCCAATACATTTTGGGACCACAACTACATTTTGGGAAGCTTTGCTTTTAGAACCATTTAAGAAACGTTTAAACAAACAAATAGGTAGCAATGTTCTCCTGCTGTCTCCCCAGAATGTTTTTGGATTCCTTGCTCCGCTCTTAATTCTTTTGTATTGCCAATGAGCCTTGTCTGTTCTGATTTGCCTAGGAAGCAGAGCTTGGACCTAACTACTTAAAATAATTCTAGTTACAGCAGCTAGTTAATTTGGGAATAATGACTAATGAACCACATTGTTATAAAGCTGTATTTTAGGTGTAAGTATAATATCTAACAATGTAATCAGTAACAGTGACTTTCAGAAGTTACTTCTGAATGATTTTTAGGGCACTTTTTAGAGGCATCTTCCAGGGCCCATGCCATGCCTCCATCAATCCTACGTAGCCAAGGAATCTGGCTTTCTTTTTGTGTTTTTATCAATGTCTTCAAAGTGCATTACCAGAATTCAGTATCAGAGGAAGCAGAAAGCATTTTCCTGTTTTCATCTGGCCTGTTGGTAACAACAAAGTGCTGCATTCAACAACATTGCTGCTTACTGGATTTTTTGTCTCCCTGGAGCATCAGTGATAACAACAGTAACCTGACTGGCAAAAAATGAGGAGTAACTCCACAGATTCTCTTAAAAAGTTAAGTTTCCAAGCTCTGATAGTTTCCAAGCAAGATGATGGTTTACCTCACTGAGGAGCTTTCATCCAAGCAGAACGGGTTGCCTGGGCGCTGCAAAAGCAGCCTTGCAGCCATGTGTTTATTTATGAATGCCTATTATTACTCAAGTATCATGCTAATTGCCAGGATGTTTATGCAACTTCACCTTAGAAAGTCTCTGACCAGTATCTATAATGCTGTTGTCATGTTCTTGCTGACAAACAGTTTTGTTTACACACGCACCCCCTATATGTAATGTGCATGTGCCCTGTATGCCACACATTTTCAGGAAGTAGACTGTAATCCACAAAAAGATTCTGGTAAAAGAAACTGGCTAGTTTTAAAGTTCCCAAGTGAGACCCAGCTATTCAAAGCTTGGTGGAGGGCTGAAAGAGAGAGAAAGACAAATTAGCACAGTGCTTATTACTTGTCCTGCATTTGAATGTTCACTGACTTGAACCAAGTCCATTTGGGTCCTTAACTCTGTGCTCTTTTCTGCTTTTGTATTAAACTGAGAGGCAGGGGTGTGGGTGTGGAAGAGAACATTGTTTTTGTCCTCTGAATGTTGGCTAGAATAAAAAGCTTTTTTTTTCAGCCCAGAAAAAGAGAGCTCTTTTGCCCATTCTCTGTGACAAGGTTCCCTTGGCCCCTTTCTGTCCTTTGCGAGTAAGTTCACAGTGTTCTCCTTAGTGGCACATTTTGAAAGCAAGCGTGCAAAGTCCTGCATCATGATGGCAAGGCACACGGGTTTAACTCTATAGCTTTGCTCACACCCATCTTCTCTTGTTATTATACACCCGTGCCTCTATCATATCACACTATTCATTCTGTAATGATATCCTGAATCGGAAACACAGGCAGTGAAAGCTGTCTCTCATGGTTTCCCACGCTCTGCCCCAGCTATTGTTCACAACACAATTCGTTGGCAAAAAGGAGCCTCCGGGATAACACAGCTTGGGCTGCTGGACACCTGGAAAGATGTGGAGAGAAATCTCTGAAACATTTGCAAGGGTCAATCGGAAGACTTACCCAAAGCACCCATTTTGATCTTAGTAGTGTTTGTTCTGTTCAAGTACTTGCAGTATTAAAATACTGACTTATATGTGGTGAGACCAAGTAGTCACATTTCTGTGGATCAAACATAAAGTGAATAATGTTGATTCTTATAGGGTGGGTCCCTGTCAGTGACAGTGAGACAATGACCACAAGAGTGGCCCACAAAAGTAAAACCCTCCATGGTCTGGGACCTGACAACCTGGCAGAGCGAATCACCCAGCGGTCAACTTCGGCCCGTCCTATGAGGATGTCGCCGGAGCACTCGCTTTGGGTGCCTATGCCCAGAAGGCCCGGAAAACCTCAACTCGGAACCGGGCCTTTTCTGTGGTGGCTCCGTCTCTTTGGAACCACCTTCCCAGCGAAGTGCACCTTGTAGAGTCCCTGCCGGCCTTCCAGAGGGCGTTAAAGACCTGGCTCTTCCGTGAGGCCTTTGGTGACCTAGTGTAGTAGTAGCCCCCCACCCACCCATTAGGATAACTTGCCATGTGCAGTTTGCCAGGGCTAGATTTTTAAATTTTTATATTTCTTTTAATACTGTATGTTTATTGTAGTATTTAGCTTTGTGTTGTTGGCTGGCTAAACTTGTTCAGCCTTTTGTAAACCGCCCAGAGTTCCCTTCTGCAAGATGGGCGGTATAGAAGCCTAATAAATAAATAAATAAATAAATAAATAAATAAATAAATAAATAAATAAATAAATTTGTTCACAGTCAGATGTGACCTGACTCATAACTAATGTGCCCATGGCAGATACTCTCCTCATTTATCCACAACAAGTTGATTCACTGTTATTTGCTTCACTTTCCACGAAGAAGGAGGCTTTGACACAGGGGGGCATGGAAATATATGATTTCCCATGCACCTTCTCAAGTGATTGTGCTTGGAAAGATTTGAAGGGACCGTTAGATTTTCAGCAGCCATCCCCAATCTGGACCCCTCTGGTATTGTGGACTAAAATTTCTACCAGCAAAAACTCAGAGATTATGGGATCTGTAACCCAAGGCTGCAGGAAAACTGATTTATAGTAAGATGCAAAATAGTAACTTCTGTGTGTCTCAAATATCTGTGCAGCAGCAACTCTTAAAGGCAACACAGCATAAGAGACAATACTTCCCGAAAAAAAAGACTCAAATGAGTAAATTCTTATTTATGGTAAAAAGTTTTGAGCATCATCCTTATTACTAATCCTTATTATTGGTACATGATCAATAAATATGCTTGATTGATGGTTAATTATATCTTTGTTATACTTTCTGAGTGTGCACCTTGGATCTCGAACTTTTGTCATTGATAGCACTACACCCTTTCTTTCTTTCTTTCTTTCTTTCTTTCTTTCTTTCTTTCTTTCTTTCTTTCTTTCTTTCTTTCTTTCTTTCTCTCTCTCTCTCTCTCTCTCTCTCTGAGGCTTGATAATTATTTCACACTGGAGGCAGCCATCCTCTACAAACCAGACAACTGTGTTGAGGGCATAGTGTAGGAGTTTCTTGCCAAACTGGTTTCAGACATATGGTGTAATCCTGAAGCCTCTCATATTTTATTATTCTATAATACTTCAAAACATGCACCAGATTATATGTGGGCTATTGGAAATGTGGGCCTATTAAACAATACAAATATACAATACAAATATGTACGTATTGGGGTAGGGTCATTGTCTTAATGATTGTCTAAGGAAGTTTGTCTCCCTGGGAGTTGGCTGTGTTCAATGCATGCTATATATATGTCTGTTGATCCCTCTGTTCTTGTGTGGTTGTGCTGCTGATCTATGTTGTTTTTTTGGATCTGTTGATTGTATTAAATTTTATTATTAACAATAGTCATAATTACCTGAACGTATGCAAGACATTCAGTTTATATATATATAAAATATATTACAATTTACAATTTACATAGACAGGAATGTTCTGAGTGTTAATTCAAGTGTGCTTGAAATGCAGGCAACATGTTGTGAACTAAAATAAATTTGTCAGGGTGCCAAAGATGACAGTTGGACAAGTGACAAGTAAATCTTGTTTCCCTTAGTTATACAACTGACAAGGGATCCTTAACCAAAAGCACAGCTGCTTTTCTTTTGAATGCAGTGAACTCAGCTTCAGTGTGGCGATATGGTGATCCATGTTATGTCGCAATGTCCCAGCTGGGTAGATGATACTAAGCCATTTTGATGCTTTGAAAGAATGTGACTAAAATCCGCTCTGGCTGAGTTGCTTTTACTTAAAGCACAAGGGGGTGTTTCAATCTGCTGTCATCATGATCAACAGTGGAACATCTGCCTTTGAGAGACCTTCAAACCCTAGTCAGATTTTCATCTGGAAGTGAATACTATCCACTAGCTTTCCCCTAATGTTTGGCCAACTTTCTATCTAAAATATTGATCCCATATATTGGGTATATTGTTGTGCAACCAGACATTGGAAGTTTTATTCCTGTGAGTAAAACCAGCCCGTGTGACCTTGGGCAGGCTGCACAATCCCAGAAGAAGGGCATGGTAAACCACTTCTGAGTATTTTCTACCTGGAAAACCCTGAAAAGGGTCCCCATAAGTTAGAATTGACTGCCATTATTCAGAACAATCCCATTCTGAATAATGATCTACTATTTATGAAATAATCTGAAAACCTTAATTCCCATGGCACCACTTTTTAAAATGCCTGGATGTTTGATTTTACAGTTTACAGGGCATGGCTGAAAGCACATTGTATAAAGCTTTGAATGTGTTGTCCACAAGATCTACTTTACATGGTGTTCAGTCACTGGACTATTACAATCTTTTTACTGCCTATGTCAACACAGCCTGCCTTATCACATTAAGGTCATGGGATACAGGTGGGGTTTTAAAGATACTTTAATATCTACTTTTTGCATGTTCCGTGTTAACATCTACAGAATGATGTTGCACAATGTACTTGGGATAAGATGCATGAGTAACTCTTCTGTTTTATGCTCATGATTATCACTTTCTATTTCCTCTGACCCTAAAGAGTCACTAGTATCATAACCTTGGACAACTTCAAATTACAAATGTCCCAAGAATGTGTCACATTTATTTCAACATTGACCCCAATCATATAGATTGGATAACAGAGATTATCTTTTTAGAAAGGAAACATGATAAGCAATCCCACATTTATCTTCTGGAATGGAAGGTCCCACTGGAAATTCAAGCTCAGTATCTTTTCAGCTAAGTCTCCTTTTTTTTCAGTGTCACTATTATGCCAACCTATACCAGCAGTATATGAAACACGAAATGGCGGGGGACGAATGTATTCATCTTTTCAAGCCCAAGGTTTGTTTTTATTAGGTGAACAATTCATTTTAGTTCTCTCTTTTATGGTTGAATTTATAAAAATTGCAAACAGATACTTGAGTTGGAAAGCACCGGAAGCCTAAAAATTCAAATGCAAAAAAGTAGAACTGATTTGCCTCTCCCTAGACAAGACAGGTGCCTAGTGGTTATGGCAACAGAATTTCCAGGCAGATAGTTTGGGGAAAGGGATGAAAGTTCTTGCTCACCATTGCTAGCATTTTTCTTGAAATATGTCTGTGTCTTGAGACAAGTTGTTGCTCAGTGAAATTTCTTAGAACTTGTTGACCTTCAGTTACATGAAAATGTATATATGTTTCTGGTATATTGCCAATAATATTGTTTAACTGAGATTCAGACTTAGAGGATACACAGATGGACATTTGTCCTGGTATTTGGTCCATTGTGGGCGTGGGTTGGTTCCCTCTTTTCCCTCTGCCCTCAGTGATGTAACTGCTATAAATCAAACTGCACAAACCAAAATCACCCAGAGTCACCCTTCCTGCATTTTTCTGGCTCCTACTTCTTTTGGTGTGGGAAGGATGTCACTGGTTTGGTCCATTTCTGGTGTGTGTGATTGCTGGGAACAGACCAAAAGAAGAAGTTGGCTCTCGTAATAGACAGTTGAATACTCTTTGTTCTGCAGATGACTCAAAGCAACCCCATTTTATACTGTCTCAATAAGTGGTGGAAAAAAGGGGGTCACTCCTGGCTATCTACATGGACTGCAACATTTTGTTTTTTATTGCTTTTTAGAAAAGTATACAAAAACGTCTCTCATAGGATTTGGAGCAGATGCAATAAGATGTTTGGTTCCTACGTCTTCAATGCATTTAATGTATAGCCTTTTTCAATCCCGAAGCACCCATAGGGGCAACTTGTGACCCACAGGTGCCAAGTGGTTTTGGAAGTCCATCTATGCAGGGGCCCTAGGCAAATATCTATGTCCTGGAGTTCCTAAAGTCCTATAACACAAAGATCGTCTTCTAAGCCACTGTTGATATCATAGACATGTTTTTCTTTATTGTCCCTGGCACAGAGACTGACCCATCTTCTGTTTGTGATTTATGTAAACGTGTGTTGGGCTGGCTAACCAGTTCAGACTCCTTCAGCTATATGATTCTGCATTCGACTGATTCCAATGCGTTGACACCGCTGCACACTTTGAAACTGCAGTGTGCCAGCCCTTCTGCTTGTTGCCTTGGTTGCCTAAAAGGGAAGCCTTTCATAAGCGTGTGCTCATTCCTTTGAGCTCCAAACATCTGCCTACAGCATCTGCTTTTCATCAAAGCAAAACCCAAGGTTCCAATCAATGGACAATATGGAACAGATAAAAATAAGCTTGCAAGTGCTGCACGGAGTACAGAGGCCTCAGCTTTCTTCTTCCTGCTTAGATCCTTTGCCAAAGAACCCAGCTTGTCATGTCAGTTTTCCAGGAATTATCAACTTTTTTTTTGCCCAAGCTTTCAAGGTTGCTTATTATCATGTGGGCAGTAAAAACTAAACACACACAGATGCACACAGACCTGCAACTCTTATGGGGTGAGAATCCCTGGGTAAGTTTTGACATGGAAGGAAGAAGATCCACTGTTCTGTAAAGTGAAATAAGCCTTGCTTGTTTATAAAGGGAACCTCTCCACTCCAGAAAATTCACTTTCATTCAATTTATTAGGGCCAACCAAATATACATATAACTGTGGCTGACTTCCAGGTTCTTCAGAGTTCTTCATCAGGCAGGATGTTATGACAAAGCAGGTTGAGGTGAATGAGAGATGGAAAGGGGGAAAGAGTTGCCTTGAAATCAGCATGGCCAGAGTCCTGAGGTG
This sequence comes from Phrynocephalus versicolor, assembly GCA_023846285.1. Classification (NCBI taxonomy): domain Eukaryota; kingdom Metazoa; phylum Chordata; class Lepidosauria; order Squamata; family Agamidae; genus Phrynocephalus; species Phrynocephalus versicolor. The sequence goes on along the minus strand of JAHTLZ010000114.1, from coordinate 2,598,849 downwards.
GAGGAAGGCACAAACTCAGAAGCTCTCACTCTCCAGATGTTTCTGAACATCTGCTTTCATTATGCCTTGCCACTGGCGCAGTGGTGAAATGCCTGTACTGCAGCTAAAACTGAGCTCACCACCTGGGTGTCAATCCCAGGTAGCAGGCTCATGGTTGACTCAGCCTTCTATCCTTCCGAGGTTGGTAAAATGAGTACCTAGCTTGCTTGTAGGAGGTTGCGGGAATGTGTAGCCTACACAATTAAACTGTAAACTGTCCAGAGAGTGCTTGAAGTGCTATTGGGAGGTATATAAGCAGCACTGCTTTTGACCAGGCTGGTTATGAGAGCTGAAGTTCAACAACATTAGGACGTTCTAAGATTCCTCTTCCTCACAAGAGAGGGAGGGATGCAAATGTAAATGCACTGTTATAAAGGCTTCAGGGATTCAGGGACAGGAAGCAAATATACAACAAGGGAGTCCATACAAATTTGTGGGGTTTTGCATTTCATGATGGAGTGACAAGATTTCCCTTCCCCCCTCCCCATTTCTTCCAATGCTATTTTTCATGTGCAGAACATATGTTTTGCCTGCCCCATCCAATGCATATGTTGGTAAGGGTGACATTGTATTTTGGCTCTGTAACATGAACAACATCAAGCAATTAAGAAGTAATAATAAATAATAGATAGAGTGTCCAGACAAATAAATGAGAGGAGAAATGGAGTGAATCTAAAAATCAAAGTACAACAAACACAAATCTTGTAGTGATATGCAAGCTGATTCAGAAGGAAGTCTTATTGAATTTAGTGCTGTTTATTTCCAGGTCAGGGAATTTAAGAATGCAGCCTTAGCACTGAAATAGATTTTAGACATCTGTGTCTAAGGTCACTGATAAATGGCAGCAATTATCTAATCAAGAAGACATTATCCAAGTTTTGTCTAGCTTCTCACTCCTTTCAGTAACAGAAATATCATGTTAACAATGTCCCAGAAATTTAGTCGTATTTGGCCTCTGAGTGTTTACCCGTTTCAAGGGGGATATCAAAACAACAATTAACCACATACATCTTGAAGCCTAGGAAGTGTCTAATGGACTGAAGCTGCCCACATCTCAAGTTCAGTGACACGGAAAGCTAATAAATGAAAGTAATCTAAAGGAGTACTAGTTCTTGCAAGAGTCGAAGAGATTTAATGTGAAGCAGTCATCCCAATGCCCATTTTAGAATGGGACAAGCCCTTGGGAATACATTATCTTCACTATTCTGTGCCGTCAAACCAATTCTTGTTAATCATGACCCCTTCCAAGGTTTCCTAGGAGCAGTTTCACCAGTCCCTTTTCCTGCAGTGGGTCACTGAAACAGGAGAACTGCCTTCATTTCCCTCTTCTTTTAGGACTACCTTATGTCAAGTGTGAGACTGGAGGGAAAACTTTTCTCTGTTTATGCTTTCCATGCAAAGCCAGCCCTACAATTAGGCAGAATGTGACAATTGGCCCAGGCAGTGGATTTGGAGTGTCATGAAAGGGCAGAAAATGCCCACCTAGATGAATTGACATTTTTTTCTATTTTGATTGGGTATGAGAAGAAACGCTGTTGGGGTATTCTGTCGCATGTGCCAAAATAACATGGTTATTTGGTGAAGTTAAGCCCCTTGACTTTGGTGGGTGGTGCCTTTTACGCCTTCACTGCAGATAGCAGTATATATTGGGACAGTCCTAGGAAGCCAGCAGTAGAGTAAATAAAGTATTCTACAAGGGAAATAAAGAGGCCAGCCATCGAGATTAAGTAAATACTAGGGTTGTGTGGTTTCTCCCTGTTAATTAGTTGATTATGGAAAAGAAAACATCTTCCAGTGTAAAAAAAAGGGAAGAAATGAAAAGAAAAGAAAATAATTTTGAGAATGTATTGACATTCTCCTGCCAGCTGGAGCTCAGCATTAGGGATTCTCCAACATGACCCTGAATCTCTGAATGTTTTATTTTCTTCCCCAGCATGATCAGGAAGAGGCCACATGGGTTCAAATGTTAATTGCAGGCCAAGTTCAATGACTCAAATAGAAGTATCTGAACCCTGCCTGTACAGATCTGGTGAAACTCGCAAAGAGAAAACAACACGGTGGTCACTGTTATCATCATCTGCTTCTCTCAAGTCTTAGGGAACATGTAAATTAAATAAATAAATTCACACTTGGGGGTCCTCTGGGGTTGTAAAAGCACATGGCAATCGGATGCTTGGATAGACTCCCCACAGCACACACGCACCGTGTTTGGGATAAACATCAACATTCAAATAGGCTCCAAAGTCTTTGTACGCAAACTTGTCTGGCAGCACAGCCTTGAGGGCCTGATGTTTTCCATTTGAAAAGTAAATCGGCAAGAAGTTCCTTCTGGGTTAGCAAGGCTTCACAAGAACAAAAACTTCTGTTTCTACATAACTCATTGAGGACCAACCCTTGTGTGATGTTTGTGAGTTTTGTTGTTTCTATAAATTTAATTACATTGTATGTTCTAAACCCTTTATCCCTTTTTTTCAGGGAACAGTTTGATCTCTTGCACATTTTTATCAAAACCAGCTCTTACCCAGGCAAACAGAAATCAGAATTCAGAAGCCTTTTTCATTTAAGAGATCAAGGTTTGGAGAGGAAAAACGGTTGTCTTCTATTCCTCAGAGGATATAGAAGCAGAGCTGAAAGACGTCTTTTCTTTCTAGTAGAATACATAGAAAGGTTCTCTCCCCTGCCCCCATAATATAGACATTCACAGGACGGAGGCACACTTCATTTAGCCATCCAGATGTTGTTTGAACCTATGTATCAGCCAGCATAATGGTAATGGAAATGTAGTTCAAAAACCTCCGGAGTGTCACAAATTGCTGTTTGCTCAGGGTCCAAAATTGCTGTTTGCTCAGGGTCCAAAATGCAGCAGCCAGATTGCTGATTGGGGCCGGGTATAGAGATCACATTATACCCTTTTTAAAGCAGCTCCCCTGGCTACTAATCAGCTATTGGGCACAAGTCAAAGTGCTGACCTTAACCTACAAAGCACTGTACGACCTGGGTCCTAGCTACCTCCAATATCAAATCTCTCCATCCCCCCACCATCACAGGTACATCTCATGGGAACCCATGAAACGGCCTTCTCAGCGGCTGCGCCCAGACTCTGGAACTCCCTCCCAGAGGCCAGGACTGCCTCATCTCTGATGTCTTTCTGGAAACAGGCAAGGACCTTTCTCTTTAGGCAAGCTTCCCCTGAATGATGGTCTATCTATTATGTGTCTTTTAGATCACATAGACTTTGTGTTTATAACTACTTATAACCTTATGTGATTACATTGACACTATGTTTTCAATGTTAGTTTCTATCACTCATAACTTTACATGGAACTTTACTCTCCTTTTAACTGCTCATGTTCTCTTGTAGCTTTAATGTAATGTTGTCTTTTAATGCTGTAAGATGTCCCTCGGTTCCCTGTTCTCAATACTTGAACATGTCTTAATTGTACTGGACTGTGTATTATCCCTCATTACTGTAAGCCGCCTTGGGTCCTTTCCAAGGAGAAAGGTAGGGTAAAAATACTGTAAAATAAATGAATGAATGAATGAATGAATGAATGAATGAATGAATGAATGAATGAATGAATGTTTGGAGTCCAGTTCTGTCAAAACTGACCAGTTGAACAAATGACAACTTAATGACAACTTATCTTCAGAGAGGTGGAAGAAGCGATAAGGAGATAAGTTGTTTTGCATCTCGTCCTTGTCATCAGAGAGGAATCATAATCGAAGTGGCAATAATGGGAATTTTGGTTGGAAGTTACCATATCCTCTTGGGATTTATTATATTGAGGAAAGAGGGACCGGGAACAGTGTAATGCACACAGGATTTTAGGAAATCTGACTTCATTAAGTTTAAAGAAATATTGGGTGGGATTCCATGGTCAAATATACTCAAAGAAGAAGATGTACATTAGGATAGAAAAAAGTGAGACATTGGAGGCTAAAGCCCCAAATGAGCTCTGACTTGGAAGGGAGGCTAAACATGAAAAAAGGAGAAGAAAGACAAAAAGTAGAGGACAGCTAGGTTCAGAAAAAGACAGGACAAGGACATCATAGGGTGAGACACTGAATACTAAACCTCTGAACATGTATTTTGCCCCTGTCTTCTCTTTGAAGGAAAACAGTAATTGGAGCAAGCAGAATGACAAAAGACATGTGGGATCTGCTGCTCAAGATGTATAAAGAGATGATTTGGAAACACCTAGCTAGGTACTTTTAATATATTCAATAGAGATGGGCACGAATTGAAAAAATGGTGTTTTGTTTCATTTCATTTTGTTTTGTTTCATTTTTTGCAAATTTTCATGAAAAATTCATTATTCATTTTTACACACTTTTCCCCCAGCACCCACTGTGTGGCCCCTGGCACCCACTCAGAGCTGGGGGTGCCTATGAATGGGTGTGGGAGGAATAAAGAGGGGGAGCGGCATCAGAGCTGTGCTGCTCTGGCTGCCTAAGCGCAGCCTCCTTCTTATCACCCCTCCTGATTGGCCCCACAATAACGGGCTGTGGGAGGGAGGCGCAAGGGAGAGGCAGCTTTGAAGCCGTGCTGCTCTGGCCACCTACATGTGGCCTCCTTATCTCCCCTCCCAATTGGCCCCGCGATAGTGGCCCACAGGAGGGAGGGGCAAGGGGGGAGGCTTCGAAGCTGTGCTGCTCTGGCCATCTAAGTGTGGCCTCCTTATCTCCCCTTCCGATCAGCTCCATGATAACAGGCCGCGGGAGGGAGGCGCAAGGGGGTGGCGACTTCGAAGCCACGCTGCTCTGGCTGCCTGAACATGGCCTGCTACTTATCTCTCCTCCCAGGGCTGGGCTGAGGCTTGAGCCTGCCATGTCCCTCGATGGCACTGACGAGGTGCGTGCTTCCTCCATGGAGCTCGGCACGAAAGGACCTCTGGACTAGCACCAGGTAGGAGACATCTCCGCCCCCATTAACAAAACGAACCTAACTAAACCAACTTTTCTCAGTTCGGTTCATTTTGTGTTAAATTTGCCCTTAGGGTCATTATTCGTTTTGTTATGTAATGAAACGAATAATGAATAACGAAACAAAAAATCATTTCTTGCCCATCTCTAATATTCAAGTTTGCATAGCCAAATGAGGTGCATTGAAAGTTATTAAGGAAGTGTTCTATTCTAAATATGTTTTTACTTTAATTTGATTAATTTTGTTATAATTTTAAACCAACCAGAATAGTGCAATGCACTAATAGGTGGTATACATACATAGATACATAGATACATACTGCAAATGTACTTTTAGAGTCTCTGTCTGTAATCTTTAAGAATTCTTGGATAACAGTTTAGGTCCATAAAGACTGGAGGGAGGCAAATGCCACCCTCATCTTCAAAAATAGGGCTGGGGGGAGGGGAATTCAGGCAACTACCCACTGGTTAGTACGACTTCAATGCCATGAATAATTCTAGAACAGATTAAGAAATAGTTGGCTCATGAACATTTAGAAAAGAATGCAGCCATTATTAGGGCCTAGCATGAGTGTCTCAAAAATAAGTCAGGTTGAGGGTGGGCTGTGCCCAAACTGTGCACACTCATAGTTCCTCAACATTGTGTGGAGAATGGAAAAGTAGAGTGCTGTGGGATTTTGTCTTGGGTGTTTTTCAAAATCCATGTTGAAGGTGTGTAGAGGATGTTCACTACATTTGTGAGAGTTTTTATAGATTTTTCCATAACATTTGGTGTTTACAAATTGACAATCCGATGGTTTTGTGGCTCCACTCTAACTCATTCAGCTCTTTCCTCAGCTGCCTAAGCCCATAACTGTTGTGCAATCTGTTCTCAAGAAGCGGTTGGTCTAGAAACAAAGCACCAAATCTCATTCTCAATATGTTCAGGTAGTAATAACATCAACTTCCCAAGTGGAAACAGATGAATAAACATCTTAAGATAATTTTGGATTTTATTCTTCACATCTATAAACACATACTTATTTAGGAGCGTTATTAAAAAGAAGGTGGTTTGTTAAACAAGAAAAGAAAAGCAGGATTGTTACAGGGAGCTCAAGTGTAAAATATATTTATGCAATCCAGGAAAGGCAGCAGCGGAGTTTCCTGCTGTGTTGCTAATGAACTGTGCGAGTACTTAAATGTGTAATCAGATTATGTGTCTAGAATGGCGCATGGGCATTATCTGATCTTTTTGTTTCTCATACTTTTGTCTTGTTTTATTTCATGGTAGTTAATATTTCTAGAACTTCATCAACTACAAAGGACAACACAGCCCTTCAACCAAGAAAATGGTCATTGTTTCCTTTAGAAACATTACGTCCATACGCTGGTTACTGTCTTTCGAGGAATAATAGATAAATTGTAGAAAACGGCCAGATTCCAAACAGAGCAACTCCTCTCGTAGAAAACACCTCTTCAGCTATGGCTCAGCAATCAATCTTTCAGCTCCAAAACGATTCCGTGCATATTTCCTGCTACTCTCACACACTATCACTCAGCAATTTTTCTGGCTAGCCTTTAAAGAAATAAAAAGTAGAACATTCCACAGAGCAAACGGTATCCTATAGTATTAAGTTGTTCAGTTATTGGTTTGTTATGACTACCTTCTTTTGACATTTTCTCCAATGATAGTGAGAATTACACAGGAATCCATGAAATGTGAAGAAAACTGGGCAGACCAAGAAAGTCAGAAGTATAATCAATAAAGTAAAAAGCATTCGGTCACATTTTATGGTTGTGACTTTCCAACTGGGATGTTAAAATATATAACTATCAATCAGACTGAAAGTTTATTGAAGGGCTTAACTATGTTCCTGAAAGAAACAATGCTTTTAAAAAGTTGTGGTGAAATTTGTTTTGACCCTGCAGCAAGGAAAACAGCCTACTGAGACTGTGGAGCAAAGCTGAACGATGTAATTGATTGAGTAACCAGATTTTTCAAAAAGCAGGAAAACTCAACAGATGCCTATTCAAATTGTGAAACATATAATTTTAGTGGCAACACCCACAACATCAAATCTTAAATCATCCAAGAGTTCTCAAGAGAAATATAACTTTAAAAAAATGAGTTGGAGAATGTGGATTTCATAGTTGTAGCAATGATTTGCCTATAAAGGTACACTGCCGGATTTGACATTGCTTAATGAATTGCAGGTGAAAGGACAAAGAATAGCACTTTTCATGGGAAAATAGGGTACATTCATGACAACTATGTCCTGTGAGCATTGGACAGAGTTCTTTTCTGTTCACACAATGTTTTGTTGATAGTATGTTTCTGATAAATATACTTTGGAACATCAAAGATAGTTAAAGAAAACATAGTTAGAGAAATCCCTAAAGAAAACCATGAGTACTGGAAAAAGAATAAAAATTTGGCCATGAAATGTCAATAAAAACCAGTTAAATAATGCCCTGCCTTCAATCTTGATCTTACTGATATAACTATAACTAACATTCAGTTATTAAACACTACATTTCTGTCTTGGATACTCCCTTCATTGTAATGTTTTCTTAAAATGCTTGAAATGTCCCTGGTTTTGTTTCCCAAATGCAATGTGAAAGATGTTTTGAAGGGCCTTTAAAAGAAATGTCTCTCAAGTTTTTTACACCTTTCCCCTCCTCCTGCTAGTTAGCTACCCAAGGGGTGGGGAATATATACCCTATTTGATTGCAATGTCACGGAAGCAATGGACAAATGATGGCTTTTAGATGTGCTTTATCACAGCCAGAAATTGGAAGAATGTTTTTTTAACAAACTAAAATGAACAGAGATACTAAGACAACATGATTACCGACCATGCTGAATCGGAGCCTTTCGGAGATATATTCCAGAAAGGCAATTCCTTTATACTCAGTAGAGACGGGCACGAAACAACCAATTTTTCGTTAGCATTATCCGTTATTTATTCCGTTATGTAATGGAACGAATAACGACCCTAGGGGCAAATTTTACACAAACCAAACAGAACTGAGAAAATTGGGTTCGGTTGGGTTCGGTTCGGTAATGTGGGGGGCGGAGATGTCTCCTACCTGGTGCTGGCCCAGAGGTCCTTCAGGGATGGCGGCGAGTCAGTGACCAGGAAGAGGGAAAAAAGCCTACCGCCACGCTACAACTGTAGCGCGGCCATGTCATCGGCAAGGCAGTGAAAAAACCCGGAAGTTTGGGTTCACTTCTGGGACAGCCCAGCTGTAATTGTTGGTGGGGAGGGCTGTCAGAGACAGCCCCATTCTTGCCTCGCAAGTGGAGGCGGGACCGGGGCTTCCTCTCCAGCGATCTCTACCGCGGGTGCAAGACAGCCAGCACAGCTGTCATCCCAGGTGGAGGAGATCGGCCTGAGGCTTGGCCGTGGTCTCGCCTCCACGCACGAAGGTGGGATCACGCCTCGATCTCCTCCACCCGGGGTGATGGCCGGTGCAGCTGTCATCCCGGGCGGAGGAGATCGGGCTGAGGCTCAGCCATGGTCTCGACTCCAGCTGGGCGGAGGAGGATCTTCCCCACACGAGTCATGACAGCACCCAGCGCTGTCATGACCCACGTGGAGAAGCTGAGACCCCCCTTCACCCCTCTGCACTCAGAGGGGTGAAGGGGGGTGTCAAAGAGATCTTCCCCGCGGGAGTCCTTTCCAGCGGTCTCCGCCCCATTGCTTGGCAGCCCATTCAGGCTGTCACACACCATGGTGGAGGGCGAGGAGAGGGGGCTGCGATCCTGGCTCCGCACACAGAGCCAGGATCGCAGCCCCCTTAGTTAAGAGTGAAATCCGCCCCTTTGCTTGACAGCCCTGCAGGAGCTCTGCGCTGGCAACGGGGCCGTTTTCAGAGAGGCCCTGCCACCCTGTCATGGGCTGGACCCCTTGTCAAATGGCCCAGTTGGCACTAGGGTTTCCCCCCAGTGCCAACCGGGCCATTTTTGAAGGGGTCCAGGAATGACAGCTCGGCAGGATCCCACTGAAAATGGCCCCATTGCCAGCGCGGAGTTCCTGCATTGTCAGAGAGGTCCTGCCACCCTGTCATGGGCTGGACCCCTTGTCAAATGGCCTGGTTGGCACTGGGTGGACCCCTAGTGGCAACTGGGCCATTTTTAAAAGGGTCCAGCCCATGGCAGGGCGGCAGCATTCCTCTCTTCGGAGGGGACCGCGGGCTTGGCTATGCAATCAGAGCAGAGCCCTCGGTCTCCTCTCAAGGGAGGGCGGGGAGAGCGGTCTGTGATCCGGCTTCCAATTACGGAGGCCTGAATGCAGCCCCCTCCCAACTGCTCTCCACCTCTCCCCTCAGCCAGATGACAGCGCCGGACGCTGTCATGACCGACACGGGGAAGAAGAAACCCCCGTTCCGCCTCCACATGCAGAGGCAGAATGGGGTCTCTTTAAAGGGATCTTCCCCACAGGGATGACAGCACGCCTGGTGCTCTCATCCACCACGGGTAAGAAGAACCCAAAATACAAAAAACGGAATGGTTTTTTTAAAAAAATCATGTCCGAAAAATAGTAAACGAAGGGAGATGGGCACGAAACGGAATGGAAACGAAACCCCATTTTTCCGTTTCGTGCCCATCTCTAATACTCAGACTGAAACTAAAAAATCTTGCTAGAACCTTGTATGTCAGCTCCTCCTTGTCCCACTTTGTGACAGAAAGTCTGGGTGTCCTACTAAACAAAAACAAGACCAGCTCAAAGTAATTGGACGTGTAATAAAAAGAACAAAATAAAATGCAGCAAATAAAACAAAGCCGGGGAAGCAATGATGGAGGAAAGGGGAGGGGAGACCACTTGAATAACAGAGGAGAGAAACACAATTCCACAGCATTAAATTAATTAAAAACACATAGTGGCAAAAGAAAAATGCACACAGCTTAAGTATAACTAAAGCATGGCATGAATTAAAAGGTCTGGAAGAATTGAAATAAAAATTGTCTGGCACCAGGAAGCTACTGAAGTAAGTGCCAGATGGACAAGAAGCACTGCAGAAAAGGCCTCTCCTTGTCTGTTCGTTCACCCTCCCACCCACCCACCCAACATCATTTGATGGACTCATGTGGAGAAAGGCCTCAGATTATGACCAGGGCAAGGGCAGTGGAGAGGGGAAAGAGGCAATTCCTTCAACTACCAAGCTTGAGCATGTAGGGATTGTTATTGACATTGTATTGTGTTACTTTAAATTAATTTTATTTTATTTTATGTTATTTATGTTTGGTTAGCTTATAATTTATATACTCTTTTTGACTGTAAAGCACCCAGAGTAGCCTTTGGGCTAGTTGGTGTGATATATAAACCCAACAAACAAACAAACAAACAAACAAACAATAAATAAATAAATAAATAAATAAATAAATAAATAAATAAATAAATAAATAAATAAATAAA
>JAHTLZ010000114.1:2564653-2588478 GCA_023846285.1 Phrynocephalus versicolor | reverse complement strand
AAATAAATAAATAAATAAATAAATAAATAAATAAATAAATAAATAAACTCTATCATTTGTGTCCAACTGTGGGTGCCCCGAATAGAACTAAGCAGCCCAATTTGTAGTCCTGCATTGAACAGGGGGTTGAACTCGATTGTCTTATAGCCCCATTCCAACTTTATGATTCTAGGACCAGCAAATCTAGTTTTTGAAGGTTAAGTGTGAAAAAAGAATTGGACAGTTAAAATATCATATGACAGTTGCTGAGGTGGCAGCAGATGATGACAATGGAGAACGAGGTTGACCTCTTCACCCTTTAGTGAAGACCAGAGATCCATTTGCTCACAGTGGGCGGAATATACATTAATGAGGTCATTTAGAGTTTAGAAATGAAATTTGCCCTCTTTTTCATACTGTGTTCTCCTGCTGGTATGCAACTATCTAACATATGAAGCAGATTTGGGGTTTCCTCTAATTGTTTACTTTCAGCAACCAGTGCATGCATATTGGGTGTTCATGTTCTTGTGTGGACTTTAAGTGGAAAGAGCAAACTGATGCAGTGGTGTCCAGCCCCTTTTCCTCCATGCACAGTAGTTCCATAGCTTTAGAGAATTGCCATTTTATACAAAAATCCTGGAATTCAGAAGCACACGTCACCAATACAGATGAGGATCAGATCAATCCAAAAATAAAAATCCAAAGTAGCAATTCCCACTGAGAACCAGCTTTCATCTCTCCACAACCTGAAAAATGTGATTGCCAGGTTGTGTTTCTCACTTGGGACACCTGATGCCAAAATAATCCTGTGGTAAGGTAAAAAGGAAAATGTTGGATGTTTGCTGCATCTGAGTCCATTTCTTTCCTTCTTCTGGCATCTGGGGGGGGGGGGAAGCGCCCCTGATCCCCTTGCTCCACATCAGAACTATCCTATAATAGAAAGGATGCCCAATCCTGCAGTGAGCGGTGAACAAAAACAGTTTAAAAAGAATGAAAAGAGGGAAGAAAGGAAACATGAAACTGACTGGCCTTCAAATATGAAAAGATTGGTGTCTACTATTTCTTAAAGTTTCATTGCACTGTGTAAAACTGTTCCAACATTACAGTTGTTTGTGTGCCTCCATTCAACTGAATTCTTATGTTCCAGATATTAGAATATTTGTGACAAATTGAGGTCCAGGCAGAAGGAACCTGGGCAGTCTGGGTCCAATTTATAGAGGCCAGATATACTAATATCTATCTATCTATCTATCTATCTATCTATCTATCTATCTATCTATCTATCTATCTATCTATCTATCTATCTATCTATCTATCTATCGTACGCCCATACGGAATTGGGGAACCTGTTTATTGCCCTAATATCCACCTACAGCTGTGCCTCTCATGTAAAGTGGCAGTGAACTTTGAAGAGTTAATTGTGACATCAAGTCTTTAATCCAATTACTAGTCCTAGCAATATTTGACCCATAAACTGTGGAATGGTAAATTAACACTCATGCAAATCCAATTGATTAAATCAGTCTGCTCTAGCTAGGAGAAGAGTAGAAATTGCATTTATAGTGGAAATTGAATTTAGGCCTTAGAGTTTGGCTTTATTTATAATTTGTAGTAGCTAAATTTCTGTCCTCTCTTTCTTTTACCTTGTAGAGACAGTGTCTGTAATATAGCAATCTAAAATCACCTTCTGAATTGTTTCAGGGTTAGTCTGATTACCCTCATTAAAAACAGGTATTTGGGGTTTAATGTGGATTCATCAATCATATCCTTAGAAGAAAATGTCAGGTTTTCAAAGCTCCATTTTTGTTGGCTAATTACCTCAGCAACCGAGTAGAAAATTAAATGGGTATTAGCCAGTCTGTCATTGGTGTAAAAAAGCAATAAGGCTGATTGATTTTTCTTTATGTCAGCTGTAAGTGAATTAATAATTTTGCCAACTGTTTTTGTCTGAATTATTTTATTATTTTATTAGTTTCTTTGGGCTTTGCCTGATAAAAGTGATTTGAATGTTACATAAGCACTTTAACCATCATGTTAGCTCTGATTTCATTTTGTCACATTATTATTAAATTCATAGCTTTCTCACCTCTTTCCATCACTACTGAATTCAAAGTTTGGAGCATTCAGAGAAGAAGTAGTAAAGCAAAAGCTTCTTTAGCTTGGAGTGTGTGAATAAGAGAATGCATCTGACTTGGATATAAATCTCCCTGATAGGATCTGTTTATTCTCTGGCTAGTGATTAAAGAGGTGCTCTGGAAAGCAATTTTGAAATGTAGCCCTTGTTACTTAATAAGCAAATTTCTGCCTGTGAATAAAGGCAGATCTGTCTTTGTCCAAATTGGAATTTACTGTAATTACATTTGCCTAACAAAAAGATGGTTGTCGTGTAGATGGTGGCATCCCAATAAAACAATAAATACAATAAATAAAACTGAAGGCTGATATATGGTGGTGGGAACTCCTGAAGACAGAACAATACTTCCATTTGGTGAATAAAACAAATTCAAGAATTATTTTTCTTTTTTTCTTTTTTTGCAAGTTTTGTTCCTAAGGACTTAGAAATATTCTACAAATTTGAACCTAAAGTCCACTAAACTGGTGTAGACTTTTGAATGCTACCAGATTCAAAACCTGAAGAGTCCAGGAATCCCCCTCTTCTTCTTAATGTTTTCTCACAGTTGTGGGGTCCCCTATTCAGATTCTGAAAAATCACTTTGTCTGATTTCATCTACGGGGCACAGGCCGATGATCTGCATGTCCTTCTTGACAGTGTCCTGGCAATCTCTGTTTGGCTTACCCATGTGGCTGTCAGACATGACCTTGATTTTTAGGTGGCAAGCAGTTTGGGTGATGGTGGAAAGCCCAAGAATCAATTCCTTAATCTATAATAAACTGAAGCTAAGGTTTGAATTTCCCCTCCCATTACAGCCAAACAGGGGAAATTCCTGTGCCATTTGATTAAACAAACAAAACAAACAAACAAACAAACAAACAAAACAAACAAACAAACAAACGAACGAACAAACAAACAAACAAACAAACAAACAAACAAACAAACAAACAAACAAACAAACAAACAAACAAACAAACAGGAATCTCATAGCATAGTTAGAGTGCCACTGTTTCAAACATCACAGTGACAAAATGCACTCTTGCAGTTATCCACAAAGCTTAAAACAAACAGGACGAAATGCAAGGCCAGAGTGGAGAAGACATGTCATTTCAAAAGACCATGTCAGATCTATGGAATCAGTTTTATCCGCAAATCTTGGGGTGCTAAGATGGGGGTGGATGACCGTCCTCTCCATTTGGGGCTCTATCACATGTCCTTTAAAATGCTGATTAAATTTCAAGATAAAGCGTTTCCAAAAATCTTGCCCCTACTACGGCCACTGGGTTCCGGTAAAAAATGTGAGCCAGAAGTCCAAGGGAGCTTACATATGATACGGTTTTCTGCTTTTTTTGTCCTAGTCCCAACCAGCTCATCCTGGGGCTCATCGGTGCCTTTTAATTTTTTAAAAAAACTCCCCTCCCCCCCAGCACTGATCAGCTGGCCTTCACACTCTCAGCACTGGTTTTTTTTAATTTTAATTTTATTTAATTTTTTCTAGTGCCAACCAGCTCGTCCTGGGGCTCGTCGGTGTTTTTAAAAAATATATGTTAAATATTTTTAATTTCCCTCCCCCCAGCACTGATCAGCTGGCCTTTGGGCTGTCAGTGCTTTTTAATTTTTTTATTTTTTTTTCTAGTGCCACCCCTTGGTCCTGGGGCTGGTCTGCACTTAAAAAAAAATCCTGGTACGTGGGAACGGAGATCCCACATCTTCCGTCACATGACCAAGAAAGAAGAAAAGTGGGACTTGCACAATATCTGGATCTTCCCCCAAGTGAGATAGCAGCCTAGACTCATAGTGGAGTTACCTGTAAAGCTCTTTCCCACTTCTTCTGCTGAGGGTATCAATCCTTTTTGTTAGTGTCCACCCTTCATTCCTAAACCTATTCTATAATGAGAGGTTTTGCAAGAACTACCACAGTTCTTCATTTGCTCCACATATGATACTGGGACTTACTTACAGTTAAGTTTAACTTCTTCCTTCAGGTCTTATACACTCATGATAATAAAATCTGAAGTTGGTTGTGTAACACATGAGAAGATGTGATATGAACAATGAAAAAAAAAACAACACCAAAGAATAGAAGAGCCATCATTGCCTTTTAAATACTGATAGTATCTTACCATTCACTTGTTCACCTGACATAGAGTTTTCAGAGTGCTTGTTTACATAAAATGGAGGCAGCAGAACACTGAGTCTTTGCTCCAATAACCAATATTTTGTCATCTTAAACATGAGACAAATGCCAGAAGGCTGGAAGCATAGAGAAAAAGTGGAGGAAGAGGAATTCAAAAATTTTGAAACCAGCAAAAGAGAAGAATGAAGCCTAACCTAATTAATCATGTGCAAAGTGTGAAAATAAATCCTATGAAGATACATATTCCCACACTTAATATTTTCTGTTCTACATGGCAGCGAATTGCTATCAATTTCTTTACCCTAACAAATGGAGTAAGCCAGAAAGCAAAATAACAAAACAAAAAACTCCCCCCCCCCAAAAAAAACCCATATCCCTCAACCTTAATATTTCTCTTCTATTTATGTTATACCACCACTGGGGGAAAAATTCTAAGGCTGTGATGTGTCACAATTTAGAACGGAAAGAATTTCCACACTAATTTCAAGCCCAGTAAAAACTGCTGGGCATGAAATATGGAAAAAATGCTTGAAAAGGACAAGAGAGGTTTTTGCTTCTAAAAATATGCGATTGCAATAGGCTAGCTTTCACAACCATGACTAAAATGCTGCTATCTCAGAGGTGCTGCTGACGATCAAAGGTCAACTGTAGATTAGAATATTTCACTAGGGAACTCCACCCATTGAAGATAATACTATTGTTTACACGATCCCTTCTCTCCTTTTCCCCAGTGGCCTTGACATTGGTCTCTGTGTCATCTGCATGCATTGCTAACTGTTAACTGGACAGCATCAACCAAACACTTGTGATAGTTTGTCAGAGTAAGGGAATCTTGCTGTGTGTGACCTTCACCCAGTGATATGGTTAGGAAGCCACCTGGTTTATATATGCTTAAATCCACATTTCCTCCTGACTCTATTTCATCTACAGAAACTCCTGCCACCAAGTTTCAAATGAAGACACCAATTGGTAGCAGCTTGCCCACGTTTGGAGCTACCTGGCCTCACAGCTGCTGTTTTGAAAGATCATATGGGGATACTTGTGGTAATGACAAATAAACAATTTGCCGAAGGTTAATTGAATGTTCTGGAAATGCTCCAAAATGCTTCAGATTTAAGATTTTCTTACCTCTAGCAGCTGTATGGACTTAATGCAGATAGAGCTGTCCAAAGACATGTTGCTGTCTTAGGCAAAGAAAGGTCCTTCTTCCATTCTCTGTACAAAAGCTGACCACACTGATTGTTGAATGTTACTTCAGGACAGGTGATGGGACATGTCCTCCACGGCAAAGCATAACAGGGGGCTAGCAGAGGAAGTTATAGGGTAGTACAGATAGCTCTATTTGCTTATTACCCTCAGTATGTTCTGTCAGAGTGAGCTATCTCACTCTCTGTAATGGCAAGACTCACTCAGACTGAGTACAGCCAACTAAAAATGCTCCATGTGATAATGAGTATCTTCCCTTTTTCCTCATAAAAAAAGGCACAACATTTTATTGAATTTGACCTCTAAATAGCCTTCCTTCCTGGCACAGGCCTCCATTCACTCCTTAGTTTCATAAGCAGATCATAGTTACATCAGCCAGTGCTCACCCTCCTATATATTTTCTGTAGTTTGTTCATTGCTAAATCATCATAATTTGCTGACCTCGTTAACCCTTGGTTGGCAACTAGACTTTTCCATGAAAGCAACTTTTTCAAATGTCAAAATGTTCGCACAACTCCCACTACCAAGATCTCAAATATTTCCAACATCTTGCCACAACCTCTTCAGTCCAATGGATATGAGAATCTTTCCAACTTTGCTTTTATAATAATAATTTGGTTAATGAAATGCAAGAAGCCTATGTTCATTAATCAAGGGAGCAAGGCTTCCATTAACTGTCATATTGACTGCAGATAAGAATGGGTTGCATTGTCCATGCTTGCTAGAACTTCCAGGGTAACTACTATAATCATCCAGATAGAAATATATGTTTTGATTTTTTAAGTGTAATTTCTACTGATGATAGATCTTTGAACAAAGAAAAAGGTTGGAGGAAATGTTCATTGTAGCAATGGCTTGTCTGGCTTGTCTTAGGAGAATTCAGATTTTGGTTTCTCCCCCAACTCAAAGGTAGTTAATTTTTGATAGTTCTAGAACAAGAGTGAGCAGATGTAGCCTTCCAGATATTTTTGTTTTACAGCACTCATCAGTCTTGTTGTACATAGCCAGTGGTGAAGGATTATGGCGCTTAGATGCTAAAAAGCATTGGATCTCAGCCATGACTTTCTAGAATAGTTTGAAGGATGAAAATGTCAAGAGATGGCAGGGCAGAGATTCTAGGGAATGTCTATGGAAACAAAACGAGGGTACAGCCTAAGCCAGTTGAATGCAATTCAAGAGACGTTGGCTTTTAACTAGTTTACTGTAGATAATATGGCTTTTCCCATTCATGTATAGGATAGAATTACAGTGTAGAATTCTGCTACTGAAAGTGGAAGAGTATAGTCATTGTCAAACCTACCTCACTGTGCAACTGAAATATTCCTCTGTACTAGACTCTAGAGCTCCCCGTCACTCTCCCGCTTTTTCCTGGGGGGGGGGGGGGTTAGCAATACAACAACCACAACAAAGAAACAAAAAAGCGAACTTTATGCATCTAAAATTATCCACAAATTGTGATTTTTCTCCAATACAAGGAACAAATCCATTTCCATTTCTGTTTTTGAATGAAACTTAACTAGTATTGTCATGATTCATTGGACTAGCTTGTGGCACCTCCATGGTTGTGATGGCAGAAAATGTTGTGGAGTTGTCTACTTTTGCTTGGCAGTTGGGAGAACCTCACTAAAAGGATGCTAATATAGATTGCTGGCTGCTTCCATTCTGTAATAACATCTTTTACAGCAGATCATATGTTTTAATGGGTCCTTGAACATAGAATGCCTATATTCTTGGTGGTGCCTTCTTTCTCCTTTTCTTCCTTTCCCCAGTGTTCTTATTTGTCTTTTGGTGCTGCACTGGTCTAACTCAGTGGTTCTCAACCTGCGTGTCCCCAGGTGCTACTGAACTGCAACTCCCAGAAATCCCTTCCAGCACAGCGAGTGGTGGAGGCTTCTGGGAGTTGCAGTCCAAGAATGTCTAGGCACCCACAGGTTGAGAACCACCTGCTACTTATCCATACTGTCACATTTTGCTTGGTATCATCCAAAATCTGGGCCATTGTCAAATGGAGTTCTTTGAAAAATCTCAGTTGATACATTCAACACAACTCTACATGTTCACTCATAGAATCTACTTTCTTCAGTAGGACTTGCCACCCAACTTAGGTGTGCTTAGAACTGCAGCCCAAGTCATTTTTTTTGTTTAAAAAATACAGATGCATCTAATTTTAATAGGCACAGGTGTTTTAGCCACATAAATGGGCAGATGCCAGACATAGATGTTAGACAACATGTGGGATATAACAGAATGCCAAATCCTGCATTTAGTTGAAATGAATGAAATGGCTCATCCAGCTCTTCCTTCTCAAGATGGAGGTGTTGCTTTTCATTCCAAATATGCCTTGCTCCCCCCCCCCCGCTGTGGTAAACCAGGAATAACACCACCACCCCAACTGAAAAGGCATTGTATAGCTTTGCGGTTGGAAACCAAGAACAAAAGCATGGTCGCAAAAGCGCTTTATGTATAGTAATGAAGGCAGTCTAGCAAGCAAAAAAGGGCTCCTTGGTGATGTTGGGATAGATCACTTTCACTAGAAAAATACAGTGAAGAGAAGTCAGGCATGCACAGCTTTTTACTATAACTTGAGCAGACATAACAGGGCTTTGGATTCCGTCTGAACAATCAGCAGCTGGGAGATGTTGTGCTGTTCATGCCCCAAAGCATCCAGGGGCTCATGTATTTCGATCGCTTCTGGTTTTATGGAAATATATTTTGGCTTCCCACAGATCTCTGAAATGTTCCACTAGAGAAGACAATTCCAAATTCTCTTTAAATCATGTTATCGTCCATATAGGCTATGGTGGTGACAGTGTTGGGTCATAGTAATACAAACACAATACGATTGCTGGTGCTGTTGAGACACTTCTGGCTTTAGTCAAATTTCCCCAGATATTTTGCCTGTGGTAGACCCCACCGCATGCTAATTTGCTTTCTCGAAATGCTGAAAATCCTGTTGAACAGCAGGGGTCTTGTGTGATTTTTGACTCTGGACTTGATGATCTTACACCCTCCACTCTTTAGAGCTCTGGCTTGAAACAATTAGTTTGCTAAAAGAACTTTAACCTACTGAGACCTTCAGAAACAAAAAAATAAATGTAGAAGTGCTTCAAAGTTATACACGTCCAAAGTAGCACAGATAAAGTAATCCGTTGGAAGTAGAAGAGACAGGTGGATGTTTTAATGCTGATTCCACAACAAAGATCCATTAAACTGGGCAAATGCAATGGCAATTCTCTAAAAATACACTTGTACAATTTTTTTCCTAAGCTGATACCGAACAGGAGACTTAAAACTAAAATCCAGAAGTTGCAGGATGGGCTGTGGCAGTGACGGAAGTCTTGTTTCAGTTATTTATCTCCCAGATTTCCTTTCAATGAGCTCAGAAAGGTTACATGGCTCTCCTTTTCTCCATTTCATCATCACAATAATAGTAAAAGCTGGGTCCAGCTGAGACTGCAATGAGCCCATGGTCGCTAAGTTTCATGGCTGGGTAAGAACACCAACCTAGGTATACCAAACATGGGCTTGAGTGTAGCATGGTGTAGAAAGAGTGCTCTGACTGCAAGTCACTGGAGGACAGTGACATGTACTTGAAAGTCAAAGTATCTCTGGTGCATCAGCTTCTCCTCATTTGCAGCCAGCACCAACCCAAGCATTTTGTGGCTTCAAGTGAAGCAGGAAACAATACTTACATTCAGACATCCAAGTCACGATGCATACTGTATTACCCATACTTAGTCATTTTTGGAAGGCAGTGAGGCAACCAATCATGGGGGGGGGGGCAGGAAATTATATGCACAATAATGCCACTCCGAGGTGCTGTCCAAGACACCTGCTTCATTCATGTTGCCTTCATAGTTTCTGTTGCTTTTATAAAAAGGAATAAACAGAAGGACCAAAATAGCATTATATATACTGTAAATGCATGTACAGGAATACCAGGAAACCCTAAATGAATTTAAGCCTCTGGGGCCAGATGAATTACAGACAAGGATATTTAAAAGAACTGACAGAAGTAATTTCAGCACCATTGACAATTGTCTTTGAGAATTCCTGGAGAACAGGGGAAGTCCTCATAGATTGGGGGAGGGGAAATGTCCCCAGCTTCAAGCAGGGGAAAATAGAGGGCGCAAATAATTACTGCCGAGTCAGCCTGACATTTATTCCTGGGAAGATTCTAGAACAGATTATTAAGCAGACAGTCTGTAATTATTTAACAAGCAATGGTGTCATTACTAGAAGTTGTTTCTCAAAATCAAGTCATGCCAGACTAATTTGATATCTTTCTTTGATAGAGTTACAGGCCCAGTGGATGAGGGGAATGCTGTGGATGTTGTTTATCTTGATTTCAGTAAGGCCTTTGATAAGATTCCCCATGGTCTACTTGCAAAGAAGTTAGTAGAATGTGGGATAGATAGTGCTACTCTTACGTGAATTCGTAACTGGTTGACTGATCGTATGCAAAGGGTGATCATAAATGACTTCTCAGCATGGAGACAGCTGACTAATCGGGTGCACCAGGGTTCTGTTCTGGGTCCGATGCTATACAACATCTTTATTAATGACTTGGAGGAAGGAATAGAGAGTAGTTTGATTAAATTTGCAGATGATACCAAATTGGGAAGGGTGGGCTAATTCCTTAGAGGATAAGATAAAAATCCAAAAATGACCTTGACAGATTAGAGTGCTGGGCCAAAGCAAATAAAATGAGTTTCAACAGAGAGGAATGTAGTTTCCTGGATCTAGGCAGAAATAATGAATTGCATAGATATAGGATGGGAGACACCTGGATGGAGAATAGTACCTGTGAAAGGGATCTGGGAGCCTTGGTGGACCACAAATTGAGCATCAGTCAGCAGTGTGATGCAGCGGCCAAGAAAGCCAATGTGATTCTTGGTTGCATCAATAGAAGCATAATTTCTAGAGCATGGGAGGTGTTAGTACCACTGTATTCTGCTCTGGTCAGACCCCACCTGGAGTATTGTGTATAGTTCTATGCTACTCAATTTAAAAAGGATGTTGACAAGGTCGAACAGGTCCATAAGAGGGTGACCAGGATGGTTGAAGGTCTGGAGCCTTTGTCTTATGAGGAGCGGCTTAGGGATCTGGGAATGTTTGGTCTTACAACAAGAAGGCTGAGGGGGATATAATACCCATATTTAAATATTTGAAAGAATGTCATATCAACGAGGGGGCTGGCTTGTTTTCCATGGCTTCAGAGAGTAGGATTCAGAGCAATGCTTTCAAACTAGAAGAAAAGAAAAGGGATGCTCATCAGATTTGCAGATCATTTGGAGGGAGAACTGGATGATATGTTCACTCATCAAACTGGCAGGGGAAGCTGCTTTTTCGAAAGGAAGGATCAAGACTGCAGCTGGTTGGGAGGTGATGTGAAAGCCACTTTAAAATTTCAAATTCTTGTAATGGGGACCATGGAGCAGGTGGGGTTCTTGTGCTTGCAAATGATCCAAATCACAAGAAAGAATATTTCAGATAACTATTTGGAAAAACGTCTTGATAAGAGCTGTTTGAAAATGGTGAAAAGTACAGGATTCTTCATCATTGGGTATTTTTGTGGCCACCCATCAGGATAAGCTGCTTCAATAGGGGCTTGGAATGGGTGCTTGTGGTCCCTTTCAATTTTAAAACTCTATGTTCCTATGCAGCCTTCTATGAATTGCAGGGTCAGATTCTATAGTGAAGAGTCTCCTCTATGGCTGGAAGCATCTTCCATGATTAATGGTGCAAGCTTGTAAACTGTGTGAGGAAGCTATACAAGCACAGAAGGGGGGTTAACCAGAAAGGAGGGGAAAGGGTCATATGAGGTCTTGGCTTACAAATGTACCCACACTTTTGTATTTAATGGTTTGATTCATACTCTGCCTTCCTTTCCATGTTAGGACCCAAGGTGCTTGTGAAATGTAGGAATTTGTGGTAGTTATATTAATAGAATGCAGCAGGTTGGTAGGGTGAGCTCATGTCTATGAAATCATATAAGTTATGATGCTCATAGTAGGGCAGAAGAAAAAGCTTACATTTTATTATTCCAAGATATCCATTCAGGATCAGGCAGGATAAAACCTAGATTTGAAAACCAAAGCTCCTAGAAGCCTGCATGTGTGTAAGTGTACTTAAGACCAACTCGGAGGCACATTTATGGCCACCCCACCCCTTGTAGATTAAATAGAACTAAAATATTTCCTTGAAAAAGTGGAAAGTGGGCCTGCTGAACCTCTTCAAAGGTGGTTACTTCACACCCTTCTTTGTTCTGCAACTCGTACAATCATGTGGTTTGGTCCCTGTTTCAGTGTTCCCATGGTTGTGATAACTTGTCTTGTGACAAGTGTTATCTCACGGTCTTGTACCGTGACACTGAATTTGTCTACCTTCCTTTTTCCTTTTTTGGGGGTGGGGAGCTTAAAAACTTTTTTTTGATATTTCACTTCTGAAAAGTCAAAGAACAAATCAAACCTGGACACAGTTTTCTGAGAGAAACGAATGTTTTGTTGCATGACAGTCATTACTACATGGTGTTTTGTCTTGGAACAGAAAGCAGGAACAAAGAGTGACAAGGGAAAACCCTACCACAGCACCAGTATTGTCACGCTTAGCACCTGTTCCAGGGGCATAGTTGAGACAAGCTCTAGTAGTTGCATGACGGACGTGAAGTAACATTTTTTGTCCTGCTCCTAAGTGCAACACTAACAGAGACAAAATGGAAGTGAAGAAACTGTCAAAGTGATCTAAGCAGGAAGTGAATCAAGAACAACAATGTCCAATCTGGGCCCCTAGAGAAAACCAAGAAGGGCAGGGATATCCAATCCCACTTGTCCCCCCCCCCCGTCTATCTCCCTATTCCTCTGTATCTCAGCACTGCAGCACTCCTTCCAACATGTCGCGGATTGCCTCAAGAGCAATACCAGTGGCTGGTGTTTGCTTTTGTAGGCTTCAGAGCTCTGTGATTAACAACTTTTGAGGCATAGCTGTGCTAGATTCCTAGACGTTTCACAGTGAATGGTTTCTTTCTGGCCATTTCCATGGCTACTGGAAATGAATGACAAACATCAGCTCCTCCTAGCCAATACTCTTGTTTTGTATTTCCAGATGAGTTGCTGCAGCTCAGTAAGCAGCTGGCTTCAGGAACTCCATGTCCCATCTTTGAACTTCAAATTACAGTGCAAGCATTTCCCACTCTCTGGGCTCGAGAGGACATGCTTTAGAACTGCTTCCCATAATTGTTCTGGAACTACATTTCCAGCCTCTATTTTTCAGAGAAGTCAACAATATTTCCTTTGTTGATGCAATTCCCACTAGGAACAAAACAGAAAGATCCTGTTTTCTCTAGTAGAGGTCAATGCGCTATATCAGAAAACAATGAAGGACCCAAACTCTTCATATTGTTTTCGCACTGAGTTGATGGAATAGAAGATGTAAAATATAGTTCAGAAATCCTTGGATTATGAAGTATGCATATTGTTTTCATGTCTGTTCTAAAGGCCTTTATACACTGTGAAGGATTTCATAGTGGGTCCTTCACTGTATCTAGAAGACCTTTCTTTTCTTCGGTTTGTTTATAGTCAAGAGAAGGCTCTTCCTTCAGAGTCTGTGGGAAGCTGATAGTTTTTTTCATCTGTTTTTGAGATGAATCAAGACAAACAGAAGAAAATACTGTTCACGTCCTCTGGAAATTGTGGAACGTTTGTAGCTTACATTAGTACTACAGGAATGAGTAAAATGGTCCAGAATTTCTTCCAGAATTCCCCAAATTTATGACCAATAGGAGTAGGTGTCCAACATCATCTGAAGTGTGTCTCTTGTGATGTTAAGAAAATTCAGGAGTGCTGATTACTATTTTAGATCATTCTTTTTGCAATGGGTAGATTGTGACCCTCCAGATAAATGTGAAGTATAAGCAGAGGGAACAGGACTGTAGCTGGAGACTGATAAACAAATGTTCAAGGAATACCTTGGTACCCTGAATAAGTTCAGTTCTCCAGGGCTGGATGAACATCATTCAAGAGTATTTAAGGAACCGGCTGAAGAACTCTCAGAACCACTGTCAATTTTTTTCTAGAAATGATGGGCAATGGGTGAAGTACTAGATGATTGAAGGAGGGCTAATGTTGTCACTTTTCAAAAAAGGTAAAAAGGAGGAACCTGGGATCTATAGGCTAACATCAGTCTCAGGAAAAATTCTGCAGCAGATTATAAAGTGGTCACTATGCAAGCAGCTAGAAAACAATGCAGTAATAACTGAAAACCAATACGGATTTGTCAAGAACAAATCCTGCCAGACTAACCTGATCTCAATTTTTGATGGGGTACCATCCCTGAAAGAAGTTAGGGATAGAGAATGCTGTAGAATGGTATATCTTGACTTCAGCAAAGCTTTTTACAAAGTGTCCTATGAAATTCTGACTAGCAAGCTGACTAGGTGTGGGCTGGACAGATTAAGTATCAGGTGGATACACAGTTGACTACAGAATTTTACTCAGAGGGCGATGATTGATGGAGCCTTCTTAAACTGGGGGTGGGTGGGTAACATGGACTCAGGGCTCAGTCTTGGGCATAAAGCTCTTTAACATTTTTGTTAATGATGTGGATCACATAGTACAAGTAGAGATGGGCACGAAACGAGTGATTTTTCGTTTTCATTTTCGTTTTTTGTTTCATTATGTAACGAAATGAAAAACGAATTTTGACTCCAAAATGAAACGAAATGACCCGAAACACGAAAAATTTTATTGACCACTTCGTTTTCGTTACGGCAAATGCATTGAATTGTGCTAAATGGTAACGAAACAGCAATTTTTCGTTTTCATTTTCGTTTTTTCATTTCGTCACATAACGAAATGAAAGTGATTTTTTTTGCAAAAAACCTCACGAAAACGGAAATGAACCAAAACGGACCCCTAAACGACCAAACGACAAACGAAACACCATTTTTTGAGTTGTGCCCATCTCTAAGTACAAGTATAGGAATGCTAATCAAGTTTGCAGATGACAAAAATAATGGAAGACAGAAACAAAATTCAAAATGATCTAGATAAGCTTGAGCACTGAGCTGAATAAAATTCATCAGAGATAAATGCAACAGAATAAATGAAGAAATGCAACAACAGAATAAAGTTCATCAGGGATAAATGCAAAGTACTACATCTAGGAAAAAAAACCCAAACACACAGTTACAATATGGAAGATACCCAGCTCAGTAATGCTATGCATGACAAGGATCTTGGAATTGTTGATCACAAGCTGAATATGAGCAAATTGTTTGATGTGGCCACTGCGAGGGTCCAATATCAAACCTGGTGCATGAACGTTCTGTCTCCAATAAAGGATTCATTTGTGGTAAAACAGGACTCGGTTTATTTAACAATTCTTCATTCAAAATAAACAATTCCAACTTAGGTTGAACGTTCTCTGTAGACCCTTCTGGCATGGGGAAGGGGCTAGAAGGATTGTCCTGTAACAAGTCCTGTAACAAGTCCAGAAACAATCTGTTGTTTCTGATTCCAGTCCTGAAACAAACTCAGTCCATATCACCTGTCCCCCTTGAATGTCCAGGTTTCCATCCATCTCAGCTCTTTCCTCTCCTATGGGCTGGTTCCACGGTCTGTGGTCTTCAATCCCCTTCCACATCCTCTCCCTTCAAGGGTGACCCGTTCCGGGCAAATGGCTGATCTCAGTGCCCGTCCACGCAGGATGTACCCTAATGCCCGCAATTCCTATTTTGCGGGTGAAAGCTTTTTCTCTCTCTACCTGTAACCTGATTCCTTTTCATTTTCTCCTATTTCAGCCGCTTCCGGCAACATGTCTGTGGGGAAGGAATTAAAGAAAAGTACAACAAGGTGCTTTGGGTGGCTATTGCCTTACAAGAGGCTTCCCCAGCTCCCATCATCCCCAGGCAGCATGCCTGGGGATAATAGAGTTCCCCAGGAGAGAGGTACAGGTGCTTTGCAACATTTATCTTCAGGCAGTCTTTTCCTTAACGACTAGTGGTTAGAGCAGGGGGGGTTTAATGGATGGCTGTGCTCCATTTCAATGTCTGTTTTTATATTTATCTTATTGCTATTTTAACGCAATGCTTGCTCAGCTCTTTTAAAATATTTGTATATTTCTTAATTTTTCACTTCTAAAGACTGTTTCATGTTGTAAGCTGCCTTGGGTCCTTTCTGGGAGAAAGCAGGATAGAAATATTTTAAATAAACAAAATAAATAAAATATTCCCGATCCTCTCTCTCTCGCCCCAATACGGACAACCCAGGCGATGGGCTTGTTTCCAGTAGCTTTCCTTCCTCCTTCTTGGGCATCACTAGCTTCTCCCAATTGCTGGTGTCTGGGTTCTCCATCCAGACATAGTTCCAATCTGGGGGCAGAAACCTTTTCTTCTCCCTTTTATACCTTCTCCTTAGCAATTTCCCCCTCATTCAAATCTCCTGCGCTTCCCCCCTCCTATTTCCCTGCACCCTAACTTCTGTCTTATAGCTTCCACCTGGCCTTCACATGCCAGAGTGGGGGTGTTAACCCATTCTCTTCCTTCTTCCAACTTGATTTGCCTGATGTTGTCTTCCTCGGGCTTAGTTGCAGACAGCACTCACATGTATCTGGACTCCTTTTTGGTCGTGTCTCCACAGCCACAAGACAAGGCAAATGCTATTTAAGGCTGTATCAACATAAGTATAGTTTCCAGATACTATGAGGCACTTACTCCCCTCTATTCTGCACTGGTTAGGCCTTATCTTGAGTGTCCAGTTCTGGATACTGCACTTCAAGAAAGATTCTGACAAATTGGAACAAGTTCACATAGGAGGGGTAACAGCTCAGGACCAGAATCAGCAGTACACCTCCACTTGAAGGACAAAGGACATTCATTCAAAGATGAGGATGTACACATATTAGACAAAGAAGATAGGTGGTTTGAGAGAGGGGTCAGGGAAGCCATTCATGTGAGCATTAAAAACCCCTCTATCAACAGAGGTGGGGGCCTCAGGCATAGTCTATCCGCTACTTATCAGCGTGTGGTTTCAACAGTACCCAGACAAATCAAAAAGCCTTCACCACCAAGTCCATAGCTAAGGACCCATACTTTATGGGTTTCAGCACCTTAGGCCATTGTTCATAAGGATATTGAGTGTAGACATGGGCATGACTCGGCGAAATTTCCGTTTCCGTTTCCGTTTTTCATTTCCGTTATGTAATGGAAATGGTAACAATAATTAAGCTGTCAGAACTCGAACTCGAACCAAAAAAAGAAACATTTGGTCAGGTTTTTCATTTTCGTTTGTGGCATTGCGGCGATCACACAATGCGAAGCACAGAAAAAGATTTAAAAGTTTTTTTTAAAAAAACCCCGATTCCCGGCCAAAAAAGCAGGTGAAAATATGCCTGCCTGAGGCTTTGCCACCTACCAGAGGGGTGGTTTCTGGGGGGTCCCTGGCCTTTCCCCCCTCTTCTCCTGTCCTGGGCTGCTTGCACCAGGCTGGGGGGGGGGCATCCTCGTCGTCTCGCCATGCCATGCGGTGGGGGGGAATCCAAAATGGTGACCACAATTTTTCTTTTGAAATCGTGGTCAAAAAACACACCAAATCACCACAGAAACATATGAAATTTATTTATTTTAAATGCCTGAATTTTAATAGTAGCAGCAGTGGATTTTTTTATAGCAATAAAACATTGTATTGATTTTATTTTATTTTATTTTATTTTTTATTATTTTAGACCTGCCCATTTGGGCTGGGCATGGGATGGGACCATGCAATTTTTTTGAACCATTCCACCAATGGCATGGCCAGGTTTTGACTGACACTTCTGGATGTGCCAGAGGGCATAAAAAGCCGAGGCACCTTCCAGAAGTTGCAGTCGGGTCTTGGATGTGGAGGGTGGAGGGCTGTGTGGCTGGCTGCTCTGGCTATTCGAATCGAGATTGGAGGGAGGCTGGAGGCTTTAGGATTTAGGTTAGGCAGGCAGGGAGGGAATTGAATTTAGAAAATAATTTCGTTGATTCCCTGCAGCTTTGTCTGCTGAAGGGAATAGCAGTATATTCTTTATTTCTTCTCTGGCAGTTTGTGAGGATTTTTTTCTGATATTGGATAAAGGGGGAGGTTCGACTGAGAGTGGGAGGTGTGGATTTATTTTAAAAATATATTATATACTACCATTTATTTTCTATTTTCCCAACTTCAATTTGCTTGCACACACACACATTTGGGGTGCAAGCTAAGAACAGAACCTCTATCCTAAGTGATATCCTAACTGCCCACTTGCCCACCCGCCCGCGTCGCCACCGGCCTGCGGCCCGCCCCACCGCCCACCCACTTGTGCGCCCGCGGCCGCTGCCCACCCACCCACCCTCGCCTCCCCCTGCCGCTGTCGCCACCCGCCCATGGCCCCCCGCCACCGCTGCCCGCCTGCACCTCCCTGCCGCCACCTGCCCCGCCCGCCGCCTAAGGCGCAAAAACACCTAGCACCGGCCCTGATTGCGGGACGCCCCTATGCTCTGGGAAGTCAAATCGCGCTATCACGGTGGAAACAACAAATGACAAACGACAAACGAAATGACAAATTTTTGAAAAATTTCACGACAAACGGAAACTACCCGAAATGGACCCATTCCGACAAACGAAAACTCGAAACGTCATTTTTTCTAGTCATGTCCATGTCTAATTGAGTGTTGTCTACCTAACAAGCCTATTCAGGCCATTGTTCATCTTATGAGCCTATTTTAGACCAGGGTGACAAGAGGTCAAAGCTGACTATAAAACAGAGGACTCGCACTAGCTGTATTCATACTGATGAGGCTGTTTGGATGAGCAGCAAAACTTTTCTATCTCGCAAGAAAAAAGAAGTCCAGTAGCCATGACTCAACTTCCAGATAAGCTCACCTGGATGATTGAGAATCTTCACAGACAAGCTCAGATGAGGGTGACAAGGCTGATCAAGGAGCTGGAAACCTATGAGGAAAGAGTGAAAGAACTGGGCATGTTTAGTCTTTAGAAAAGAAGACTGAGGGGAGATATGATAGCACTTTTCAAATACTTGAAAGGCTGTCATACAGAGGAGGGGCAGGATATGTTCTCAATCACCCCAGTGCAGGCTGTGAAACAATAGGCTCAAGTTACAGGAATACAGATTTTGGTTGAATATCAGACACATAGAAGACAAAGTGCTGCTGAAGGGGACCCAACATGGCTTCTGCAAGGGCAATTCATGCCTCACTAATCTGTTGGAATTTTTTAGAGTGTCAAAAAGCTATAGATACCATTAGGGATAGGCATGAAATGGAAAATTAGTGTTTCATTTTGTTTCTAGAGTAGTTTTGTTTTGTTTCATTACAAAACAAATTTTAAAGTAGTTCTTTTGCAAAACTAAACAAATGAAACAAAACACTATGCTCCCCTGGGTCCTTTCTAAATGGAATAGGAAGCTGATCAGGTGAGCTGCACCACTACCACTGCTTCCCATTGTTTCCAATTAGAAAGGTTTTTCCTAGGGGCACTCCCTTGGAGCTTCATAACTCAGCTCCCTGAGCCCCAAACTTTTCTAAATTTTAAGGGGTTCCCTAAAATCGCTTGCTGAAAGTACCCCAATCACTCTAGAACTGGTGGCATAGAGGGTTAGATTTAGATCTAGAACAAGGGCATTGGACGTGTGCTTCTGCTAACACTTCACAAGTGTGAAATCCTTCCTTCAGTGTCACAACCCTACCCCCCTTCATACCTTTCCATATCTCACTCATCCAAACCTTAGAAAGCTTGGATTGGCTTATAGGTTTTAAGTGGCCACCAGGGATAGCTATTTACATCTTCTTAGTTTTGCTGTATTGATGAATACTACTAAGTACTGCTTCAGCTAGAGCTTGGACAAAATATTCTATGTAACAACATTACTTGTCATTTAGGGGGCAACAAGAGAACAGTATTATTTTATAAAATCATGTGACAAGTGGTAGCCTCATTAGGTTCCAGGGTGGAATGAGTAATGTTTACTTGTTCCTAAAACACTGCTAGAAGGGGGTAAATTTGTGTTGGTTAGCCATATTTTTTGCATTTTCAAGTGCATATTTTTTAAAAAATAAAAACAAAACATTATGAGCATGTTGTCTGTAAAATAAAAAAACATTTAAAATGAATAGAAAATAATGAACTGTTGTTTTGAAGAGCCCGATCACATTCCAAGATTTAGCTTGAACACTGTGGTTCCTTTCAAATTTATGCTCTTGATCCCTATTATGAAATTTATCATTTTAACACATTATCTTTTGTTTTCAATTAAATATATATATATATTGTTTCTTTTATAGATGTTTATAAAAAAAAACCCTCCTGCTATATTTACAATTTCTTTCTGTATTTTAAGAATAATGGTCACAATGGATGCATCTTGACCAGAATCTACACAAATACTGTATGCTCACACTTTGTCAATGACCTTACATGTGTTGTCCTGTTTGATTGTGTCCATTGCTGCAATGAAGCACACACATAGACGTACAGATACAGACATGCAACACACTCACTCACCCACTCTCTCACACATAGTGTGTTTCAAAAATAACAGGTTGTCTATAACAGATATCTACGATGTCTTTCAAGAATAA
The DNA here is from genome assembly GCA_023846285.1 of Phrynocephalus versicolor. Taxonomy (NCBI): domain Eukaryota; kingdom Metazoa; phylum Chordata; class Lepidosauria; order Squamata; family Agamidae; genus Phrynocephalus; species Phrynocephalus versicolor. The sequence goes on along the minus strand of JAHTLZ010000114.1, from coordinate 2,568,444 downwards.
ATGTGCAGGGTAAAAATTTGTGGTGTGTCTGGGACTCATTAATATTTTCACAAATTCCCAGCAGTAGTCCAAATGTTAATAAGTAACAGATAATATGACCACATCAGTCAGAGTAAGCCAAAAGCAAGCATTTTATTGGCAAGAGTACTTGTGTATTTATTGGTTATTTTATCTGAGCAACACTACCACAACCACTGGATCTGAAGAGTTCCAGTAACTAAAACAACATGTGCCAGTTTGTGGCTGGGTAGGGACAGATCTCTCTCTGAGGTTAACTTTCTCATGTTGGAATTGCTATACTTTTATGTCTTTTTTACTGATCTATGAAAAAAAAATGTGATCTTTGCTAAGTCCTTATTTAAAATGAACAGAACAAAAATTCTCATGCATTTGGATGAATTCTGCAGTTGTCTGCTGCAGAACTTTTAGAGATGAGAAGCCCATGAGAATAGAAAGGTAAGAATCTATCTTCTTCATTCAGCCTTAGCCATAAACGTGATGAGATGTAGAGAGTGCCAAAGCCAAATTTAAAGAGCCTAGAACAGTGATGGCAAACCTTTTAGAAACAAAGTGCCCAAACTGCAATTCAAAACCCACTTATTTTTCACAAAGTGCCAATACAGCAATTTAATCCGAATACAGTGGTATCCTGGGTTACAAATGCTTCAGGTGCTACGTTTCAGGAAAGCAAAGATCAAAGAGCAGGAGTGTTACCGTTTGGGAAAGCGAGGATCAAAGAGCAGGCTTTTGAATTTCCCGCAGCCACAACATTCTCGTTGCCTCCCCTTCGCCTGGCTCTTTTTACGGAGCCATTACAAGACCACAGAAACATAGCTGTCAAGTTTTCACTGGAGCTTGGTGAGATGGGAAGAGAGAGGGGTGAAAGGTGTGCATGTACGCTAGTGCATGCACACACAGACACAAATGCCCACCCGTGCATGCACACTCACTTTGCCCCTCCCATGCCACTGAGCCGCTGAGGACTTGCCCCAGTTGCAACGGGAAGCGAAAAAGGGATAGAAGGGCACTCGGCCTGTGAGCAGAGTGGCCTGGGCCTCCTCCTTCGAGTGTTCATGGGCACACAGAAGGAGAGGGGCACAGCCCTCCAGCTCCCTCAGCATTTCTTTCGCGTGCAGGCGCGATAGTGGTGGTGGCAGCTGGTTACCATGGAGGTGCACACGTGTGCGCAAAGGTGGTGGGGGAGAGGGTTGTTCGCTCCTCCCTCTGCTAGTGGGAGGGAAATCCAAATCCTTTCAACAAGGCTTTAAGCAGAAGTAGCCACCAAACATTTGTGTTTTCTGCCTCTTAGCTGCACCAGTCCCCCCCCCACGCATGCACGGACTCCATCAGTGCCCCACTCACTTTGCCCTTCCCATGCCACCGAGCCGCAGCCACACCAGCCCACACCTCCCACCCACACGCACACGCAGACTCCCTCGATGCCCCGGGCCAGGCTTGAGCCCACCCACCTGGAGGCCACTTGTGCCCTGCCGTGCCTCTCTGCTCTGCCTGTCCCCACTGCCGCCAGGACATTTATGTGAAAATGAATGTTCTGGGCAGATGGTGGGAAAAAGTCTGGAAAGTGGTAGTGTCCTGCATACAATGGTACACACCTGACAGCTATGCGCAGAAATTGCTCTGTGAAGAACGTCGGGTGAAAGGGAGGCAGTTGTTTGTGGGCTCCTTCGTAGCTCCAGTTTACTCTCCAGCCACGCTGCTTTTGGGATGCCCAGAGCAGTGTGGCTGGAGAATAAACAGGGGCTATGAAGGAGCCCACAAACCACTGCCTCCCCTTCGTCCAGCTTTCTGCACAGAGCATAGTGGCATGTAATGTGGCTATGAGGGGGTGATGTTGTGTGCCTACAGAAAGGGCTCTGTGTGCCACCTTTAGCACCTGGGACATAGATCCACCAACAGTGGCCTAGAATATAGGCTCACTGGCCTAAGGTGGGTGAAGCTATCGGCTTTTATTTTGCTGGCATTCATATATCTTATTGGACATTCTAAAGTGTAGGAATTTGCAAGTTTTGGAAAATTCTTACAAAAATGAACCAAATAAAATTGTTTCCCAGTGTTATGAGGCTAACAGAGCTCAAATGACAAGCAACATGTATGTTACATAATGTTTTATTTTCTTTCTTCTGTTAGAATATCTCCCAAACCCTTCAGGTGACCTCTCACCACAAGGGTGATCTATGGGTTCCAAGTGTGGAAGAAAGGGAAATTAATACATACTTTTATCAAAATGCTGTGTTTTTGTCCATACTAGCTCTTCCTTGAAGCTACATTCTGCAATCACTAGACTGATAAATAGAGACCAAGGCTCAAATCTCAAATTAAACAGTAGACCTATAGATAATGGCAGTGTGTGACTCCATCTCCACCTTCCCTGCCTCTATTTCCTTTCTATGCATTAACAAAAGAATGATATTAAAAATATCATTCCCTTTCTCCTTGGCTTTTAATGAGATTCAGGGTTGTAATTATTTGTCCTACTGATTATTTTTTCTAACTTTAGCAAAAATCTATGTGTGATTTCTGAGTTAAAAAAAGTTGCTATAGTACAGCAGTTCTCAACCTTCCTAATGCCACAACCCTTTAATACAGTTCCACATGTTGTGGTGACCCCTTGCCCTGCTTAGAGGAGGCCACAAGCCCCCTTTGGCAGGCCACTGCCACAGGTGCCATAGAGAACATCCCTCTACAGGCACCCTCAGCCAGTCACAGCCTCCAGTGCAATTGACTGACATCCCCTCCAACCTATCAAGCTGTAACTCACTCTTCTCCCTCTTCATCCCCCCCTCCTCCAGACCCAAGCCATTTGTGCCTTTTTCTTCACTGGCTCATGGCAACCCCTGGGAAAGGTTGGGAGCCACTGCTATAGTACATAGTATTTGCAGTTTCTTTGACCTTAGAATGAGATACACACATACAGGCTTTCCAAGACATATGCTCCATGTAAGGCAAGGAGGTTATTTCAAAACATGGAGTAGAAACTGTGCATTAAGTGAATTGTTTCCAGCCAGTAAATACATGGTTGTCTTAAGCCCTGTTTAGATATTGTGTGATATGGTAAAACTAAATACTTGAGAAAATTGAACCTGCCTCGATCCCTCCAGTCAGGAGCAGGTGTTTGTTAGGGATAAACCAGAAACAGGGACAAATGCATGAATGCAAGCCCTCTCCAAAACATTGCTCTACAGCTTGCAGCATTTCAGACCATTGTACCCGTTGCATGACGATTCGTATAATGCTCTCTGTGTGAAGCTGTTTGGCAGAATATGGTTGCAGAACTCCCCCTGCCCTGCCGTGAAAAAGGATGTGTTTCTAAGCATGGGGATTTGGTTGTCATATTCAACTGAACATGATTATACTGCATGAAGGGCAAGAAAGTAGAAATACTCCCAGGTGACTAGTGATATATAGGGACATTGTTTTTCACACATGAAGAATATGAGAGCTATACATGGGGATTCTCCATGCATTCGGAAAGCAGTGGATAAATGCCTGTACTGCAGGTAAAACTGCAGGTAAAACTGTGCTCACGGCCTGGGGTTTAATCCCAGGTAGCAGGCTCAAGGTTAACTCAGCCTTCCATCCTTCCGAGGTCGGTGAAATGAGTACCCAGCTTGCTGGAGGGGGGGGGCAATGTGGAGCCTGCACACTGTAATTAAATACTGTAAACCACCCAGAGACTACTTGACATGGTATGGGGCAGTATAGAAGAAGAACACTTTGCTTTTGATTTATTTATTTATTTATTTATTTATTTATTTATTTATTTATTTATT
>JAHTLZ010000114.1:2544548-2557522 GCA_023846285.1 Phrynocephalus versicolor | reverse complement strand
GCCCTGCCTGGATTAGGAGACAGAGGCCAGGGCTAGAAACATTGGGCAACTAATAGTACCCTTCAGTTGTGTGAGAGAGAGAATACAGGTAGACAGGCAGGCAGGCAGTCCAGCAGGCAGTTTTGCAGGCATTAAGCACTGGAGTCGGCAGGTAGTCACAGGGCCAGGCGGGCAGGCAGGCTCGTACGGCCAAGGGGAGGCAGGCAGGCTTGCGGGCGGGCATGGAGGATTGCAGACAGGAGGTTAGGTTACAGGCAGCAACTTAGTTCTTGGAGTGGTGGGGTAATCCCAAGGTGGAAAGGTTGAAGCGGATGAAAGTCAACCTTTCCACCGTCTCCGGGTCCAGGCGACAGCGGCGCGGCCTCAGGACATCACCCATGTGGGAGAAGACACGCTCACTCTGGACACTGGTGGGTGGGATGGACAAGAGGTCCAACGCCAGAGTTGAAAGAGCGGCCCAGAGGTCTGCCTTTCTGGCCCAGTAGTGCAGTGGGTCTGAGGTGAGGGGTTGGAGGGGCTCGGCCATGTACTCCTTCACCATGGTCTGAGCGGGCTCCGCTACTTCTTCCTCCCTTGGCTCCACTGAGGAGGAAACTGCCATGGCTAGGGCAGAGGCCAGGTAGTTGGCTGCTGGAACGGAACCTGGTCTCTGGGTGTACGCTCCTGGAGTTGTGGATCCTTGCGAGGAGTCCTCCTCAGCATCGCTCTGGCTTCCGTGCGCCCTCTGAGACGCCTGGCTCTGATCGGAGAGAGCCCTGACTTGACGGCATAGCTCCGTCTTCCAGGATTTCAGTTCGGCACTGCTGGCCGCCAGGGAACCCTTGACGCGAGGGTCGCACAGGCAGGCCATCTGGTACACGTTTTCCCTCCTTAGTGGGCCAAGGCGGGTATCCACGCCGGTCAACAGCCTCTCTGCCAATGCCCTGCTTCTAGGGAGAAGATTGCCTTCTTCCCGGATACTGGCCTCTAGGCGTTGGCGAAGGGCATTGACTAGGGGGAGAACGTGGCCCAGGCTGGCGTTGTAGCTGCTGAGGACGTGGGTGGTCTCCTCAAAAGGCTGCAGGATACCCGCCATCTGGGAGAGGGCAAGCCACTCGGTAGCACCAAGGTCCAATTCCCTCCCCTCATGCAGGACCGGGGTGGTTGACATGATGTATTCCACCACCTCCTTCTGCTCCAACAAACGCCTGACCATTTCGTGGGTGGAGTTCCACCGGGTGGTCACGTCCTGGATCAGGACGTGCTCCGGTCGGCTCGTCTCTGCCTGCCTCTCACGCATCATCCTGGCTGCCTTGACGCTGCGAGCGAAGTGCCCCACGATCTTACGACACTTGTCCAGCAAGGCCCTGGTCTCCCTGGTCCCCTCACCCCAGGAGTCCTTTGGTGCACCCAGGCCAATGGCATCGCCCACCACTAGATGCAGTTTGTGTGCTGCGCACACGATGCCCTGGAACCCTGCCCCGAGAACCGCGTTGGTCATGTTACGGCCCGCGTCTGTAACCATGACTCCACGATTGACCTGTCCCTCTGTCCCCAATCCCCACTCTCGCATTGCTGTCTTGAGAACGTCAGCAATGTTGATCCCTGTGGCGTTGTCCTCCATGCTTTGGGCCTGGAGAAGCACCACCCTATACCCTCTTGGGGTGCTGCCTTGTGCCTCCCCCTGCAGCTGCTCATGGCCTGATCGTGGCTCCAGGACCTCCTTGGGTTGCCACCAGTGAGCCGTCAGAGAGAGGTATCCGTGGTGCCCACCGGTCCAGAGGTCGGAAGTGAAGTGGATCTTCCTCCCTCTGGCCGCCTGCAGCAGGGCCCGGATCCTGTCCCTGACAGACTCATAAAGAGAGGGAATCACCCGCCTGCTGAAGGTACGCCGGGATGGAGGCTCGTACCATGGTGCCACGTGCTTCATCAGGTGCCTGAAGCCTGATGAATCCACAAAGGAGAGGGGCAACCCGTTCAAAGCCACCATTTCACCCACCACTCGAGTGGTGGTCTCCTGTGCTTTGGCCCTATTTCGCGGGTTGACAAAAGTCCCACCCAACAGACCCACTTCCTGCAGAGTGGCCTGCCTCTTCCCACTCTCACTAGCGGAGCTGTGTTTTTCTTTCTCTAACCCTTCTTCCCCTCTCTTCCTCCCTGAAGAGCAAGGGCCTGACAGGGTTCCAGGCAGAGTCCCAGGGTGCTTCCTCATCAGGTGGCTGCGCAACCCACTTGAAGAGAGGTGTTTGGGGTCATTCCCCCTGCGCAAGACCACCCCGCATATCTTGCACACTGCCATCTTTGGGTCTTGGGGGCTGTTCTCAAAATGCTCCCAGAGACACCCTCGTGGCTTACAGAAAGTAACGCCCCCTCTGTTATTGCCTGCCGGTGCTGCTGTGGTGCTGGTGTGGCCTGTGCCCTGCTGGGAAAGTAGAGTAGTACTACTGCTCTCACTGGTGGTACTCTGGGTGGAAAGAGGGCTGCTCCTTCCCTCACTGCCTGGAGCCTGACTTAAGTCTGTCCCTGCCAACAGGTCCTCAGAATCTTGCAGGTTTAGATAAAGGGATCCCGATTCTGATTCTGATGCCATTTCGGAATCAGAGCCCTCGTCTTCTTCCTGCTTAAGGGTGATGCTGTCAGGTATCGGAGATGGGAGTTGGTATGCCTCATCCATGCTTCCCTCGGTGACAGACGATGATGGCACGGTGCTGCTTGTGCCACTGGCACTGCTACTTGGGGAGGGAGTTGCACCAGTATCACTTTCTGCACTACTAGTCCCTGTCCCTTCCCTCAGAAACGTGGCCCGGTTTATCTTAGTAGGAGTTCCCCTCCCCTGCCCTCTTGCTTTGCGACCTCTCCTCATTGTTCTCACTTTTTGTGGACTCACTACACCACCCCCACCCCCAAAAAGGGAATAGGAGTAAGGGTTTAGCCAATCCTGGCTGGCACCCTAGTCTCAATCTCAATGCCCTGCTGCACAAGTCAAGTCTGTACTTAGGAGGAGAACTGTAGCTTCTTCACAGCTGTAAATTATAATAGGATTGTATTTATGTAGGCTCAGCTTGCAAGGAAATGGGTGAGATGGAGTCACAACAACACCACCACAAACAACAACACAACCAACAAGGAAATAGGAGCAAGGTGTTAGCCAATCCTGGCTGGCACCCTAGTCTCAGTCTCAATGCCCTGCTGCACGAGTCAAGTCTGTACTTAGGAGAACTGTAGCTTCTTCACAGCTGTTGTAAATTATAATAGTAGGATTGTATTTATGTAGGCTCTGCTTGCAAGGAAATGGGTGAGATGGAGTCACAACACCACCACCCCCCACCCCAAAAAGGGAATAGGAGTAAGGGTTTAGCCAATCCTGGCTGGCACCCTAGTCTCAGTCTCAATGCCCTGCTGCACGAGTCAAGTCTGTACTTAGGAGGAGAACTGTAGCTTCTTCACAGCTGTTGTAAATTATAATAGTAGGATTGTATTTATGTAGGCTCAGCTGGCAAGGAAATGGGTGAGATGGAGTCACTACACCACCCCCACCCCCAAAAAGGGAATAGGAGTAAGGGTTTAGCCAATCCTGGCTGGCACCCTAGTCTCAGTCTCGATGCCCTGCTGCACGAGTCAAGTCTGTACTTAGGAGAACTGTAGCTTGTTCACAGCTGTAAATTATAATAGGATTGTATTTATGTAGGCTCAGCTTGCAAGGAAATGGGTGAGATGGAGTCACTACACCACCACCCACCACCCCAAAAAGGGAATAGGAGTAAGGGTTTAGCCAGCCCTGGCTGGCACCCTAGTCTCAGTCTCGATGCCCTGCTGCACAAGTCAAGTCTGTACTTAGGAGGAGAACTGTAGCTTCTTCACAGTTGTGTAAATAATAGTAGGATGTATTTATGTAGGCTCTGCTTGCAAGGAAATGGGTGAGATGGACTCACAACAACACCACCACAAACAACAACACAACCAACAAGGAAATAGGAGCAAGGTGTTTGCCAATCCTGGCAAACAAGTTTCTCAATGCATAGCACAGGGCAAGTGTAACAAAGAGAAATGTAACTTCTTCAAAAATGTAATTGTTTATGTAGCCTGGTGGCAAAAGTAAATGAGTGAGGTTGACTCACAAACAGCACAAAAACCAAGCTAGTAGAAGGAATGGGTTTGCCAATCCTGGCAAACAAGTTTCAAAAGGCAAGTGTATTATTGCACAGGTAACTTCTTCAAAGATGTAGTTGAAGGAAAAGGTCTATAAAGTGGCTGGGTGCCTGCCCTTCAACAAATGTTTGTTTCAGTGCCTTAATCCAAAAAAATGAATGAGGTGTTGGACAAGAGAAAGAATATATATCTATAAATAAGTAAAATGAAATTGTAAAATGTTCTATAGAAGGTGCCCTAGCCTTGTTGCCAAATGCCAATGCCAAGTCAACACAAATGTGCTTGTGATGTGAGAGATCTTTGAGTGCACTGGTTGGCTTGGCAAGGGAGACTCTGCCTAAAATAATTTAATCCACAGCCTCCAACCACCCCTTCTAAGCACTAGTACTGCCACTTGCTGAACTGTAGGTAGAATAGAAAATGAATGGTATTGGTAAGGTATAAATAAAACTATAAGCTGCTAGGGTAGGATAGGGTTGCTGGATTCCCTTCCAAAACCCCAATCGCAACAGCAGCAAAAAAGATGTAGGTACGCAGGGTAAAAGGACCTTTGCCAAGTAAATGAACTCGGTGGGAAGAAATTGGGTTTGGGATAGAAAAGAAATGGTATGGTAGTGTAAAATAAAAATAATATATTTCCAATCCGCACTCCCCTCCCCTCCCGCTCAAATCTTCCCTCCCCCTTGAAGCAAATAGCAAAGCAAATAAAAAACGGAACTCTTCCGAAAACAAAAAAGAATAAACGCTGAGTTGCTATTCCCCACAGCCAGGAATAAAAGAAATTCGAATCGTATGTTTGCGACGACGAGAATTAAATTCAATTCCCTCCCTCACTCCCTGAGTCCCTGCCTAGCGCGACCGCGAAATCGAAACTAGTAGACTCGAGCGAGCGCAGCAATCCAGCCCTGACTAAACCACCCTCCAAGATCCAAGCCCAGACTGCGACGGACTGGAAGGTGCCTCGCCTTTTTATGCCCTCTGGCACATCCAGAAGTGTCAGTCAAAACCTGGCCATGCGATTGGTGGAATGGCTCCGAAAATTTGCATGGTCCCGTCCCATGGCCAGCCCACCGTTGCGCACGTGTAAAAAAAAAATGAAAATAAAATAAAATAAAATCAACGGAGACGTATTTTGGCAAGACAAACCCACTGCTGCTACAGTAAAAATTCAAGTGTTTAAAATAGCTATTTTTCTCATGTTTCTGTGGTGCTTTGTTGGGTATTTGGGCCACGGTTTCAAAGAAAAATTTGCGGTCGCCATTTTGGATCCCCCCGCCCGCACACCGAATGGCATTGGCAATGCCCCCCCGCCTGGTACCAGCGCAGCGCAGCAGTAGCACTAGCCCAAGGAAAGGGGGGCGGGGAACCCCCCACCCCAAAAAACCCCTTCTGGCCTGGTGGTAGGTGCCCTCAGACAGTTTTCGCCTGCTTTTAGGGCCGGGAATCGGGTTTTTTTAAAACTTTTAAAACTTTTTTTCTGTGCCGCTTGGCATCGCGCGATGGCGCGATGCAAGTAACGAGCACGAAAAATCAGACCAAATTGTTCGTTCGTCGGTTCGAGCTCGAAGTCTGGCGGAGTAATTCCCGTTACCGTTTCCGTTCCGTAACGGAAACGAGTAACGGAAACGGAAACGGGAATACCGCTAAGTCGTGCCCATCTCTACCGGTAATATACTGTCTAACCCCAGCAATAAGAATGGAATGGACGAAAACACACTGTTATCCTATAGCCACTCTGGGTAACAGTCAAAATTTCCCATCCGGCCCGAAGCGACCAGCTAGTTTCATTCTCATTCTTACTAGGGTGGGTGGGAGGGATGCTTGCAAAACACCAGGAGATCAGAGCAAGTGCAAGCAGTCCTTTTACAGGGGTCCTGCTTGCCTGACCCCGTGGCAGTGCAATTTCACCCTGAAAAATCAGATCAGGTAGGCAAAGAAGCCCCATCATGGACTGTGCCACGTGGAGCTGCCAAAGAGGCAACTATTCAACTTTTTTTCAATTCCCTAATAATATTTTCATTTTCATTTTTAAAGTATGAAGAATTATCCAGGAGTTGGTGAGTCAACTCCTCCATATGTTCCTTTGAAGCAAGGAATAATAATAAAAATATAGTTAAATCAATTTTCATATTCAAATAAGCACTAAATTAAAACCATTCACAAAACAGTTTTGAATTATATATAAAAAAGAAAAAAAGTACCATCCAGGAAAACAAGAAGAACCAGAAAGCAGGAGACATGTCTCAGATGTATAAGTATGTGTTATCTTCTTTGTAAATATGTAAAAAATTACAGTCTGACAAACATTTGTTAAGCACAACCCAAGATAAAATTAGCTTCAATTTTATATTTTAATAAGCTTATTAGTCTTTAAAAGTGCCACAGAGCTCTGCTCTTGCAGTACAACAAGCTATCTATCTGGAATTTTCTACAGAGACAGCTAGGTTAAAAGATGGAGCATACAAATCTTCTCAATTGAAATCCTGGTTGGGTATGGTCCAAAACACAAACCTCTGAAACACTTCTCGAAAGACATTATCCTTGGGAAACTGGAAGCCTGTAGTTTTGAGTTGTGTGAATGTCCCCATGGAAGTGGTGGCTGTTGAAAGAAACTACTGGAACTCCTGTAGCAATGCAGGGCAGTGAGCGGGACAGGGTAGGGCTAAAGAGTAGGTTATTTATAAACTTAAATTGATACCGCCAGAAATAATTATATAGTATCCTGTTAAACAGGGGACATGGTGGACCAGTGTGTTAGAGTGCTGAAATAGTCAGCTGCAAAGTCGGCAGCTCAGTGATTTGAATCCACGCAGTGGAGTAAGCTCCCACTGTTAACCCCAGCTCCTGCCAACCTAGCCGTTTGAAAGCATATACAGTGGAACCCCGACTTACGACATTAATCCATTCCAAGCAAATGCTCGTAAGTCGGTTAACTCGTAAGTTGAGGAGTGGTTTCCTATAGGAATGCATTGAAATTCAATTAATCCATTCCAGATGAACGAATATCAATGCATTCCTATGGGAAACCACTTTAAACATTACCCACTGCTTCTCTGTCGCAGGCGGGTCAGGAGAAGTTGCGAGCATGTTTGAAATGCCTTCCAGTCACGGAGGCAAGCGCTGCCTCTGTGACTGGAAGGCATTTCAAATCACACGTGCAGCTTCTCCCCCCTCATGGGGGGAGGAGAAGCTGCATGCGCAAATCATCCCCCAGCCAACGCCAATCAGCTGCTTGGTGCTGGCTTCAGGCCAGTGCTCCCGGGCCATCTCCACTGAAATGCACTGGCTCAATGCATTTCAATGGAGAAATTTCTCCGCTTTGGAATGCAATCCAAATTGCACACACAATTTGAAATGCCTTCCAGTCACTGAGGCAGCACTTGCCTTTGTGACCGGAAGGCATTTCAAAAGTGGTGTACTGCTTCTCTTGAGCCACTGCAGGTGGGGGGAGCGGCGAACCACTTTTGAATTGCCTTCCATTCACCGAGGCAGCATTTGCCTCAGTGACTTGAAGGCAATTCAAATCTGGATCCCCCACCCCACCTGCTTCTCTCAAGACAAGGGAATCCTGAACTTGCTTGTAAGCAGCTCGGGGGGGGGGGGGACGCACTGAAGAGTGCTTGTATGTCAGGATTTTCGTATGTCAGGCACGTTGTAAGTTGGGGTACCACTGTAAATGCAAGTAGATAAATAGGTACCACCATTAAAAATGGGAAGGTAAACAGTGTTCCATGCACAGAAATGCATTCAGCCCTGCCAGCCACATGACAACAGACTTGCACAACACTATCCCTCTGGTTTGAAAATGGAGATGAACATCACCCCTAGATTCGGACACAACTAGCACACATGTGCAGGGGGCACCTTTACCTTTTACCCATCCTGTCAAACACATGCATTTGAAAGTGATATATGAAACAGTGCTTTGGTACTGATGTAGTTTTTGTTGTTGTTGGATGTACAGGGGTACCTCTGATAATGAATTTAATTGGTTCTCACAGGCAATATGTTATCTGAAAAATTTGTTATCCAAAATGTTGTTTCCCATTGAAATGAATGGGAAACCAATTAATCTGTTTTTGAGGTCCAAAAAAGGCAAAAAAGCTGGGGGGGGGTCCAGACCTCTTTATAAAATGCACTTTAAAGGCTTGCAGTGCTGGAACACCCTCCAGAACACCCCCTGCAGTGCAATGCAAAAATGGACAAGACAAACCAGCAAGACTACCCCCGCCTGTTCCCACCCAAAGTTCAATGGGAAAAAATGCAAACAAGCAAACAGAAACAGAAAGAAAAATCCACCCCATTTTTGCCCTGCAGAGCAATGAAAAAAGATGGCAAACACAGAGAAATGAAACTAGCAATACTACCTCAGCCTCATCCAGCCAAATATGCAAAGAAAAGCAGTGCAAAAATTAATAAAAGCTAGCTCCCTATCTTACCAAGTTTGAAAGGTCCAAATCTCTCAGCCAGCATGTCCAGAATGGCTCCAAAACACCATGAAAGAAAGCTCTAACTCCTCCCACCTCTCCATAAACTATGCATCCTACAATGCATGCAGGGTACACATTTTTGCAAGGCATTATGAAACATTTGTTATCCGAGGCAGCCCATAGGGAAGATTCGCCATCTAAGGCAGCCTGGAAATTACCATTTGTTATCCGAAAAATTTGTTATCCGAGGCATTCCTTATCCGAGGTATTACTGTAGTTGTAATCCAAAAGTAACTTATAGGGTGAGATAGTGGACTGTTCATATAACCAATTGCTTCCTAAATCATCATCATCTTAAAATGGCAGAGCTGATAGGGACCCTGTGGACCATCCAGTTCCTGTCAAGGAAGCACAGTAGGGCATTGAAGTCCCAACTAGAGATGGGCACGAAACGAACAATTTTTCATTCTCATTTTTCGTTTTTCATTTTGTTATGCAATGAAACAACAAACGAAATTTGTCCTCAAAATGAAACAAAACGTCCAGAATGGCTCCAAAACACCATGAAAAAAATTATCTAACTCCTCCCACCCATCCATAAACTATGCATTCTGCAATGCATGCAGGGTACACATTTTTGCAAGGCATTATGAAACATTTGTTATCTGAGGCAGCCCATAGTGAACACTTGCTATCTGAGGCAGCCCTATAGCTGGAAATTTCCATTTGTTATCCAAAAAAATTGTTATCTGAGGCATTCTTTATCCGAGGTATTATTGTACATTGATGCCCTTTATGGATGGAGGGTTGGGAGTATGCACACACACACGAAGATGCCCTCTTCAGTGGGCACAAGAATGGCTCATTTTAATGTTCCTTTGGAGACCCTTCCATGCTCAGCTTCTGAGCTTCCTCCTGTTGGAATGGAGGTTACAGTATATGAGATTAATAGAGTTAACTGAGGATCACTTGATGGGTAGGAGGATTACATCTGTTGTTCTACGATGGTGGTGGGCAGAGAGATTTTAACCAAGAGCTGTTCTGCTACAGTTTGCAATTAGAGATGGGCACGAAATGAGCGATTTTTCATTTTTGTTTTTGTTTTTTCATTTCGTTACGCAATGAAAATGAAACAAAAAAAATTTTCAAAACAAAACGAAAGCGAAAACGAAAACGACCATTTTTGCTGTGTTTTTCGTTTTCATTGCAGCTAATGCATTGAACTGAAAAGAATGCTAACGAAACAGCAATTTTTCATTTTCGTTTTCATTTTTCGTTTCATTACATAACGAAAACGAAAACGAAAAATTTGCAAAAACCCACCAAAAAACGAAAACGAACTGAAACAGACCCCTAAACGACCAAACGACAAACGAAACACCATTTTTTTGAGTCGTGCACATCTCTATTTGCAATTACTACTCTAAACCAATACTTGAGAAAATTACTTTCAAGAACCATCACTTCCTAGAACCTTGTGGCATACAGGTTGGAGGATTTTGGGAGCAGTTGTACAATTAATATTTTCAAGGTCTATTCTGAACTAAAAGGTTTGTGAATCCAGCCTTGTATTTGGCATCCTCACATCACTCAATTCATACTAGACATTACTGTGGTTTGGTCACTGTGGTCACAGACACTTGAAAAAAAATCCTCTATCTTCTTCCTGCCATTAAAAAAAACAATTTTTGTAGTAATATCAACAAGGAAGAAGGAAGTAAATATCCCTGTCTTTTCCAAGCCAAAATAACAGGGGATACAGAGATAGGACATGACAAGTGAATGTTAATCTTTCCAGCACTAATGAGCCCATGTCTATATTTCTCTACCAACAGCTAGTTTATCAGGGGAAAAGTTTTACAGTCTTATGCAAACAGTAGGTAATAAATCAACCCAGAGCTCAAATTCAGACCTAAGACTTGTGCAAACAACTCCTATTTAAGTCAACAGACCCATACTCCTTGGCCAAATTGAACCCTTTAAAATATTTAGCACTTGGAAACTAAGCAGTGGCACTCCAAGAATACATTATGAGATTTCTCTTGAAGTCGATTACAAGAGTTGGGAGAGGTGCAGAAAAGGACCACTCATCTGATGAAGGGGATGGCATCCCACTCTATAGAGAACATATCGGAATGTTTAGGTCTTCAACCTTAGAAAAGTCAAGTGAGTGGTGGATAAAACTGTTTATGGTGTGTGTGTGTGTGTGTGTGTGTGTGTGTGTGTGTGTGTGTGCAACAATAGGACTAAACTGCCCTCCTTCCCATAAAATTGAACTCTAAGGTCATCTAATGATATGAGGTGTGGAAGATTTTGGTCATTCAGAAGTACTTTTTTCTACAAAAAATGCTATTAAGCGATGGAATTTGCTACTGCAAGTGGGTGCAGTCACCACTAATTTGGACAGTTTTAAAGGGGGTTAGACAAATTGAGAGAGGATGAGACTGTCTGGGGCTTTTGGTCATGGTCAGTCTTAAAGTTAAGTTGCCTTTCAGTACCTACATAAGAACATAAGAATTGCCATGCTGGATCAGGCCAAAGGCCCATCTAGTCCAGCTTCCTGTATCTCACAGTGGCCCCACCAAATGTGACTGGGAGTGCACGAGACCAGATATCTGTCTCCTGATACCACTCCCCTGCATCTGGTCCTTGAGGTAACCCAGTTTTAAGCTTGGAGATGATATATATCCATCATGGTTTGTAACCTGTGATGGACTTCTCCTCCAAGAATCTGTCCAATCCCCTTTTGAAGGCATCTAGGCCAAATGCCACCACCACATCCTACGGCAGGGAGTTCCATAGACTAACAACACGCTGGGTAAAAAAACATTTTCTTTTGTCTGTTGTCACTCTCCCAATCCTCAGTTTGAGTGGATCTCCTGGTATTTTATGAGAGGGAGAAGAGCGCCCTGTATCCACTTTACTCATGCCCTACATTATTTTGTACATCTCAATCATATCCCCCCAAGCACCTTTTTTCCAGACTAAAGAGCCCCAAATGTTTGAGCCTTTCTTCATAAGGGAGGTGCTCCATCCCAGTAATCATTTTAGTTGCTCTCTTTTGCACCTTTTCCAGTTCCACTATGTCTTTTTTTTTTTTTTGAGATGCGGTGACCAGAATTGTACACAATACTCCCAGTGTGGCCTTACTATTGTTTTGTATAATGGCATTATAATGTTGAATGTTTTATTTGCAATCCCCTTTTTGATAATCCGTAGCATGAAATTGGTCTTCTTCACTGCTGCCACACATTGGGTAGACACCTTCATGGAGCTGTCCACCAGCACACCAAGATATCTTCTCTGATCCGTTATGGATAGCTCAGAGCCCATGAGTTGATAGATAAAGTTTTGATTTTTTGCCCCAATATGCATTACTTTATCTGTTGCTGGGGAACATAAGCAGCAGGAGGTTCTTCTCCTCAGATTCTGCTTGTGGGATTCCTACAGGCTAGGGATGGGCATGAAATGGAAAAAATGTGTTTTGTTTCTTTCCGTTTCGTCTCCCCCGCTTTTTGTTTTGTTTCATTTCATACACATTTTTACAAAAAAAATTATGAAATTAAATATTAAATGAAACACTTTGTTACCTTTTGGGGACTGGTGGCGGGGGCGGGGGTAGGGGTGGGGTGGTGGTGGTGGGGTCTAGGCTGGCCTGCCAGGCCCACTCGTGCCCTCTCAAAAGTGTTCTGCTTATATACCGCCCCATACCACTTCAAGTAGTATCAGGGTGGTTTACAGTTTAATTATACTATGCAGGCTGCACACCTTTGGTGGTGGCTGAGGCAGCAGTGGCAAGGCAAGGCCTCCTGCTGGGCCCACTCGCCCTATTGTCTTTGGTCGTGGCCACCGGGATCAGCGGTGGCAAGGCCTCCTGCTGGGCCCACTTGCCTTCTTTGCTTCAGCTGTGGTGGCTGCAGCGGTGATGGGAAGGCCTCCCGCTGGGCCTGATTGCCCTCTTCTCTCTGGCTGTGGCGGTGGCAGCCCTTTAGCAGTGGCGGTGGAGGCGACAGGACCTCCAAGCCCAGCAGGTAAGGGAGCCATTTTACAGAGCAACCTGTAATGAAATGCTGCTTCCTTGTTTTGTTTCATTTCATTTTGCTTCGTTAGCTAACAAAATGACAAAATAGCATTTCATTTTTCGTTTTGTGCCCATGCCTACTACAGGCACTTAATCAGCTATTGAAGAGAACAGAGTACTGAACAATCTGTGGCAATGACCCATGTAAGAAAAGCCTTTGTGTTTGAAGGGGGGGGGCACCAGGTTTGTAGGGCATTGTAGTTTTAGGGCTCAAATTTTTCATGAGGAAGATTTGGAAGTAAATTTATTCTTTTTACAAGAATAAAGTCTCAAGCACTCGATGATCTATATCTATCTATCTATCTATCTATCTATCTATCTATCTATCTATCTAT
>JAHTLZ010000114.1:2534010-2544538 GCA_023846285.1 Phrynocephalus versicolor | reverse complement strand
ATCTATCTATCTATCTATCTATCTATCTATCTATCTATCTATCTATCAATAGATAGATAGATAGATAGATAGATATGCACATAATCATTGGCTGGCTAGACAGCTCAGTGGTTTAGGTATCTGGCTGCAAAGCCAGACGGTGGGAGTTCACTTGCTGTACCTACTGGGAGAAGAGCCAGTTTGTGTGGCCCTCGGGAAGCTGCTCTATCCCAGATTGGCCCAATAAGAGGGGAATGGTAATTCATTTTTAAATATTCTCTAACTGGAAAACCTTGAAAAGGGTCACCATAAGTCAGAAATATAGGGGCTTGGTGGCTCAGTGTACCAGAGCGCTGAAATGGTCGGCTGCAAAGTCGGCAGCTTCATGGTTCAAATCCTGGGTGCCACACAGCAGAGTGAACTCCTGCTGTTAACCCCAGCTCCTGGCAAGCTAGCAGTTTGAAAGCATGTAAATGCGAGTAGATAAATAGGTACCACCATAAAAAGCGGGAAGGTAAACAGTGTTCCGTGCAGCCATGCCGGCGACATGGCCATGGACTTGCATAACACCGTCTCTTTGGCTTGAAAATGGAGATGAGCACCGCCCCTAGAGTCAGACACAAGTAGTATGCATGTGCAGGAGGAACCTTTACCTTTACCTAAATCAGAATTGATAGCTTGCCATTATTATTATTATTAGCTGACTAGACAGCTCAGAGTTTTAAGTGTCTCTGGCAGAGAGAAACTTAACACCCCCCTCCCCCCAGCCTACGTGATCTTGGGCATGATGCACAGTTCCAGGTACCTACACAAAAAAAAGAATGGTAAAGTACCTCTGGGCATTATTTATCTATCAGAATTCACTCGAGGCACATGATTCTTCTTTTTCTGCTGTTGCTGCAGCTTCTGCTTCTATAATCAATGAGGAGAACAGAAAACCTGTGAAACTGTTTCAAGTTTTTATCTTTTAGTTATCCAGTGCTTGAGACTTTGTTCTTTATGCAGTCGACAGGTACTCAAGTTGGTGTACGCTGGATATGGCACAGAGCATAATGATCTGGCAGCTGCTAAAGGACTTGCACAACCTGATTTGCCATTTTGTTTCCATATCGTGGCAAGGCAGCAGCGGGTGGAAAGTTGCCATTTTGATATTCCAACAGTGTTACTGAATGACCTTGTGTCATGGCTCTCATTAGGGCTACATTTTTTGCTACTTTGCAAAGGATGGCATTGGACCAGAAGGATGGAAGGGCTGGGGTGTGTCTTCTTTTGCACATTACCCTGGAATGGAAATAAACCATGAATTCAGTTTATGGGGGTGCATTTGTTCAAGTTTGCATCTTGGGTGCTGAATCAATATGTGAAAGAAAATGCATGGTGAATTTCATACTCTGACAGAGTGTTTCTTCGTAGGGTAGGGGGGGAAGGGGGAAGGGGGAGGGAGGGGGAGGGAGCAAGCATTGTACTTGCTACCCATGTTTGCATGACTTGTCAAAACTGCACCATTTATAATTTTGCAGAGTTGCTGCTCCTGGGGTATCCTTGGAAAAAGAACAGTAGCTACGAGACATTATCATTGCCCTCACAAGTTCAGGCAATACATGATGAAAGATATCAAGGTCCTTGGCAGAGAGATAATTTCAGGCCAATTTGTTTCCTTTCTGGCAGCTCCACAACAGCAGATGATAGGAAACACTCCAAGGCCAGCAGCGGCACCAAGTGTGGCCAGCTGCAAGGAGACCCAGAAAGTGTGGGAGGGAAAGGAGGGGCCTTCCCCTCCTGCCCTCCCACCCGTCTGCCCTCTCCTGTGTTCTCCTCTTGCTGCAGGACAGCAGTGCTGAGCATTCAGGGATGACACTTTCTTCCTCTGTATTAGGACCCTGGATTTTGTAGCACCAAATGGAGGCCAGAGCTTCCATGTCATTATATGGTATGAAATCCTGCACATATTGGCTACAAATAATAAAAATAAAATAAAATAAAATAACTACTGGGGCTCACAGGTTTGTTTCTTCCGTTTGATTTCCACAGGCTAATTAAGATTTGTTCTGGAAAAGTCTTGTAGCTTTCACAACCTTGTATGGAAATGAGTGGCCACCATTAGGTACATGACCCAATGCAAATTTATTAGACTTCAAATGAAAACTGATTCAGTGGAGTGGAAAGAGGAAACGGGGCTCAAAGGTTAGTTCTACCCCTCTCAATAGTCTGCAGTGGGGTTTAGTTGATGCCCACAAGCCCCTGGTTGCCTTCAGTTCTCTGCTGGGCTTCAGTTCCAGTCTCCAATCTGGGGTCTTGCTTTCATCATAGGCAACTGATTTCCTTTAAGGAGGGCTGGTAATGGTGGGCTGTTGCAGGTCCCCCAGGATAATCCCAACTCTGGAGGCTCTGGCATAGCATTCCTGCGGTTTCTCCCAGCATTGCATTTTTTGGGTTAGGAGCAGCTAGCAGCCTGCAACTTGGAAGCGTGTCTCCATCTCTCTGGGGCAGACATCAGATACTGCTTCAGTGGAGTGGAAAGAGTCAGTGGGGTGCTGTGGCCAGAGGAATTAGTTGGTGAGCTGGAATTTCTGAGTTCTAGTTGCCCGTAGTGGTGAGCCTTACTGGGTGACTTGGGCCAGAGTCAGTTGTGCTGTGTCTGTCTATGTCTCTGACTCTTATTCTGAAAGCAGGGAGGAGGAGGAGGAGAATCAGGTGTATCACCATAAGGCAATTGTAGAATTCTCTCCATCCTATGCATAATAATAATGACTACATGAAGCTGACGTGCTCTATTCCAAAGTATCAATTCAACAATTATTAATAGGCTCATTGATATCATTGGAAAACTTAAAAAATATATTTTCTCAAGTTTTTCCGTTTTTGAGAAGAATGACAACTTCACCAATTACAGAACAATGTATAATGACTGGGAGTTGAGTCATAGCAACTGGACTTATTTTCTTGTGGGATTGAAATGTTTCACTGCTCATACAAGTAGCTTCTTCAGTGTGATGAAGGTTGGTGGGAGGCTTCTAATTTATAGTTCACCTCCGTTTCAGTCCACCCTGGTCTGAATAGGCTTGTTAAATGGACAAAGTGTGAAATTCACACCTATATAGCCCATCCCAACCTCCATTAAGTATGGGCCATTAGCAGTCGCCTTCCTGGTGGAGGTGTGAAATGGGTCTGATTTGTCTGGGTACTGATAAAAGGGCAGTATGATAAATGGGGGACAAATTGTGCCTAAATCCCCCCTCCCCCAGTTGAGAGAGGGATTTTCTACACACATACATGAATGGCTTCCCTGGCTCCTCTCTTGAGCCATCTATCTTCTCTTTCTAATATGTGTACATCTTAGGCATAATCTATGCCTAATTGACATTGACAAATAATTAGTCCCCTGCCACAAGCAAAAGGAAGTTTAAATATAAGTAAATGATTTAACAACTTAAACTCCCAGATCAATATTAATAAAACGATGTTTTTAAAAGCTCAGTTTTCATCTATTTCTTAAAAACTTGGAGAGAAGAATCTATCAAAGCTCTTGGAAAGAATAGAAATATCAATGTAAGAACTGAACACAAAGCAGTTTGTTGTTTGAAAAAGAGATTAGCTCCCCATAGACAAGGGAGATGGGAGAAATGACGAGGAATATAAGCAAACAGCTAATATATGCAGGGGGATGGTAAAAAAAGCTAAAGCACAAAACGAACTTAGACTTGCCAGAGACATTAAAGATAATAAAAAGGGTTTCTTCAGTTATGTCCGCAGCAAAAGGAAAAATAAGGAAATGATAGGCTCTCACGTGGCGATAATAACCAGTTACTAACAGGAGACAAGGAAAAAGCAGAACTACTCAACACCTTCTTTGCCTCTGTTTTCTCCAAAAAGGAAGAAAAAGATCCGCTGGGACAAAGACTAGATGAGGTAGGATGGGAAATGCAACATAGAATAGGTAGAGAGCTGGTACAGGAACACCTGGTAACATTAAATGAATTTAAGTCTCCTGGGCCAGATGAATAACACCCAAGGATATTAAAAGAACTGGCAGAAGTAATTTCAGAACCATTGGCAATAATATTTGAGAAGTCCTGGGGAACAGGGGAAGTCCCCATCAATTGGAGGAGGGCTAATGTTGTCCCCATCTTCAAAAAGGGGAAAAAGAGGACCCTAATAACTACCACCCAGTCAGCTTGACTTCAATTCCTGGAAAGATCCTAGAACAGATTATTAAACAGGCAGTCTGCAATTATTTAACAAACAATGCTGTCATTACAAGAAGTCAACACGGGTTTCTTAAAAACAAGTCATGCCAGACTAATTTGATCTCTTTCTTTGATAGAATTACAGGCCTGGTGTATGAGGAGAATGCTGTGGATATTGCTTATCTGGACTTTAGTAAGGCCTTTGATAAGGTTCCCCATGATATTCTTGCTAAGAAGTTAGTAGAAAGTGGGATAGATAGTGCTACTGTTAGGTGGATTTGTAATTGGTTGACTGATCACACCCAAAGGGTGACCATAAATGGCCTCTTTTCAGCTTGGAGAGACGTGACCAGTGGGGTGCCCCAGGGTTCTGTTCTGGGTCCAGTGCTGTTCAATATCTTTATTAATGACTTGGAGGAAGGAATAGAGAGTATGCTAATTAAATTTGCAGATGATACCAAATTGGGAGGGGTTGCTCATTCCTTAGAGGATAGGATGAAAATTCAAAAAGACCTTGACAGATTAGAGTGCTGGGCCAAAGCCAATGGAATGGATTTCAACAGAGGGAAATGTAGGGTGCTACATCTAGGTAAAAAGAATGAATTGCACAGATATAGGATGGGGGATACATGGCTGGAGAATAGTACCCGTGAAAGGGATTTGGGAGTCTTAGTGGACCACAAATTGAACATGAGTCAGCAGTGTGATGCGGCAGCCAGGAAAGCCAATGCAATTCTTGGTTGCATCAACAGAACCATAGTGTCTAGATCAAGGGAAGTGATAGTACCACTCTATTCTGTTCTGGTCAGACCTCACCTGGAGTACTGTGTCCAGTTCTGTGTGCCTCAATTTAAAAGGGATGTTGACAACCTCGAGCGGGTGCAGAGGAGGGTGACCAGGATGGTTGAGAATGTCTTATGAGGAACGGCTTAGGGAACTGGGAATGTTTAGCCTTTCAAATAGAAGGCTGAGGGGGGATATGATACTGTAGCTATGTTTAAAAATTTGAAAGGGTATCATATTGAAGAGGCAGCAGGTTTGTTTTCCATGGCTTCAGAGATTAGGACTCGGGCAAATGGTTTCAAACTACAGGAAAAGAGATTCCATTTGAACATTAGGAAGAACTTCATGACAGTTAGAGCTGTTCGGCAGTGGAATATGCTGCCACGGAGGGTGGTGGAGTCTCCTTCCTTGGAGGTTTTTAAGCAGAGGCTGGATGGCCATCTGTCGGAAATATTGTGATGGGGTTCCTGCATGGCAGGGGGTTGGACTAGATGGTCCTTGAGGTCTCTTCCAACTCTATGATTCTATGATTCTATGATTCATCTGTTCATCATTTAATCGAAAATGATGATTTTTACAAAGGGTAAGGCTTGGCTGGGCAGGTCTACTTGACCATAGGGTCCATGAACTCTGTACCTATTGTATTCAAACTGGTCTTTAATAGGGTACAGAAACAGGGACCAAAGGTTAGTTCTACCCTTCTCAATAGTCTACAGTGGGGTTTAGTTGATGCCCACAACCCCTTAGTTACCTTCAGTCCTCTGCTGGGCTTCAGTTCAAGTCTCCAATCTGGGGTCTTGCTTTCATCATAGGCAACTGTTTTTCATTAAGGAGTGCTGGTAATGGTGGGCTGTTGCAGGTTCCCCCAGGATAATCCCACCTCTGGAGGCTCTGGCATAGTGTTCCTTCTGCTGCTTTGCATCTTTTCGGTTAGGAGCAGCTAAGAACCTGTGACTTGGAAGGGTGTTTCCGTCTCTCTTGGGCTGGGCTCAGAGGGCCGAACAGCCGTTGACATCTCCTGCATCCTCTTTCTCTAGCCAATTGGACCTAGTCTGGATTCTGGATCACAGTAGTAGTCTTCCCCAAGGATGCAAAAGATGGGAGGAGGCTCATTAGTTTGCTTATGCCCAGTCCTCTCTCTCAGAGTCCATGGAGGGTGATGAGTCCCCTTCCTCTTTCTGCTCCTCCTCATTTAAGCCCAGGTCCTACCAACCCATACTGGCCTCTACCCCACCTCCAGGAACAGCTCATCTGCCTCCTCACTCCCGCCTGGGTATCTGCTCTTGCCTTCTGCTCCCTCAGGATGCTCTTCCACTGGGCTGCCCACATGAATCTTATCCAAACAGCCTGCTGGAGACAGCTGGAGAATCCACCTCACACTTATACATCAGAAAGATTTTTTCCCTCCCTAGGAAGATGTTCTGATACATAGAGACAAAGTATAATAGATAGAAGTTTGACAGTATCAAAACTAAAAGCAAATACATAAAAGCAGTATGTACCTCTCTAAGGGAAGCTGGGAAATCATCTCTGAAAAGTCCAAAAATCTTGTTTCCACACCTGTCAGAAGAATGTGTGGTGAGAAAGCCAAGGTGGCTGATCTAGTTATGGTTTGTACCAAAGCTATGTACAAACAGCAACTGTCCCTCCTTGCCACTCTTGAGTGCTGCCATCCATTTCTGCCAATTTGTCTGGTGCCCCGGATGATTTATATCTATATCTATACTGTATCTATATCTACACCAAAAGAAAAAAACCAACAAAACAAAACAAAACAAAACAAATAATCCCAGATGGTGAAACATTGGCTTCAGATCTGCATTATCTCAGCTGAACTGATTTATACTTTTATAGGTACACATTGCTGCAGTCTATCAGTCACAGAAAATGAGGCCAATGCAAAACCAAAAGCCAAGCATTTTGTATTTAGTTCACCTATGCCAGTTACCTTGACTGTATATTTCATGTGTGATTTTTTCTGAAAACTCCACTTGTTAGAATTGGCTGAAGAAGGAAATTGCACAAAGAAACATGTGCTGTCAAAGGCTGCCTGGCAAACACTTTCAGTTCAGCTGATTAGATTTTTCTGTCTTTTGGCTCTTAGTTGGTTGAATAATAAATGTATCTGCCAGGCCTGGTTTGCGCCCAGAAGGCGAGAACTAGTGACTCTGAAACTGGCAGCCCAAATCTGTTTTAGTGGAAACGACATGTATGAATTTGTTGTGTGCATTCATTAGTGGTAGCACTAAGATGGTTAAGATGGCGGCGGGTGAGGATCCATTTTTGCTCCACTCCCACCCTAGCGTTTTTTTTTTGTTTGTTTGTCTGTTTTAAGTTAGTTTTATTTTTAAAATTATTTTAACTTGTCCTAACTTTTAGGTTTAAGGTTTTAGGTTTAAAATTTTTAGGTTTAAGTGTGTTGTTCGTCCATTTGTTTGGTTGTGTAGTGGCTCGGCATGAAGGTGGGGGCGGGGAGCTTACCACATTTTACTTTCATTTACTTTCATTGCTCCCCTGAGCTGTTTTGCCTGCTTGGGCTGTTGCTTAGAGATGGGGCTCGCTGGCCGCAGATGGCTGGTTGTCCTCCGTGCTTTGGTGGGGGAGGCTTGTTTTGCCCCTTTATTCTGCTGCCTGGCTATCCTGCTGCCTTTTGGAGAAGGAGGATTTTTTTTCTCCACCTTCCCACTGCAAAGTTCAACTCAGTTTGGCTGCTTCTTTGGCTTCTTTGGTTGCCCCCTCCCCCAGCTCCTGACTGCCTGTCCTCCAGTCCTTGCTTGATATCCAGAATGGTCCTTGCTTCGTTGGCTTGTCCCGGGGAGCCTGTTCCATCGATGTGCTTGGTTTGTCTTGGACCATTGGATTTTGATATGGGGTTGTCATTGATATTTCGGGGGCTACACTCGCTGCTGCCGCCGCCATGACTATTGTTGTTGGATTGGGGGGGGGGGTGTTCACTCTATTGGGTGGTTGACCTCTAGTTGCCTCCTGCCTGTTTATCATCTACCTGCCTTGGCTGGTCTCGATGCTGCTGCTTTTGCTGTCGCTGTCGCTGTTGCTACTGCTGTCATTGTCTGGGCCAGGTTTTGACACCATCCTTTTGGGCTCCACCTAGATATTTTGCAGTGTGCCACTTGTCTTTCTCCATCTGTTGTTTCGGCATGCCTGGGGTACACTGCCCTGGTGTGCCCGGCTGGTTTGACCTATCTGGCCCACTGACCTCATGTGGTGTGAGGGTGAGGTGGTTAGGTGGTAGTCAGAGGGGTCTTTTCCCCATCTTTTGCTGGATACTACCTAAGGTGGACTCTTCTGCCTGTCCCCCTCCCCTGTTGGTTGAGGGGGGAGCCATGTCATGGCCTATGGTCTGGCTTGACGATGACTACCACAGCTACTATATCTGCTGTGGTCATGGTACAGACCGGAGTGTCTGAAGCCTAAGATGAACTGGCCAGCTGACTGTGACATGCTGACATCTGTTGCCATTCAGGTTGTGCTCCAGTGTTGCCCTAGACCAGTGATGGCGAACCTATGGGACGGGTGCCAAAGGTGGCATTCGGAGCCCTTTCTGTGGGCACCCGACATTGCCCCTTCATAGCCATCTGTATACAGGTTAAATTACTGTATTGGCACTTTGCAAAAAAAAAAAAAATAGTGGGTTTTGAATTGCAGTTTGGGCACTCAGTCTCTAAAACGTTTGCCATCACGGCCCTAGACCTCTACCTCTGTGGTTTGAAGCTGTTAGTTGTGTGGCATTATTTTAGTTGCTGTTTATTTATTGTCATGTTGCTTTGTATTATATTTGTTCTTTCTTTCTTTCTTTCTTTCTTTCTTTCTTTCTTTCTTTCTTTCTTTCTTTCTTTCTTTCTTTCTTTCTTTCTTTCTTTCTTTCTAGGGTGGGTTATGGTGGGTGGTGGTTGTGTTGTTGGGTGATTCTTTGTTAATGTCAGTCTTTGAGTTGGCATTATGTTTTTGTCCTCCCCTTTTGTTCATCAGCAGTTGCCAGTTAGGGATGGGTCTCCTATTCTGGTGGTGTCTGATTGTGGGTGCTATGCTGTGAGCTGGCAGGGGGCAGTCGGGTAAGAAGAATTAGGGTCAGGAAGTTGGTGCCTGTTCCCTGCTCTGACCCTCCAGCCCACTGCCATATCTTTGGGCACCAGTCCATTCGTGCCTCTGACCTGTCCTAGCTGCTGATAAATGCCAGGTCAGTTCACAATAAGACCCCTCTCATCCATGATTTTATCATGGACGAGCATGCCGACCTGGCATTTTTGACTGAGACCTAGGTGGGCGCAGAGCGGGGGGGGGCATCCCTCTCCCAGCTGTGACCCCTGGGTATCATGTTCAGCATTGTTTATAGGGAAGCTTTTCATGTCAGCAGAGTCGCAGCATTGGTGGTTCCTGGGATGGAATGCCTGCACCTATCAGTGGGGTTGCAGGACAGATTTGGGATTGTGCTGGTGTACCATGCTCCCCGTGACCCAGTTAACTCCCTACCAGAGTTCTCTTTGCCAGTTCCACTTTTATTCTTTATTTGTATTGATCTCTTATTTGTTTTATTTCCCTTGTTCACCACCCAGAGTTCATCTGGGAAAGTTGGGTGGTATATCAATGGAAATAATAAGTAATAATAAATAGCATGTCTCAGGGAATTGCTAAAGGTCTCAGGACGGGGACATAAACCTCAGTGTGATCCTTGCTAAAGGAGGAGGAAATCTGACTTGGTGTGTGTGTGGTCGTGGTGGTTTTAAAGCCTGGTCATTTATGCTGACCCTCCATAGCTTGCACCATAGCTCAGCTTGAAAATGCTTGCATAGGCACTGCTCCAAATAGCACAATGAGTCTGAACATATCCACTAACTCAGGCCTGTCTAACACGTTGACAGTGTGCTGCCTGCTGTGGTGTGTTCAGGGAAAAAAATTTTTCACCCGCCTCTCCTTCCCCTTGCCTTCCACCGCCCCTCTCTGGGCTCCTCCACAGGGGACTCTGCCCTGCTGCTCAGGGGTGCAAGTGAGGGTTGCACCTGGGCTGTGTGTATCCTGGGCGTGCATCCTTGGCCATGCCCCGAGGGGTCCCTCAGGTGGGACATATGGTGGCCCTCATCTCCTCAAGGGTCCTGACTAGAGATGGGCACGAAATGAACTTTTGGTTCATTTTGTTATTCGTTATTCATTTTGTTACATAATGAAATGAATAATGAACCGCCCCTTCTAAGAGAAATGAAATGAAACAAAACGGAAATTTCCATTTCATTTTGCTTCATTTGCCTGTGTCTCCTACCTGGTGCTGCTGCTGGTCCTGGACAGTCCTTTCTGGTCTGGTAGGTCCTTCTGGCTGCAGGGAGTGGGTGTCCAGGGGGAGGAAAAAAAGCCGGCCAGCCACGCTACACCTAGTAGGCGGCCACGTGGTGGGCAGTAAAAAAAATACAAAAAAACCACCAAACATAGAGAAGAAAGAATCCGGCGTGCGGGACCTGATACTGGCCCGCAAGCACCGGACCTGACCTCAGGTTGTCAAACTGGCCTGCAGGCTGGCTAATCATCATCATCATCATCATCATCATCATCATCATCATCATCATCAT
>JAHTLZ010000114.1:2501102-2534000 GCA_023846285.1 Phrynocephalus versicolor | reverse complement strand
ATCATCATCATCATCATCATCATCATCATCATCATCATCATCATCATCATCATCATCATCATCATCATCATCATCTGGCACGTAGGCCCCGGTACCGGCCCATGAGCACCAAACCTGACTGTCTGGCAGGCCGGCAAAGGTAAAAAAAAAAAAAGAGCTGTCTGGCCCATGCTACAGCTGGTAGACGGGCCACGTGGTCAGCACACACACACACACACAAATATAATAATTAAAAAAGAAAAAAATTAAAGAAAACCTGGTAAAGAAAAAAGATCAGGTGCACGGGCCCCGGTATTGGCCTGCGAGCACCAGTCCTGACCTGCGGGTCACCGAACCGGCCCACGGGCCACAGCACTCACCCATGGGCTGCAGCAGTGGCCCACAGGCTGGCAAAAAATAATAATCAGGCAAAGGTATGGATGGTGGTGTGAAGGCAAGACTGGAAGGGGATGGGTATGTTTTAATCCGAGGTTGGGTAGGATGGGACTACATTGTCCAGTCCCCCAGTCAGGATGGCCACAGGATAGACTGGCTAAGGGAGGCTGGACGTTGTGATCTGACAGAACAGCATTTCCAGTCTTGGGGTTTTAACAGACACCACAGTCTGTGGATTCTAAGAAAGTGACCTTATAATGTGATCTCCTGTAACAGGAAAGAGCATAGAATATATTTTCCTCAGGATAATTTGCTTTCAAATCTTCCCGTTACTGACAGGTGAAGGATAGGCTTGAACATGCTAATCCACAGGATTTAAAGACTTTAATCTTTCAAAGTCACCTGGGTGACTACTTACGCACAGTTGAGCATGAAAGCTACAGAAAAGAAATGCTACATGAAGCCTGCCTGCCAAGAGATTTCATTTTTGACCGTTTTTTTTTTCTCTTCTTCTTGCCCCCTTAGGCACTGCAAACAAAAAGAAGACAAATTGGTTATGTTAAGACGATTCCTGGTCTGGAGACTATGTAGGTATTAAACATAATAATTACTTCCAGGCACCAATAGAGTACCATCTGTCTTAAGATTCCTTGTACTCATTAACTCATGAAGCAATAGGAACTCAACTATTTAGAGGAGGCCCGTCCCAGAAGTCACATCCACCACCACACATCTGTGTAAGGAAAATAAAAAGGAGATAAATTGTTTGCCATTATGGCTTTATGGAATTGGAATTAGATTTTTTTTTGTCTTCGATGTCTGGAGCTAATTATTTTGCACCTATTTACATATTAATTTGATTTCTATTCTGCTTTTCTCCCGAAAACTGTGACGCAGGGCAGTTTGCAGCAACATTGAAAAGCAGTACAAATAAAAACCCAATTAAACAAAGTATAGCACCAAAACACAATTGGATTAAAACCAACTTAAAGCAATTTGGACTAGGCAGTGTTCAGACATGCCAAGTTGCCAACGGTTGGTTTATTATGAAATCATATAATCCAGGAATAGCCTTACCATTTCTTTCTGATTTGTGTAAAAACTGGGTCACATGCCAAAATGGGCATATTTTAAATATTGAATACCACAGGTTGAAATGTTCATGTCTTTATTTGGTTTGGCTGGGAACAAATGGCTGCAACATCAAGCACACTTCCTACCAAGTTCAAAGCATAATCAACAAGGAAAAAAACCCCATGCCTGAACCTCTTTGCCTGGGTGCAGCTGAGAGAACGTGTCAATCATAACATCACAGTTTAGGTTTGCTGTAATGATTGATATAGCCATTTCTATGGATGGATTTTAAAACATTGCATCCTTTGTCTTACTAAGTTTTGTGCACTCATACCCAGAACAAAGTTGAGTCTATGGAGCAGCGTACAAGATATCCCAAACAAACCAAACTTAATATCATTTATATTGTATCCAGTATATTTCAAGTGCTGACACCATTCCACATACAATTCTGTAATAGTGCTGACACCATTCCACATACAACTGTCAATAATTCTGTAATAGCCCAATACCCAGGTCCCTAGTATAGCTGTGTCTTAGGTCGAAGTTCATCTATGAACCATAATGACCCAACGTCTGTTGTTTTGTTATGCGCAATGGAAGCCAAATGGCGGAACTGGCAGTGGCCCCTAGCTACTAAGTAGTAAATCCCCACCAGGAATTTCAGGTGCTCAATAATCCAGTGAGTTGATGCATGCCCCCAAATCCAAGCAGGTACTTATTAATTAGCAGCAAGAATCCACTGCAAGTTATACCATTTGCATTCTGCATTCAATGAAACAAGGTCTGGGTCAGTGGCTTGTCAAAGGTGCACTTCTTCTCCACAGACCCAAAAAGGAACAACACAAACCTTCTTTTATTAAAATATGTCCAAAGCAAAATGTACCCAAATGCAATTAAACATGTCCAATGCAAAATATGCAAATTGAGGATGAGGCCTACCAGAACATTTCCTTGCTACCTGGTCAGGGTGGCAAGCTTTGTTCTGCTAAAATCACCCCAGACACCTGCATGACAGATTAGATTAGCATCTGAGGCCCTGTTCAAAGTCACCCTGCCATTTCTAAGGTAAGGCATGTGAGTAACCAACACATGCAGTGTCTTTGAAGTTCTGACGCCTTGTTTGTGGGATCCTTCCTAGGGACATTTACCTGTCTCTGTTTTCAGTGACGTAGGTGGAAATGGCGTGCACATATTTCACACTGCTGTACTGAGTGCTGTTTTCATATGTAGTGCCTTGCTATACTGTCTTTTGTAAGTAACTACGAGAGCTTTAGCCATGAATAAATTAAGACAACAGAACCAAATGAATCTGGAATGGAACAACATCACATTTTTGGTACATTAAACCTGGGGTGGGAATTAGGGGGTGGGATAAGATCCTTCAAGCGAGCTTACAAATATTACAAAGGCTACTTAGAATGAAAATAGAGTCAAACTGGAGAGCCATGATCAAATCCTGACATTTCCATTGCTTTAGTTTAATACAGTCAGTGTTGGCTCTCTTTGCTTGCTTGCTTACAACTCTAGCACAGAGGGCGGCATGGATGAAAAGCCCAATGTATATTCCTCTCCTTCCTTCTTCATCTATTTATTAGTCCTCTTGAGGGTGGAGGGGGATACAAATATCTGAAGTATCTCACTGTTCTTGTGGCTTAAAAAAAAAACACCTTTCCCTCAAACCTTAACAAATCCAGACATGCATCTCTCTTGACATAGCTATTTTGGGTCTTCAATGAAAATGTTAAGGTGAATTGAGATTGGGGGGGGGTGTCACAGTTTTAGCTTCATCTGCACTATAGGACAATTGCTGCCACCAGTATTTGGTGTATGCTACCTCATTCCTGGTCAAAAGCCATTCTAGGAGGAGAATGCAAAATGTAAACGTCATTTCCACTTAACATCATTTACCCTTCTGGCTTGCCAGAGACAGTAGGCAGGAAGCAGTGGGAAAGCAGTCGGAAGCCAGGCTTGAAATACCTTGAGGGAAACTATTTTTATAGTGACATTTTCACTTCCTGTCTCAAACCAGAAGCAGACAAAAATATAACAATTTTTCCTGGGCATCTCCTGTCTCTCTCTCTCAAAACATCTTTAGGTAATTCAGGCAAAAACGGCTCTGAGGATCATTAACAGACTTGGAACAGTTCCAGCTTGAGACAGCAGTTTCAGTCCTATGGAAATTCACCAGCTATTTACCTGTCATCTTAGTAGAAGACATTATTTTTCACCAAAACAGCATCCCTTTGTTGTTAGCATTATACTTGCTGAGATCATGTGTGTGAAATGCCATCATGGCAGCCATGAGCTAATAGCTGGAGGTAGGCATGATGTACCAAGTGTCTGGCATAGAAAATATCTGTTAAGGGACAGATTATAAATTCAGCATAGTCCAAATTAAAGAATTACAATTATATGAATGGAGATGAAGGACCTTAATGTTGCCCATCCACAATGACTATCTGGACATTCACCTTGCAAGCACACATCTCCTGCCCAATGTCTTCTATATTGAGTGAGATACTTTATAATGCTGTTTCAATTTTAAAATGCTTTTCAAAAATTGCATCTGTACATAAAACTCTGGTCTATGCAATTATGTGGGTGTTGGCATCCATTCTTCTTTTAGGGATGCAATTTCTCCTCCTGCCCCCTTAATGTGTAAATGGTCAATTATGAGCAAGAACTTCCAGTTTCGTTGATTAACTCACACCCAGATGTCTCTCCCTCTCACACACATACACATATGCGCAGAGCACCTGCCAATAATAAACTACAGCATGAAAACAAAATCTTGATTTAAGATATAAGCTGCAAATAAATAAATGACTGAATAGGAGCCATTCAAACCTAGTTTGGGTATAATTTTCAGCATGTTGGAAGGTTCTGTAAATGGAAGACTAAGACCTGAAATGAATTAACTACCCCACTGCCACTGCAGCCTCTCGCCTCTATTAACGCCTCTATTAACGTACTGTGTAATGCAAAAGAGGTCCATAAAGGATGTAGTAAGGAGGGGGGAGGCAGGGAAGGAAGTTTGCCATATTCCCTGAGCTAAGCCATTCAGTGACAATGACCAGCTGTGGTTTTCTGAGCAAAAATTTTTCCTGGCATCTAGAATCCCATTTCACACTAATATTTCCTGTCAATCATCTTTCCTTCCCTTACAAGGGGTAGTGGGTGGGGAGAAAAGGGACTGCTATGTGTTGTACCTGAAGATATTTATGAATACCAGGAAATAAAGTTCTTTGAGGAAGCAGCAAAATGTGGCACATTTTCCCAACTGCAAATGTCGCAGCTGCTGTTTCTACAATTGTGTTATGGGCTCATTGTATTGTAACAATGGTTGATGTGGCTCATGGGAAAGTGATCTGGTAGGGGCTCTCAGAATGTATCCTAAATATCCACTACATGCTACAGGTACATGTAGGATGTGGGTGAACACCATGAGGATTCATTCCCCGGCCACATGACTACTGTATACCAACAGTTGGCAGTAGCTATAGGGCAAGTTCATTTGGATTAATGAGACAGACAGGATCAGGAAACAAATGTTACAATAAGAAGGAACAAAAGTTTTCCTGACAGCAAAATTGCAGAGAAGCTTCTCCTGACTCTCCTTTACAATCCCTCCGAGGCTGGTGAAGACTAGATTTTCTCCAAACCAGCTGCTCAAGGGGACTTTCCAGGGGACCCACTTTGTGGGTGTATATTTTGGATGTTTGAAAATCCATCTTTACAAAACTTGGAGCACTTGTACAGGAGAGTTAGGGGAAATTTCTCTGTAATTTTGTGTGTCTAGGTGCCCGGGCCCCCATTTTATAGGGTTTTAAAGGCAAAAGCAATCTACAATGATGAATTGACCTGCCAGAAAAATAATACAGTGGTACCTTGTATAAAGGAATTAATTCGTTCCAAATGACATTATGTTAAGCAAATTTTCCTTTATACAAATTCCCATAGGAATGCATTGAAAATGGAGTGATCCCATTTTTATGTTGTACAGATTGTCCCTATAGGCAATTCTGTTAAGCAAATTTCCCCTATCTCCAGAATTTTTTATATTGTACAAATTTTATGTTATACAAGCTGTTTGTTATACAAGGGTCCACTGTAATCAAAAATCCATTATTCATGATTCATTGACCTTGACGAATCAGCTTGAAATGAATCACCATTTTTCTTATTCTTGCCCATCTCTAAAAGAAACCTGAGAATGAATGTTCAAAAATAAAGACTTCCCACTTTCAATACTCCTATGTCCTATCATCTTTCAAAGTAATTCCACTTCCAGCTCCTTGAGCACCCCCCTCCCCCACCATGCCCAGACAATACAGAGGTTGGCTGAGATGTACTGGGTTGTCCATTGATAAACTGAAGTGAGCCATACTCCTCCCCAGTCCTACTTGAAGGAGTTTAATCAGATCCATCACACTATGTACCCTCTTTTTGTTTGATGTTGATTTATTCACATTTGGTACTAGAACTGCATTTCAAAGTAACCGCTCGCTCTCTCCTCATAACTATTTTAATATTAAATGAAAACAGTCCAAAGCAAGAAAGAAGATATGAAAAGTATCTTATTTATCATACACTGAATAGCAAGTAAATCAACATTAAACAACAGATGTTGCACAAATGCAAGAGTGACAGCTTTATAGAACAGTAAAAAGCAGTGAGCTTTCATGAGCCAACTCTACTTCTTCAGGCTGACATTTTGTGGATAGGCAGAAAAATATATTTAAAATCCAGAATTTAATGGCAGGTGCTTGTTTCAGTTTTGTTGCTTAGAGGTGAGTTCAAACATGCACACGCAGAAAAAAAACATACACACACAGAAAGGGGGTGTTTGAAATGTTGTGTTTGGCTTGGAGGGCTGGGGGAAAAGCAACACAGCAGCCTCCATCAGAGTGCCGGGGTTAAAATTTTGTATACCCATCAGATATTATTACTACAGATGTTCTAGAGAGCAAATGGGATTGCAGTGATGCAGTGAAGCACAAGAGTAAACACATAATTCATTTAAGATATAATATACACACACACTTAAAACCAGGTGTTTGAAATCCTCTCAAAAGATGCCATGTGTAGTTTGAGACAAGTTCAGCTGGGTGTTTGAGACAGTCCCTAACCTTATTCTAGAAAGACCAATACTGCTGTAGGATATAAATGAGTACTACTGGACAGCTCATTGTTTATATTATGCTATGAGACGGAACTGTTTTCTGATTGAAGGTTATTAAGGCCTTCAAACAGCATGAAAAGTCTTCATGATGTTATTTATTTGCCTTTGACAAAAGGGAAGGAGGACCACGGGACATCTGTTCATTTATATATAGGATGACAAATCTCCCATTATCAAAGAATTTGAGATCCTAGCTTTACCTGGAATGTTTCCCATTATTTACAAACTATACTAGCAAACTAATGCAGAGCAAAAGCCAGCAATGTGACAATGTGGAAGAAGTCTTTACATGTATCCTCAATGCACCTTTGCTTTTCTATGTTGGCTCTGATAATCTGGAGCTGAGAAGATGCCTCAGCCTTTTGGAAACTCCCGTGGTGTGAATCTCATTGGAATAAGCAGCAAATGAACCCTTTCCCACACAGCTGGAATTACTTGTTCACTGTCCTTTAGAGAAATAGCTCCCAAATTAGGAACATATTCTTCAACTTTAAATCATCTTTTAACTTTGATAGCCTTTTCTTGGCTTGCCAAAGATCACTCACACACTTTTCCCCCCAAAAGCAATACCTTGAAAAAATTATAAAGTTCTTTAGGTAAAACCAGGTGTGACTGCTCTTATACTCACCAGATTATCTGCACTTTCCTCTGCATGGAATGAAATGGATGATAAAGCAAAAACAGAACAGGAAAAGGAATAAATGAATTAAGGACTTCAGCAGGGCAATGGTTCCCGCTAGCCTTGGACATGAGCCACTTTTAGGTACATCTGAAAGGATGGCTCTGGGGAGAATTGATCTCAGTTCCTTAGCTTGTGATGAAGTTCTTAGGGGGAAGCACTCAAAAATTCAGACATTGTCATCTTCTCCTAATCTGTGTTGTGCCGCTACAGTCGTGACCGACTCTTTGTGACTCCATGTCCATGGAGTTTTCTTGGCAGGAATACTGGAGTGGTTTGCCAGTTCCTACTCCAGGCACCCACAGCACCTGGTATTCTTGGTGGTCTCCCATCCAAGTACTAACCAGGGCCGACCCTGCTTAGCTTCTGAAATCAGGGGAGATCAGATGTGCTTAGGGCATCTAGGCAGCTTCTCCTAATCTAGCACCACATTACTGTATATTAGGGATATCTTGAAAAGGAATGGGAATGAGGGGTATACAAATGTATATGGTAGCTTGAAATCAGAACTGATCCAAAACACTTTACTGAGGTGGCCACAATGCTTTACCCCCCTCCACCTGCAGAAGCAGACCAAACTGGTTATTAAAACTTACTTCAGCAGTGATGACACGACATCTTCTACTAGACATGAGATTTTTGGAATAAGTGAAATGCAACCCCCCAAAGTCTGCAGGAATTCCTCTTGCCAGAGGGTTGGGGACTTTAACCGGGAGGTTTTTGTTTGATTTTTTGAATAGCACATATTCTAATGGACAGCGACTACCAGACTCATAATCCCTTCAAGATCCCATAGAGCTAAGCTCTGTTCACTCATTTCCCCACTCCTCTCTGCAAGAAGGCTGTCAGAGTCTCTATTTGCCATATGTAAGAACTTGAAAACACCAGTCTGGACTTTGATTTCTTGATCAAAGACCCCTTAATTGTGGTTGGGGAACTCCCATAATTGAGAACAGCACGGTGGCTCAGGGACTGCAGAGCAGGTCAGCTAGTGCAGTGGTCCCCAACCCCCGGGCCGTGGACCGGTGCCGGTCCGTGGACTAGTCGGCACCGGGCCGCCTGGGGAGGCCGGGGAGGCTCCTCCCCTTTTCCTCCGCCGCCCTCCTCCTCCTCCTCTTCTCTCCCGCGGCCGGCCGGTGGAGGAGGAAGGCTAGAGGAGCGCAGGAGGAGCCGCCTTCTTTGCCTTTGCCTTTGCCTTCCTCCTCTGCCCGCCGCCGCCGGCGGCGGCGGTGCATCCTCCTCCTCCTCGCCCTCCACCAGAAGCAGCAGCAGCAGCAGCAGCAGCAGCAGCAGCCACGGCGGCGGCGGCGCGTCCTCCTCCTCCGCCCTCTTCCTCCTCGCCCTCCACTAGCAGCAGAAGCAGCAGCAGGAACCCCGTTTGGCTCGCTTGCCCTGGGGACTGGGCGCGCGGGGGCTGGCGGGGAGGAGGGGGTGCGCGCGGGAGGCGCTGGCGAACCCCCCCCCACACGCGCGCACCGCCGCCGCAGCGTGGGGGGCCCCCTCAGTCGGAAGAGGAGGTGGGTGCCCCTCCTCCTCCTCCTCCCCCGGGGCGCGTGCCCTTTGGCCCCTTCCTGCGGCCGCGCTCCAGGGCGGAGCCCCCCCGCTGCTGCCGGATCACGCCTGTGTTGGGGGCAGGTGGGGGGTCGCCCCCGCCCTGCCCCCGCGACCCCCCGCCGCAATCGCCCCCGCTGCTGCTCCTCCTCCGGCGGCGGCGGCAGGAGGAGGAGGAGGAGGCGCTACCGCCAGTCCCCAGCGGCCGCCTCGCCGCCTCCCCGGGAGAGTTTCGCACCTGGCCGGAGCTCGGACTCCCTGCCCAGCAGCAGGTGAGAGAGGCAGCGGCGGCGGCGGCAGGCGGTCGGGCTCCCCTTCTCGGCCCGGAGACCTGGCGGGAGGGGGGGCAAGTCTTGGTGGCGGCGGTGTGTGTGTGTGTGTGTGTGTGTGTGTGTGTGTGTGTGTGTTGGGGGGGTGTCGCCAGGCAGCCCGGCCCTCCTGTGCCCGCGCCTGGCCGGCCAGCAAGCTCACCGGGCCCGGCCGCCGGCTCCAGCCCCAGCCCCTGCTAGCGCAAGCTGGATGGGCGCCCCGTTCGCGAGCGGCCCTTTCGCGTCGTCGGCTCCGGTGGTGGCGCGCCCTCCCTCCGTGCCTGCGGCTGCCCCTTTATCGCGCCGGGATCTGCGCTCCCTGGAAAACGCCAGCCGGCTGCTGGGGGAGGGGGGGCGGCCGCGATGGGAGGCAGATAGGCCAACCTCCCACAGCCATTTCCTCCGCTCCAGCGAATGGGGCCTCCTGACAGGCCTGCCCTATCTGCTCCATCGCTCGCCCCCCCCTTGCTGCAACTTCCAGGCCGGGTCCTTCTCTGCCCACGGGAAGCCGCCCGCCCCCAACCCCAGCACAGGGGCCTTTGTTCCATTGGGCAGATCGCTGGGGGGGGCGGAGTGGGGGGGCGGACTGTGGAAAGCCCCTGGTGCGGACTCCTCCGGCTTCTCCAGCCCTGCAGAGCCCCTCTGGCCCCTCTGGCTGGACATTCTGGGAGCTGCAAATAATGAGAAAATTAACTTGCCCCAGTTCTGACCATGCTTAGGTGAGAGCAGGTGAGAGAGGCGGCGGCGGCGGCGGGAGGCGGTCGGGCTCCCCTTCTCGGCCCGGAGACCTGGCGGGAGGGGGGGCAAGTCTTGGTGGTGGTGGTGGTGGCGGCGGTGTGTGGGTGGGTGGGTGTGGGTGTGTGCGCGCGCGCGCGCCACCCACCCACCGGCCTCCCTCCCCTCCCCCTCCCGCTCGCCCGCCCAAAGGCCGCTGCCGACGGCGGCGGCGGCAGCGGCCGAACCCGGGCGGCTGCCGTGGACGCCGCGGCCGGCGAGAGGAGGAGGAGGCGGGGGCCCGCCTGCCCAGGAGCCCCGGGCTCCCCCCCACCCCGCCCGTGCGCGTGGGGGGGAGCGGCAAGGCACACACTCCAAGTCCCCCCACACCCCCTCCTCCCCCTCCTCCCTCCCCCCATCCCCCGCCCCCGGGCCATGGAAAAATCATCAAATATTTTCCGGTCCGTGGGGTCAAAAAGGTTGGGGAGCACTGAGCTAGTGGATACAGCTTTATCCTCCAACAGAGGAGAATGACAAGGTCCATTACTGTTGCCCCTAACCCTGAGGCCACGAGGTAACCCTGAGGTAAGCTTGGCTCCGGTCAAAGTACTACCAGCTCGGATTGCTTAAGCACCTCTGACAGAATTCAGCCAACGCCTTTTCTCTAGGCCTTTCCACTAGGCTTCAGCAGGTACAACAGGAACAACATAAAAAGAAGTAATCACATCATTTCTTTTTATGTCTCAATCCTTCTATCTCCATCCCTCTGAGTGGAGTAGAGGCATTAATTATCAGAAAGTAAACCCAATCTGGTGCAGCTCACATGCTTTCTCTATACTGTGCAGCACCTCCTTGGATTGACTGTACTATATTATGGAGTTGTGTTCACATGCAAAATCCATTTCTCCTGATGAGACTTACCTCCACTAAGTGTTTGTAGGATTGGAGTCATGAATATTAAGTATCTAGTCCTCCAGAGTCCTTGTCTAGAAGGAAGCCCCACTGAAAAAAATAAGGTTCCATGTCTCGGAGGATGAGCATCCAAACTTTGCAAAAGCAACCCTCTTTAGCATCAGGTGCATTTATGCTACTTAATATATGCCTTAAGCATGTGAAGGTGACAGTCTTATTGAAAAAAGTCTAGACTGTACTACTGTGTTGCAACTTTGGTCTTCCTTTTGCCAGAGCCTGGGAAGGACTCTGTTATTCAAGTTGGAATTGAAAGAGCTCCAAATTAATTCTAACTGAAGCCAGATGTCTGTAATGTATGCAAGTGCCTGGAGGGGTGGGGTTTCATTAAATTTTACATTATCACTTTGTTTTAATTAGTTCTTCTTGCCTCTCCCTTGTGTCTGGCAGGAGAAAGCACTACAAAGTGGCGGATCCTCACATGCAAGCCTTGTTGAGACTTATTTCAAAACAAGAAGTGTGTATGGGGTGACATCTTTGGAATGATGTGGATGCTTCATCAGAAAGAAATTAGGCTTCATTTAATTCAGGCATTTCAAGGCTTTGTTGATGATACAGGAAGTCCATAATCAGAGTGCCAGCTGATAAATCAGTGCAGATGTCTGGAAGGACGCGTCCTATGCCACATCACATATTTTTTAAGGACAAAAAACCTAGATTATTTCAATATGCTGACCAACAACCTTTGAATCTTTTAAAAAAGATACTTCTGCCTGAAAACTCCCTGGTGGGCCTTCAGCTTTTCTTCTTTTTTCTCCCTCTCAGGTGGAGATCATCAACACCATGGCAGGCAGATGATTCTCCAAAGTTTGGTTTAAAAATCCTCCACCCCCCCACCCATTTGTATGCTATTGTAACAAGAGAGCCATCTGACCTCCACCTGCTCCACATACATTGAGAAGCTGCTTGATCAGCAGCACTCACCAGCAGGCTGAAAGCAGCTCAGCCTGGCAAGAATGTTCATTAGCTCCAATTAAACCTGAAATTTCCCAGGCATTGCTTTTTTCTGCAGACATCAAACGTAGGAATGTCATGTTCAGTTCACTACATGTTGGCTGCCAGCGTGGCTGTGTGTGGTGGGGAATCTGATCTCCCGATGTTCTTCCATGATCCTCTTCTAGCTCCATTACCTCGTGGTTGCTGCTTTTGCACAGCAAATCACTGCCTCTCACTGATCTTGTGACCATGAGGTGAGTGCTGTGTTTGGCAGCCCTGTACTTGCTGGGGAGCCTTCTTATTTTCTGTATCCAGCAGTCAAATATTCCGATTCCTCAGCTTTTGTGCAAACTTCAGCTGTTCAATGGAGGTTCACATCTCTCACCTTAGCTGTTATATTGGGTCTATAGAATTTGGGATAGGTTGTTGTCATGATTCTAGATTCACAGATTTATTTTTCTCACTGTTTCTGGCCTCTTAGTGTTCCTTGTGTGTTCACACAGGAGCAGAGGTTTTCAATGTTACACAACCAGAATGTCTCAGCGGGTGGGACCAGGCGTTGCCCCAGGAGTCTCCTTTGAACTGCTTCTGCATTGCTTTGGGACTTTTCCTCCCAAGAATCTGCTTGAAATTTCCACTGTAACAATATTTCAATGTGATGTGTTAATTTGCTTAAAGTATGGATGTTAATTTGACATTTCAAAGTTCTGATTAGATGTTGTTCTGACCCATAGTCTGTAAGAAGAAATTTGGAAAGCCCAAGAAGAACTAAGGAATACAGAAATTCTGATCTACACACTTGTTCGAGAGGTGGGGATCAGTTCAGTTCAGTTCATCTTAGAATTCTTAAACTGCAACTTCTCAAGCTCACCCAAAGAATATCTCATTGTCACCTTGTTCAAAGCCACCAATTGGGTATATAGCAAGGTGAGATCCATGGACTTTCTAGTTTGCATTCCTCATTCTTAGGCCCAGATCTTATTTTGAGCAGCAGGTATATATAGTAATAGAGGAACGGTGTGAATTGTTCTCTACCACCTTCCATATAGGCCCCCAGTGTAGTTATGTGAAATGCTTTTCTGAATTACAACTCCTTGATATTTCTGCTAGAGTAAGCGGACTTTGAACTGACACTAGCCACTTCCATTGGTGCTGTGTACCAATGTATGCATTTTCACCTCTAATGTTCTGCCCATACACAGCCCATTTATTTGTGTGCATTAATATTTAATTCTATTGGTATTTATTTATTTATTTATTTATTGAACTTATATACCTCACCATCTAGCAACAAGGCTACTCTAGGAGGTGTACCAATAATTCAACAAACAGACATGAACAATATATAATGTAAAAATGCAGCTAATAAAATAAACATGACTAAATCAACAATAACCTCATAAAAATCACTGAAAGAACTGAGGATAACTAAAACAGAAAGGGCGGGTTACAGATCAGCAAATCAAGAAAGAATGAATGAATGACATTTTGCTCCCTGTTGTAAAATCTCTGTGTGTTCTAGTACCAGATAGTAATATTTTCACCATACATCTGTATCAAAGAGAACGAATGGGAGCAACTTGTGTGCCTTTGGTAAAATCTTGAGCACACTGGAGGGCTCTGCGGAGCCTGCAATGAGCTTCCTGTTTACAGCTGTGCATCCTCTTAACCAGAGCACACCGTGATTCTCACATCCCCAGAGCCATTCATAGATCCTTTGACATCCTGTTCAAAACACTGCTTGCCTTCCCGTCACTACGACACATTTATCCTGAGAACAACAAGAGGAATTTTCTCACAGGATTATTAACAATTGGTCTTCACCTTTGGGGAAGGAGGGTGGGAAAGTATCATAAGTGTTGCAGGCATTAAAAGCGCATGACTTTGTAAGGGAAGAGCACAGACAAAGCATGTTCCCTTCAAATATCAGCATTCTGTTAAATGTTTCTTAGCACTTAGACACAAATGGTTCAAATTATAACCTGCATATTCTGTGACCCACAACATTCAGTTTGCACCCGCCTGAGAGGTCTTTGAAACCAACTGAGTTTTTCTCTGTCCTGTCCTCTCTCAACATCAATCACTTTAAGCAACAAGGGACAATGGTGTGTTCACCAACACAAAGGTGCCAGACAAGATAAATGTTTCCTTCTGGGCCTCAAATGTTTTCGATACAACACATTGACACTAGAGGCGGAATGTGATGGAAGAGTATCTCAATCTGGCTGTCATAAATAGCAGA
This sequence comes from Phrynocephalus versicolor, assembly GCA_023846285.1. Lineage (NCBI taxonomy): Eukaryota > Metazoa > Chordata > Lepidosauria > Squamata > Agamidae > Phrynocephalus > Phrynocephalus versicolor. The sequence goes on along the minus strand of JAHTLZ010000114.1, from coordinate 2,519,967 downwards.
GACATGCAAGAAGAAATCAGAACTTTAAAATAAAAATAAAAACCCTTAATGCATATTTTGATTATTTCTAGGTTCAGCTAGCAGTGGTTCCCATCCTGGGGGTTGGGACCCCTTTGGGGGTCGAACAACCATTTCACAGGGGTTGCCATGAGCCAGTGAAGAAAAAGGCACAAACAGCTCAGGTGTGGAGGAGGAGGGGTAGAAGAGTGAATTACAGCTTGATAGGTTGGAGGGGATGTCAGTCAATAGTACCAGAGGCTGCAATTGGCTGAGGGTGCCTGTAGAGGGAAGTTCTCTAAGGCACCTGTGGCAGTGGCCTGCCGAAGAGGGCTTGTGGCTTCTTCCAAGCAGGGCAAGGGGTCACCACAACATGTGGAACTGTATTAAAGGGTCGCGGCATTAGGAAGGTTGAGAGCTACTGAGCTACAGCAACATCATTCAACTTGGACCTGCCTCTTAAAAAGTGTTTTATGCAGCGGTGGCTGGCGTCTACTTTGGTTGATGAGGTAGAAGGCAGACGAACCAATTGTGCACACAGCCAGAGTCAAAGGGAAGACAATTCTATATAAATTTGATTTATAATATGCTGATACAGTGGTCCCCCTCCCTTTTGTGGTTCATATACTGCGGTTCCACTATATCGTGGGACTGCAGTATATGAAAAAAGGCCTCCTGGGATAAGGGGCAAAGGCCTGTTTCAGGCCTCCCATACTTATCCCAGGATGGGGGCTGCTCCAAACAGGCCTGTGAGGGCCTTCCCAGGCCTTCTGGAGGTCCCAGAAGGGCCATCCTGCAAACCAGAAGTGACTTCCAGGTTGCCGAAAATCATTTCTGAGGCCTCGCAGGGCCTTTCTTGGCCTGTCAGAAGCTTCAGAAATGATTTTCAGCGACCCAGAAGTCACTTCCCGTTCACAGGGATGCCCTTTTGGGGGGCCCAGAAGGCCCGGGAAGGCCTCTGCAGGCCCGTTGGGGGCAGCACCAGGCTTGGGGTAAGTACAAGAGCCCCCAGTTAGGCCTCCAAGGCCCAACCCGACCTGCATCTGCATATCACGGATTTTCAATTATCACAGGTCAGGGAGGTCCCTAACCCCCGCAATAGGTGGGGGGGTCACTGTACTCATGTTCACAACCATGCAGGTGTAGGTGGCAGACAGGTAGACATTCACACACATACATATACGTTAATCACCAAGGACATCTGCCTCTGGAAAGGAGTCAGACTCAGGTAGGACTGAAGTGTTGGAAGTTAGCTTCAGGCTCAGGTAGGTGAGTATAGTAATTGCTTTCATAATTGAGCCTCTGCTGTGTTAATCACTGTGTGCCACATGGTCAATTTTAAATCTACATCTGAACTGTGGCTGGAACAGAGATTGCACTACTAGTTTTAAAAAAGATGAAGAAAAATCTGGAAGGAACAGTCTGTTAACATCTGCATCAAGCTGCAATATATTTTTAACCAATCATGGCATCTGTTCAGAGCAGATCTTAATTTATTTCAAAAAAAAAGAAAGAAAAGAAAAGAAAAGAAAAGAAAAGAAAAGAAAGAAAATGGAACAACAATTGTTAACACCCAATCCTGCCTGCTTCTTGTTAAGACTCTGTTTCTCTGGTCCATATAAGATGCAAGAACTCTTTGACTGCAATATTTCAGTGTATTTATTAAATTAAGTCTAATATGTGACTCAAGTAAGAGTAAACCAATGTCCACCTCCCTGAATGCTTTTTCAGTCTGTGTGTGAAACACAAAGCAAAAGCAAAGCAAAGTGTTCTGCTTATATACCGCCCCATACCACTTCAAGTAGTCTCTTGGCAGTTTTAAAGTTTTTAATTACAGTATGAAGGCTACTGTCATTTACAGTTTTTGTTGCCAAGTTGCTACAGATTTATTATCACCTTATGAATTAATGATCCCCAGAACGTCACATCTCCATCAGGCCTGTTGAGGTCTTGCAAACTCAAGGATGTAGCTTCCTTTATTGGACCGATCCACTTCAAAGGGATAGAGATGAAATGCTGTGGTCTGGAGACAGATGACTAGCTTTGAGAAGACAGCCTAGAGTGCAAAAGAAGAACTTAGGCTTTTGCTGAATGACCTTTTCTTTTCTTTTACTCCTACCCAGATTTGCCAGTTGAAATAACAATGGGGGTTAGAAGTCTATACATTTTGGGTAGGGAAATATTTGCTTATCCAGATGTTGGGATCCACCAACAAATGGAGACCCACACATCCTCTCGCCTTACCACATACTAGGTCAACTCCCTCAAAAAAGAAAGAAAGAAAGAAAGAAAGAAAGAAAGAAAGAAAGAAAGAAAGAAAGAAAGAATTTCCTTAATCTTTTGGAATCTGGACCACAACAAAACATTTTGATCCTCTGCAACTACTAAATGTTTAATTCTGGAGAAGCCTTTTCTCAATTTAAAACATAAAAAGAAGCTTGTGATTGCCTGTAAAGAAAGTTTCTGACAACTAATGTGAGGAAATCAAACTGCAAAAGGGTTAAAAAATTATTGCGGGGGCGGGGGGAGCCAAGAGAAATGAGATGCAGGAAAATTATTTCTTACATTCGTTACTATGATCAGTTTCTTTATTTGGTCCTTTCATCTGACAGTAGAACTCCGTTAGTAAGAAAGAAAGAGGAAAGGAAATGTTATTCAATGCAATGAAATCCCATTTTCAGATCCTGGGAAAGTTACCTTTAGGAATTCCCCCCTCCCCCCCAAAAAACCAAGATTGGTTTGGGGATTTGGGGAGTTGTAATCCAAAACAAGTAACTTTTTCCACATTTTCCTAATATTTCTTCTGTGCAAAACCCATGTAACAACACTGTATGTTAAGAGAAAAAAATGTAAAATGTTGCACTACAAATTCAAATGAGATAAATGTGTTAAATAGGGGCCCCTTCTATCTCCTCTTACTGGCATGACATTGGGCTTTGTTTATCAAGACATGGCTATAATTATTTTGAGAAGGCTGGTGGGAGGGGGTATTATATAACTGCTTAACACTGTGTGACTCACAGGAAAGTATCTGACAAACAACGATATGGCAGAAATGAGTTTTTGATTTCTGTGAACCTGCTGAGAGTAAACCCTTTCTTTGAACTGAAAAGTTTATGACACCTTATTGGCTGCTGCAGATGCAAAGAGGGATTCCAGCTGTATACAAACTGCTGTCCTGCTGAAGATGAGGGAGACACTTTGGCAAAGAGCTTTATAGTGCTATTGTTTGGCAGTGGCTGACTCATCAAGAACAACGCTGGACCTTCAGTTAATTTTGGATCTAACTTCCTCCTATTTTCACTCCTACGGCCAACTTTTTGAATTAAAAACTCTGACATAGAAGTCGACGTGTGGGGTGTGGGTGGGTGGGAGGGAGGGAGATGGTGGAGCCAGAAGATGCAGCCTCTGTGTATGAATCCATAGGTGGAGTTCAGTATTGTTTATTTGTTATTCATTTTCACTTTGAAAATATGCAAGGAATGGATCAACACTGACTGGGGAAGGGGGCACCTGCTCCCACTTGGTCCATGAGCCACTCTTGGGCTCAATGTCCCCTGAACCATCATTTTGCACTATTTGAGTTGCAGCACCATTCATGCAATTTTCCTCAATGTGTATGAAAACTGATGGTCTTTCCTTCCTCTTCTTGGAAATGTCCCTCTTGCAGGGAGTGCCTGCATGAGGATGAGAACAGTCATTCTACAGTTCTTTGTTCTTGCCTACAAGCATGAGACAAAGCAAAGCAAAAACCTTCTGTTTATATGCTGTCCCACAGTGCTTAAAGCACTCTCTGGGTGGTTTACAATTTATTTATGCAGGCTACACATCGTGTGCCTCCCCCCCCCAGCAAGCTGGGTACTCATTTTACCAACCTTGGAAGGACTGAAGGCTGAGTCAACCATGAGCCAGCTACCTGGGATTGAACCCCAGGTTGTGAGCACAGTTATAGCTGTGGTACAGCAGTTCAACTTCTGGGCCACAAGCATTCCTACAAGCAGCCACTACAGGTATTTCGGTCTTAGTATGTTCTAGCCACCCCTTCCAGGAAACTGTAGCATCTGAGCACAAGATCAGGCTCACATGAATGAAAACAACCCATCCAAAAGAAGCGTATGTATTATTAGAGAAGAGGGCAGACACTATTCCAGCATACATAACATGTGCCCATACTGTATTAATTTCTGTTTATTTATTAACAGTATTATTTCTTAATACAAATTAAGAAATCATTAATACAATTGAAATAGAAACACAACACACGAAACTACAGGAGAGAAGATGGCAACAGCCAAGCACCCACTCACGATGTTGTCCTGGTAAAAGGAGTTAACAATTTCAAGGCCCTATTCTCCTATTTCTTTTGTTCTTTAACTTTAAACCTGGTTTGTACTGGGTGGCCTTTCAGCACAAGGATCCCTTCAAAGCAGAGAACTCTCTTCTGAATGCTCTTTCAGGTCAAAAGCCCATCCTCGGTAAAGCAATACATTTGGCCACCCTAAAACTGTCCCATAATCAGGATGGCAGGGCCTAATTTACATGCAGAGTAGGCAACTAACACTAGGTGAATTCCACACAGTGAGTGAGGCCACAGAGCACAAGTCAACAAATTGATTGTTATTTTAAATGTGTTTTAATGTGTTCTTTGTTGCCATTTTCCCTTCCTGTTCAATATTTTTATACTTATTGTTTTCAGATTTAAAAGATTGTTTTAATGGTATAAATCACATTGGGTCCTTTTGGGGAGAAAGGCAAAGTAGACATATTTTAAACAAACAAACAAAATGTACAATGGCATGACAAATATTTAATTGCCCTTGCTTCAAGTTAAAGAATGAAACATTTAGGTAATGATGATTAATGCTGCTGCTTAGTCTCTGAATTAAAATTTTAGCTGAGAAATTGAGCATATCTGACTGATTAGGGAAAGACTGAGGCTGATAGAATCCCAGGAGCAATCAGTGAATGCAAGTAATGCACAACACAGAAAGCTGGCACTTCTGCATTGTGAAAGTATAATCTGTTGTTGGATGCTCCCAAAATAACTATGAACCTTGTAGAGGCTTGCTGTGCAATACTGTACATTCTAATGTGCATGGTTGCTAAACCCTCACAGAAAATTATATACACATCCTTCACTGGTTACTTGCTCAATGACAGTTCACAAGGGTCTATATTTGTCAGCATCACTTTTCTGTAGGTACTCATTTGGCTAAATATAGAAGACAGTCCAGCCTTGTGAGGAGGTTACTCCCCACAACAAAGCATACTTGGTGCTTTAAAGAAGTCCTGAGTTTTCTTAAAAGTGGAAAGACTGCCGTCCCTGACAGACAAAAAGGGCAGTGAAGAGGTGAGGGTAACAGTTTCCTGGAAGAACAACAGCCAATTGAGTCCTCATCTCCAGAGAAGGACCAAATTGAATGTCACAAGTAGAGATGGGCACGAAACAAGCAATTTTTCGTTTTCATTTTCCTTTCCATTTTTCGTTTCGCTACATAACGAAACGAAAAACGACTTTTGTCTCCAAAATGAAACGAAATGAACCGAAACACCAGAAATTATGTCGTGCGTTTCGTTTTCGTTGCGGCAAATACATTGAACTGTAATGAATGCTAACAAAACAGCAATTTTTGTTTTCGTTTTCATTTTTTCGTTTTGTTACGTAACAAAATGAAAATGAATTTTTTTGCAAAAAAATTCACAAAAAACGAAAATGAACCGAAAGGGACCCTCTAAACGACAAACGACAAACGAAAGACCATTTTTTGAGTCGTGCCCATCTCTAGTCACAAGCACAAGACACATTTCTTACACATGGTACGTTCCGACTGCAGATCAAGGGATTCTTGGAACTTTTCGATCCAGCTGCACAGTTTTAGGATGCCATACAGATCTATGAAGCTTGGCAGAAAGGACTAAAAAGAACATACTAAGAAACAAAAAAGGAGGGAATCATAAAATATACTCTTCTTCATATTCAAAATTGCTTACTTTAATTATCCTTAATTTGAGGGATAATTTACCCCCTGAGCCTTTGCAAATTATCACATTTGTCAAGTTATTTATCATAGTGTCTTAATTTATTTTAGCAAAAAGATGAAGTTGCCTCAACATTCAGATGAAGAGAGAGAGAGGGGGAGGGAGAGAGACAGAGAGAGACAGAGAGAGAGAGCAAGAGAGACAGTGAGAGAGAGAGAGAGAGAGCAACCACAATTATGATTTGCACAATATTAGATTGCAACTCTGTTCTGTGCTGATTTGGTACCATGACTTTGATGGAAAGGTACACTGTTAAGAAATATTGTGCAGAAAATGGAAAAGCTACTGGATTTGTTCTTTCAGTTCTGAAGGATTCATTGCAGATATAGTTTTCCTTTGCCGACAGTGCAAAATCAACCCAAGACTAACATCTTGGTCTAAAATTCAAGTTAATGACTTTAGCAAAGGGCAGCTCATGAAATTTGCAGGGATGGGAACCCTGGTTCTGAAGCTTCATGGCACAGCAGTTAAAATGAAGTACTGCAGTGAAGACTCTCCTATATTTAGTATTCAAACCCAACATATTCAGGTAGCCAGTTTAAGGGTGACTCAGACTTCTCTCCTTCTGAGGTTGGAAAATTGATTGCCCAGCTTGCAAGAGTAGTCTGCATAATAGTAAAATGCTCAGAAATTGCTTTAAGCACTATGGGGAGGTATATCAGGAGCACACATTGCTTTTGCTCTAGGTGGCTAAGGTATACTTAGCTGAGAAATAGCATGTGCTGTGTATCAAGAAGTCACTGGGTTCAATCCCTGGCATCTCCAGCTATGGTCGAAAAAGATTGTTGGCTCTGTGAATCTTCAAAGAACTGCTGCCAGTAAATGACAACAGCCCCAGGCAAGATGGACCAATGTTCAGGCTCAACCACCTTGCATGGAGAAACCACATTTCCACTACTGTGATAACAGATATGCTGATGGAAAGCTGCATAGCTCGGGTTGAACATTCTTTTCACCACTGCCACTAGTATGGCAGTTACGAGGCTGCTTCTATTAGTCCTATAGAAAAAGGCCAGAACTTGATGTTGTTGTAAATGTATCACATGATTTTAGGCCCGTGCAGACTCCAGATTAATTCCAGCCCTATTCAGTCATTATGAAGCCCATATATGATGAGGGGAGCTTGCTTGCACCGACCACTCTGCTGTCACATTGAACTGTCTGAAGGAGGGGAGGCTGGCTGCACCTGGCACCCTCTTCCTCCAAACCCCTAGCCACAGAATCACAGCTCTTCATGATGTGAACGATGCTGTACGTCAGAAGTCATTAGGATGAAAGCAGTCCTTGAGCTGGATGGCTCTGTTATACAAGTTACAGTAAATGAATAAATGAATAAAAATAATGAACTGTGTCAATGCATGAAAGAGGCTCTTTTTATTTAAATAACAAAAATAGCAGATTAAATAAACATCATAATAAAACTAGTTTTGTGCTTATGTTCTTTCATTGATCCCCAAGAGAGAGAGAGACCCTTAAATAGGAATGATTCATATTAGCAAAAGAAGAGAATGTGAAAGTTTTGTCTTTTTTCAGGTTTCTCTCTTTGGTACAATCTTTTCTCTCACTCTTTGTATGTCAAATTACTAATGAAATTTTTCATCCAATAGTATCATAAGGGCTGCTCTTCTCAGCCAATCAAAATCTCTAGGAATGATTGTGGGATTTGTGGATCTGGATTGGATGGGACACGGGGGGGGGAGGTCTTATGTCATTCGTTCTGAGAGACTGAGGTTCATGCATCCTCCACCTTGTGCTGCATGCCAACATGTCTAGGACTGTATCCTTTCCTGTTCTGATTTTTTTTGGGGGGGTGTTGGGAGTGGTTCTCTCCACTTTTTTAAATTGCTTTTACTTCTGCCACCTGTGCAGAAGTGCTAGTGTGTCTCCTCAATCTGATTCGTTTCATCCCACACTCCAATTTTTTTAGGAAATTACCCACTCCCTTTTGCTCCTTTCACATCTTGGATTATTTTTGCTGCCTGCCTACTGCTGCATTGGATTCAAAAAAAGAGAAGAGAAGGCATTAAGGAAGTGGGAGAGGGCTAGAAACAACCCCCAATATTCTTCTGGTTGTCGTTCCTTTATTTACTTACCTGTTTTTGTTGATATTTTGAGGAAGGGTTCTGTGACTGAGTTTTATTTTGCTATTCCTCCCTCTGCCCCATTGTGTGTCCGGAAGTGCGGCATATTCTATGTTTTGTTTTTTGAACATGGTTATTTGGTTAATCTATGGCGTATTTGTTTCATTAAAGATGTATGTTTGGGTAGATTTGGAGTGGATTGTCTTGTCTGTAGATTGTTGTCGTTTGTTGCGCTTTTGGAATAGATCAATTTGCTTTTTCCTCTATTATTGTGGACTAGATTCATGGGGTTTTTGAACAGCTTTTTTTTGGAATATCACAAGAAAACACAAATGAGGAAAAATGATATGAAATGACTCCAAAGAGGTGATCTTTTCCATGAAAGGCCAGTCCATGAAAATCTCAAAAAAGCTTAAGAGGCACACCTTCCAAAAGACCCAGAAACAGAAGAACCATGACCAGTTTCACCGTACACATCCCTAGGAGCCACTTACTCTCCAGACAGCTGTGTTTCCATGGTTGAAGGAGGCAGACAGAACTAGCATGCCACCCTCAGCATATATGGGCTCCCTGTGCGTCCCTAACAAAGAACTAGGACTTATCTGGATATTTGAAGTGGACTTAGCAGAATCCACCCTGATCCTTTTCCTTCTTCCTTCTCACCTTCAGCATTAATACATTTCTCTGCAAAATTTTGAAAGCCAGGCAGCTGATCTCTTCAGAGGAACTGCATTAGATTGGTGTTTTTTTTAATTATCCCTTTGCTTCCTCTCCAACTTCATGTTCTTCTTAGCCATCACATACTGGTAGCATTCTTTGTGTGCCATCACTAGCTGCTACATGTCTAATTTGCATTTAATTTTTTCACATTTTTTGTAGTTAAAATGAACAGCACTGCTGGGTTTTTCCCCATGTGGCAACAGTAGCTTGTTCCTCAACTGACATAATGTCTGTAAAGATTCTCGGTCATCCTGGTGAGTTTATCTGGAAGTTGAGTCATGGCAACTTGATTTTTTTTCTTCAGAGATCCAAGCAACTTCATCAGTCATTTCACATCACCTTGATTTGAGTAGGTTCCTAAAGACAATGGCCTGAATAGCTGAGAAATGGCCTGACATAATGAATGAGTTTGAACCGGCATAAACCAGCCAAAAAGAATGCATTGAGTCTATTGCATCATTAGGAAAATGTCTCCACAAACTTATACCACATATATAGAATTTTATATAGCTCTTATTTTTATGCGTATATTATTATAGTCACGTCACGTCTCTGTTGCAGCAATTTTAGAGCTTCTGATCTGAAGATGGTAAGTCGTATGCTGGTACTCAATGATCCATAACTGACACACGATTTGTTACAAGGAGTGGACAACACTACTTTTTGGATGACAGCTCCCAGAATCCCACAGCCAGTGAGGCAAGTGACCATGCTGGCTGTAGTGTTCTTTGATTTGAAGTTCAAAAATGTATGCTTCCCATATTTTCTGCTAATACTATTTATTTATTTATTTATTTTATTTTTACATTTTTATACCGCTCCCATTTCCCTGAGGGAACTCTGGGCGGTTCACATAAAAAACAAGTTGCGTTCACTCAAGGTTCTATGGGAATTCTAGTTTAACGTGGATGAATAGCAGGCCTAATTAATGCTAGTTTCCACAGGAGTAGCTAAGCAAACCACAGTGATATGGTCTATTCTTTGGGGTGTGGAAGTGGGGTGGCTCTGCAGGCTAGATTACTGAAAACTGTTGGTTGCAAAGTCAGCAGCTCAGCAGTTCGGATCTCAGGTGCCACGCAGCAGAGTAGGCTCTCACTGTTAACCCCAGCTCCTGCCAACCTAGCAGTTCAAAAGCATCTAAATGCAAGTAGATTAAAAAGTAACGCCATAAAACAGGAAGGCAAAACTGTTCCGTCCACAGAAATGCATTCAGACATGCTGGCCACATGGCCATGGACTTGCACAACACTGGCTCTTTGGCTTGAATACAGAGATTAGCACCGCCCCTAGAGTTGGACACAACCTGCACGCATGTGCAGGGAGAAACTTTACCTTTACCTTGTGTATGTAGAGATGTAGAGTGAAAGCCAAACTCAGCATCAGCCAACTCTTTGGTTTGACTCCCTGTAGCAAGTCAACGAACTATAGCTCGATCAAGCTATAGGCTACTGTGGGTACAGATGTCACAGTAAACAAGAGTCAGACTGGGTTTGATGAAGCAGTTTGCCTGCAGGTGAGAGTGTTCAAGCAATGGGAATCAACCCTCTGCTTTGCCCCAAACAGCTGGGATTCAGTAGAGATTTTGGCTTCTTGTGATGTGTGAACTCAGCCAACGGAATCCAGATCTCCCAGGTTGAAATTCTGTTCTCAATAAACTAGAACGTAGTTTGCTGCTGTGCTGTATGCCAATGGAACAGATATTCCTGGCACAACAGATTCCTTCTCTGCTTTCAGCCCCTGTGCCCCTCACCCCCAATATTGATCAATATAGGGCTAAGATCTAACCAAAGCAGATTGTGAAATGATCTAATGATCAATGGGGAAGTGAAAAAACAAGCATCCTATTGCATGAGCACAATTCCACTCACATAGCTTTGGATGCAGCTCCATTTTCTGGTTCCTTTTTGCAAAGTGCATGCAGACCAGATAAGCATGAGTTAGTCTTCAGTGCATAAACAAGAGAAAATGTAACTGCTGCTGGCATGGGCTACTGACTAGAGATGGGCACGACTCAGGAAAAAAACCTCGTTTTCGTTTTCTTTTTCGGCTTGGGTCCGAGTCGTTTCGTTTCCGTTTTCGCGAAAAATCGGAAAAAATTAGTCGTTTCGTTTTTCGTTTTTTTCGTTATCGTTATACTGGTTTGGGGGGGGTAGCGAGCTCCTGGAGGCAGCTGCAGGAGTCAGCCAGAGCCACAAGTGACGGACTGGCAGACTCTTTGCACATGCTGTGTTTCACATACTTGTATGTAGTGTAATGCAAGTAGATCTGGCTTAGGATTAAGATGGGTTAGCAGTGCACAAGAGCTAGGGTTAGGCTAGTGACGGGTGAGGTTAGGGTGAGTATTGGGGTGCACCTCTGGGTGCCTCTCTGACCCACTTAGAAGGACAGTGTACTGGTGTATGGGTTAGGCTTAGGCTTAGGGTTCAGGTTCGGGCTACGATTAGTGGGCTGTTTATGCCCGATTGGCACATCCCAGAAGTCTCTGTGGTCAACCTGGCCAAGTGGCCTTGCGATTGGTGGAAAATTTGCATGTTGCACTCTCATGGGCGAGCCCATCATTGCGAATGCACAGGTGTAAAAAAATAGAATGAAATGAAATAAAATAAAATCAACGGAGACGTTTTTTTGCAAGACAAACCCACTGCTGCTACTGTAAAAATTCAAGCATTTAAAATAGCTAATTTTCGCATGTTTCTGTGGTGCTTTGGTGGGGTTTTGGACCACGATTTAAAAAAAATATTGCGGTCGGCATTTTGGATCCCCCCGCCCGCACACCGCATGGCAAAGGCAGACGAGACGATCCCCCCCGCCTGGTACCAGCAGCGCAGCAGTAGCAGTAGCCAAGGAGAGGGGGGCGAGGAAACCCCCACCCCCCCAAAAAACCACCCTTCTGGCCTGGTAGGTGCCCTCAGACAGTTTTCGCCTGCTTTTAGGGCCGGGAATCGGGGTTTTTTTACTTTTAAAAACTTTTTTTCTGTGCCGCTTGGCATTGCGCGATCGCGTGACGTCACGCAAGTAACGAGCACGACAAATCAGACCAAAATTGTTCGTTCGTCGGTTCGAGCTCGAAGTCTGGGGCAGTAATTCCCGTTACCGTTTCCGTAGAGTAACGGAACCGACTAACGGAAACGGAAACGGGAATACCGCTAAGTCGTGCCCATCTCTACTACTGACTGTTGTGTTGAAAGCATTTTTCCTCCATTCTAGAAGGATGTGGCCTTATAAAGAGTTACAAAGAAAATGTCATGGGTGTTCATTTACATATTTTCCAGATACAGTGGTACCTCTATACAAATGCCTTGCAAGACAAAAAAAAACTCGTAGGAAAAATTTCTGGGATTACGCACGCTTTGAGTGACAAAAAATCCCTATGGGATGCTTTGCAAGACGAAAAACCATTCCACATGTACCCAGCCGGGGTGGTGGTGATTATTTTTGTCTTTATTCTAGCCTCCAGAATGGATTAATCTATTCCTAATGCATTTCTATGGGAAACCGCATTTTGTAAGACAAAATTTTCATAAAACTAAGTGACCCATAGCCTCTGGAACAGATTAATCAATTTTCAATGCATTCCCATGGGGAACCGTGTTTTGTAAGATAAATTTTTTCTGAAAACAAATTGACCCATAAAATGAATTGAATTGAATTGAATTGAATTGAATTCGTTTTAAGAGGTATCACTGCATATTTCTCTTGGCCATGCAGGCACTGCCATGGTCCTATCTTTTCTTCTTATGAAAAGGATGTATGGAATGGCAACAGTGATTTACAATTTCTACAGCATTTAGTGACAGAAGGCCGTCAGTATAAGTAACATATAACCATTGCATTGTACCATTGTTCCAGTTAATAAATAACATGCACACTCACATAATAGCATCATTGCACACTTTCTGGCTGCTTACATGAGCCAGAACAATCCAGCATGGCTTACAGCCAAACTATACATTGCATGAATAGAATAAAGAAAGACATGTTATTGCCAAATCAGGAATTTTTTTACACTTCCAGTAATTTGCAATTTAGCTTCTTTTGTTATGTAATTGCTGTTTTGTATTTAACCATAAGCTGTGTTTGTGATTGCTCAGTCAGGAAGGTCTGTCTCAATCACTTTTATGGAATTCCATGGCTGAATCTACACTACTTGGCTATAGCAGTTTCATCTTGCATTAATGACCTATTGCACCCTGGAGTTTGTAGTTTGGTGAAAGACTTGGAATTTTCTACCAGATATAAATCCAAGGTACTCCATTCACTACAGCAGAGCATTCCACCCCCCCATCAAACTATAGATCCCAGGTTTATATAGGATGGAATTTTGGTAAGTAAAAGGGAATCAATCTGCTATAACTATGCGTTGTGTAGATATGCTCCATATTCTGTTTCTAGTTGGGTATGACCTGTCTCAGGGTTTGATCACACCTGCCAAAAGTTATACTGATTTAGCCTTTATTTAGATTGCTTTATAATTTTCCACCCACATGACACATGGCCAACATTGATTCATTTGCCCCAGCAATCGGTTTATTTCCCCTTGCTGGGAGGGTTGTTTTAAATTTTACAAATGATGTATCATATCTTATCATTTCAGCATGCATTTACTTACTTTGGAAAGGGGTGGGTTTTGGGGCACGATGGCCGCTTTAAGGCCATTGTGTTTGTACAATTTAAAAATGTTTTTAAAGGGATATTGCTAAATTTTGAGTAGCAGCCACATTTCTTAAAAGGAGACATCTCAGAGGAGACAGCCTTCTCTACATCCTTGAAGGTGAAAGAGGATTAAGATTTCCTGCTTTGAATTGTAAAGAAAAGAGTGTTGCATTGTTAAACCCTGCTCTTCATGATACTTTTCAAGTCTTTTAAAACTTGCTTTCTCCTCCCAGTGTTCTTCAAAAGGGAAATGAAAAATCAAAGCCAAGAACTGAAAGGGAGATGTATGCAGGGAAATAAAGAAAAGGGGATGAGTAGAGAAGGGAAGGGAAATGGGGAGGGGGAGAGAAGGCTCATACCCATTTCATCATATACCCATATACATACCTTGGTAATTTTTGTTTAAAAAAGGACAAGTGGGAGCCTGATTGCTCTAAGAAACAATGGAGCAAATGAATAAATACAAAATTAAAAGCATGGATCCAATATTAATGTGACAATGGGGAAAAGCGTATTGAAAAAACAAAGAGATGAAATAAACCAATACATCTGGGTTTTTTTCCCTTACATATGATCAAGCCCTAAAAAGGACAAGCCAAGCAAGGAAAACTCAGAGAACAAATTTGTTGGGTAAGAACAACGTAAATCTATGGGTGGCAATATGACTTTGTGACAATTTGGTTTGGTTCTATAGTGGCATCAGGTCCATGGAAGACTACCTGCTAGGGATTTTTCTCCAGAGAGAAGCAGCCACTGATGCATCATCTTTCCTTCTCCCTGACGCTGGCCAATCAGGAGCTGTGCAAGGACATGCATCATCCCACCTCCCAGTCTGATTTGCCAGCGCCAGAGAGAAGAAAAGATGATGCATCAGAGGCTGCTTCCTGACTGGAGTTTCGACCCAAAGGAAGATAAGTCAGTGGTTGATTTGATTCCTGAGGCTGGCTCCCAGTTCCAAATGGCAGCTGTGTTGCTGTGTTTTGTTTCGGAACCGGACCCCTTCTGAAACAAAACACCCATCTCTAATACAGAATCACAATTGTACCACCCCAGTAGTGAGCTTCCTATGTGCCAATGCTGTATTAACATGGGAATTGGACATTCAGGGTGTTGATAACTTTAACATCTCAGCAATCTTGACAAAACCCAGATGCAATGGACTCAATTGTGTCTCTGATTGTACTATGATGAAGAAGTAAAAGAGGAGCCAGGAGAAATGGGAAACAGAAGATGACACCTATCTGTAAAACAAGCTTCCAAAATAGTAGTGGTATCCTTGTAGGGAGCATTCAAAGGGTTGATTACAATAGCATTCCAGTAATTGGTAGATGCAAATTACCTGAGTTTTCATGATCTAGTAGTCCTGAGATCAAAGTTTTTACCAAAAACAACTATCTGGTAAAGCACAAGATCACAGAGAAAGCCACCTTGCAAATGCATATGAAATGTGCTGCCTACTGAAGCCTCCAGATGCACACTGGAATTTATGAACAATGCTCACTTATATAGATACCTCTTTTTCCCTCTCAAATCTCTGATGCTGATCTAAAAGCAGCTATTTTAGGATAACAGAATCACAAAAGGAAATTTGAGGAGCAGACAACTGGACACAGGTTTGCTTCCTTTTCAAGTTGCCTCCTTAGCTTTATTGCAGAATCAAAAACCTGATCTATAGCAATTAAGAAAGAGTTGAAAACACAAAAGACCATATAGCAGTTGGTCCCAATACATATAGGTTTAGATCTCAATACACTGCACAATATAAATAATTTTGAATTTAAACATATCACTAAAATATGGATTAATACTCTGCATTCATCCACAGTCCAGGGTACAGAGTAACCAACAAAACCTTTGCCTGGACAGAAAGTCATCAGATTACTGAGAACAGGTTAGGTAGGTGATTAACAGTTTGATTGATCATTACTGGTGTTAACAGCACGGGAACTTTGAAAATTTAGTCCAGATCATCACCTGCTTTCTCCTATCTCACTTGGTTCCAGCCTCTCTATGTTGTCCTCTGTGGCCTAACTAGTTAGCTCCGTGTGTCTCCAGAAGTGGACTGTACTCCACTGAACTAAACCTGTCAGTCTTCAGGGTGCGACAATTCGGTTGTTTTAATGTTGTCATAATGACAACACATGCATGCTAAACTACTGTCAATGATTAAATGCATGATTTGTTTAATGAAAGTCAAAAGGCAGACAGAAAGCCTCTTTATGTTTCAGCCTCTGGCAAATGAAAAAAAGCAACTCAACAATGAGTAGATATACCAGATGGGGCAGGCGAGAATGGACCTCACAAGACTCACAGGCTCAAGAATGAATTTTGTTTAGGATTCAAGGATTTGTTTATAGGGAAGATGTCTTTGTTTTTCATCCTTGCATTATATCCCCACTCCCTTCCCAGATCTGAGGTAACATTCATCTCAGGCATCCCATAGAGAGGGTACCTGGCTTGGTCTCTGCTCTTTCAGTGCATAGCTCGTGAGCAGTATAATTTGGTCAGGTAGCTGCCAAAGCTCTTTGAAATTTGCAGCATGAACCCCAAATTTGGCACTGACGCTTAGCTCCAATCTGTCACCTCCTGTCTCCGCCTGTCCTACTTTTTCCTAGCAGGCAAATGTGAGCCCAGGCAAACTCCGAGAGCTCCTGTTTGCTTTTCCACCCACTGGGTGGTAATTCAATAGGCGTTTGCTTTCCTTTTCACATCCCTCTCCCTCTTTCCTTAAGGGAGGGAAGAGATCCTTTTGAACTTTTTCAGAGAATAGCATTCTTCCACTCACCCCATCACCAGTGTGTTGGGAAAAGAAATACTGGCCCTCTTCAAACAGGAGGCAAGAAAACAATTTGAGTGCCAGAATGTGTAACTCTTTCTGCTTAAGGATGAGTAGGGGGCGGTGGGGGTGGGGGTAGTGGAGGGACAGTCAGCCTCCTGCGAAAGACCTTTCCCCCTTGAGTAAAAGAAGCTTAATGGAGGTAGAGCAGAACACCTTTCAGGGACGACCACCAGGCATCTTGTGTGACCTTAAAAAAACTAAGCAAGTCATGCCATAAGGCACCACAACGAGATTGTTTTGCTTTGGCTGCAATGGACTTGAAGCTCATCCGTCTGAAGAGAAAATGCTTCCAGGGAAATGTTTATGTCTCTCATCATGTGTATGTGCGGTCAACGCCGCACAGAACTGGGAACAAGCTTACAAGAGCACCTGCCAGGAAAAGTCAAGCATTTTCTTTGACTTGCTCAAGATTCCCCTTAAATATTACTTGAACCAGAGAGATAGTAGTAGCTGCAGCTGATGACGCCAAAGTTAAACACTTTTCTCTCCAATTTAAGCACTTTAATCTCTCTCTTTTTTTGTGGTCATTTAAGCTGCTGCATACTTTTAAGGACAATTGTAAATTTTCACAGTGGTGGACCATGTAATTAAATATCTGCACTAAGGAATTATGTCTACCTACCCAAAATGCTAACACTGGATATATTTTTTAAAATAGCTTTTTCCATTACATTGTTCCTCTGACACATCAGATGATCTGGCATGAAAATAAACAGGCACTGAGTGATCTTCCATGTCTTCTTACCTCTCTTTTCTCAGCTTCCCTGTCTTATCTCATATCTTGTTGTTGCTGTTGTTGCTAAGAAATGAGGAGGATGACGGAAGTGCTAACCTTTGGGTGTATTTCTAGTACTGTACCTGTTTTTTTAAAAATACCATTTTGCTTAGTATCTATAATTCTAGCAAACAATGCTTCTAATGTATTGCGCTTGTAAACACTTATACTTTCCCTGCATTGTAATTTCAATGCACCTAATATTTTGGCACAATTTATGGCTGGAGGCTATTTCAGGCAAAATTCCCAGAAGTTTGTGTGTGCATACTTTTTTTGAAGATTTGGTTTAAAATGTGGATCTTCCTCAGCCGTAGTGAAGCATTGTACAACATAGTACAACAGGCCTGCACAACAGGTAGACCGTGGACTACCAGTAACCCGCAAAGGGTGCAAAAGTAGCCCAATGGCGATCAATAAAAAAGTGAGGGAATAAGTTTTCCACCCCTCCCTCCCCCATCTCAGGGACCACCACTGCCCCAGCAAAATTCTGGGTCTGCCAGCCCACTGTCTCAGCTGAGCGGGGCAGTTCCAAGTGCCATGGCACAGTCCCCTGCTCCGCCCCCCACTGGCCAGATGATCAGCCCACCACTGTCTCTTGACCAGCTGAGTCACTGGTACAGAGCAGAGGGAGGGGAGGGGAGGGGAGGGGAGGAGACAGCGAGAGATGGGGTCATGGGTGGTGACATCTCCTCTCTTTTCCCTTTGCACATTGATGTCTCCTCTCTTCTGCCCCTCCCCCGATAATTCCTTCCTCCCACCTTCCCTTCCCTCCTCCTCCTCCTCTTTTTCAATGCATTCCTATGGGAAACAGCTTATCTACTTACAATTTTTTTTACTTATGAACATGTGCTCAGAACAGGTAAAATTTGTAGGCAGAGGTTTCAGTGTAGTAGCCCTCAGGCACTTTGGGCTGGAAAAAGTAGACCTCGGCCTGTTGTACAACATCCTTAGTACAATATTGGGAAAAGGATATTTTGCTATGTGAAGTCAAGTAACTTCCAGCTCATGGTCATCTCAATGCAATTTTCAAGGTATATGAGATCAGAAGAGCTTTCAATTGCTGCCTTGACCCCCACTGCAAGTTTCGATAACAGAGCTACAGTTTGAACTGAGGTCATCCTGGCTGGATAGCGCAGTGCACTGTTAGGGGGTTCAGTCCTCCACAGAACCAACCTCTGAAACCCTAGGCAAGCTGAAAAGTTCCAGAGTGCACCCAGAAGAAGGGAAGTGGCAAATTGCTTCTGAGTTCTCTAGACTTAGAAAAACTCTGGAAAGGGTTGCCATTAGAGATGGGCACGACTTAGCGAAATTTTCGTTTCTGTTTTTGTTTTTTTGTTTTTGTTACGTAACGAAACGAAAACGAAAAACGGTTCAAAAATGGATCAAAAACGGAAACGAAATGACTAATTTTGAGCCAATTTTCATTTTTCATTACTGGAAAAGCACTTAATGGAGCTAAATGGGAAGAAACGAAAAAATTTTCTTTTTCATTTTTGTTTTTCATTTTCGTTACGTAACGAAACGAAAATGAAAAATTTTGAAAATTAGCTCACGAAAACGGAAATGAGCCGAAACTGACCCCTAGACGAAAACGAAAATGAAAACGAAAATTTTTTCTGAGTCGTGCCCATCTCTAGTTGCCATATGTCAGAATTGACTGCACATAAATATTATTATCTTGGCTCCCAATCCAACACTGTATATATAATTGTTGTTGTTGTTGTTGTTGTTGTTGTTGTTGTTGTTGTTGTTGTTGTTGTT